>JAFIRS010001096.1:0-439093 GCA_018342105.1 Gonioctena quinquepunctata
CAAAGTTGGTGGGGTTGTTGAAGAAAGGCCAAGGCATCTCTACCGTCCCCAAAGAGGCTTTCCCCAAGATAAACCGCCCTTTGAAGATGTCGGAGTCCCCCAAAACAAGAGATACTTGGTGGACCAGAATCTGGTGGATCTAGCAATTAAAAATTACCCTGTGGTATTGATGGGTTGGACTGGAGAGTCATAAAAGTATGCGGGAGGCGATTTTCCGATCCAGCGGCGTAAAGATTTGGTTTGCTGTAACCCTCTTCCGACCGACCCTTAAAGACCGTGGAGTGTTATTCCATCGAACTTCACGGTGAATAGGGGAGTCGCGGTATCTACCTCAAGGATGAAATTTGGGGAAAAAGTTTTAAAAAGGGGCAATTAACGAACCTGGCCGGACCTTCGCCCCCCTTTGTTGCCGAAACGATGAGATCACCCCCGGAAATTTGAGCCATCCGTCGTTCTGCCGCGAAAAAACCCTTATTGGAAGAATTGGAAAGCGGGACGCCGGGGAAAAATTGAAACATCGAAATGCTGTATCGGAGAAAAATAGACAGCCCTCAAGAGGGGGACAACTGAACGAGCCCATACGATCGGTTTAAGGGGAAGAAAATAATTGTAAATTATGTGAAATAAATTAGTGAACCAATTTAAAAGTTTATTTACGTTACAGAATCTTTCCCTAAAAGGGGAAAATTTTCAATGACTATATTTAAAAATTGTTAAAAAAATTAAGATTTTCCCTTTTTTTAAAGTAAGGGAAAAATTTTGGGGTTGGGCACCAAATTTAAACCAAAACAATAATATAACCGCTCACGGAAGTGGGATTATCACAAGAAAATCGGAAATTTTATATAAAACAAAAACAATTCATATTGGTGGTTTGTCGTCCAAGTCCCCCAGACTTTTTTCCCCCTTTTTTATTGACCGATCTTATCAAGTCAGCCCCGAACCCCGGAGGGCTTCGTGTTGCGTGTTGGTTGTGGATTGCCCCCCCATGGAAGGCAGCTTAATTACGCTATATCACCGACGCGACCCAAGTAAGCAGGACCTGTTTTCATTTTTCAAGACAAAATTAATTATTTATCACCATACAAAGAGAGTAACAAATTTCTGAGGCTTTTTTGGGGGTTTGGGAAAGTCATAGTACGCAAATTTCCATTGTGCACCTTTTTCCCCATTCTTGAAAAAACCCCAAGTTTATTATTTCTTCTAACAACAAAAAAAATACACAAGCCTTCAATAAAATGATGGTTTTTTTGGGATATAACGGGAAAAAAAATTCGTATCTAAACTTTAAAATAACAATTGGTGGGTTTTGTTTGATTCAATAGCCTCCGGGAAAAGATTAATCAACTTTTTAATTTCCCGAAATGAAGGCAGAAAATTTTATTAATTCAGGAATTTAAAAATATTTTTATATATATATATATACTAACCTTGAAGTTTTCAGCTCATTTTCTAGGAGGAAACCCGATCTCTGCAAGATTACCCCGATCTGACCGGCGTTTTGAGTCCCACTTTTGGGTACTTGGGTGAAGGTAATTGGTTTTCGCGTGCTGAAGCTTTTTTTTAAAGCCTACAGCGGGGGGAATGGCCGCAGCCTATCAAATCAGTCTCTTCTTCAAACCATAAAATTTCGGAATGTCAGCTTCTGGGAAAAAAAATATAGCTTTTGCGTGGCTTTTCCTGCGTGGGTTTAAGGTTAACTTTTTTTCGCCTTTTTTTTCGATGAAAGAAAAGGGGTATAATTTTGATAAATATGGCACCACCCAACATTTGTCGTTGCTGTGCAACTTGATATCAAAAACAAAACCGAGACAATTATGTCTGGTAATTCCAATCTTAAGTTGAAAAACAATATTCAATTTGTTTGGATCCTTTAATTGAATCGTCTCAATCTTTTTTTGCTTCAGGCAATTGAAATTTTCAAGACAATTATGTTTTGGTATTCCCAAAATTTTTGGTGACTTTAAATTTTCAACGGGGAAAGTTACAAACAATTCTTTTCGATCCAAAAACAAGGGGAATGTGTCCGAAAACCCCCTTTCTAAATGCTTCATTTCAGATTCATTCATTCACTGCTCTTGGGAAATCCCCAAAAACCTGAAATAAATGAATTTTTGTATCAGATCAAATATGTTTGTATCTGGAACCCATAAAAAAAAAATTCCTTTATGGAATCAAACCGAGCCTCCTGCGTGATGGACTAACACGCTAACCACTACTCTATGAGAACTTTTACTGATATATTGAAAATGAAATCAAATTCTTCATTGCCTCATTTAAAAAACTGAACATGAAAAAGGCATATTTGATTTCAAATATCAACCACTGTATGTAGTGAGTTCATCAATTTTGCATTTCCTATTTCCCTTATAAGGAATTGAATGCGTTACATTTAACTCTGACAGGACCAAGTTTTATAGCAGAACAATATCGAATCTACTGGTGGTTTTATCAGCATAAACAGCGGGAAGATGTTTCATCACTATAAAGCTCATCTGATTGGTTCTCTGTTTGAAATTTCAAGCCATTTGATTGTCTAAAAAATAATGAGGGAAATAGTTGCTAATTTTTTATTTTATTTTCGATATATTTTTCTGAAATTTCATTGAGTGCGATTTGTCTTATTCGATTAAACCATGAAAGCGAAGCTTGAGTGGTTTAATCTTTATAATAAGGCCACAAATTTGCACGACGAGTTGAATTTCCTAAAAATGTTTGAAGAAAAATTAAAAAAAAAATATGATCAAATATGATCAAATGATGGATGGGAATATTTCCCGAATCACATTTAAAACTACCACAGAATCCATGTTATATCTTCGAATTTTCAACGTGGAAAGTTACATAATTTTTCTCGTTCCAAAATCGAAGGAATCTGATTTACAGATTCATTCATTCATACTTATCATTCACTGCTCTTGGAACCACCAAAACTCAAAAATATATATAAATTTTCAATATGAAATAAAATATTATTGTAGCTGAAATCCACTTTGACAAAAAAATTCACTGCTAGAATCGAAACCGAGCCTTCAAAGTGACAGTCTGAAAAAAAGGTATGTTTAACAGTGGTTCTCCGTTTATCATCGAAATATTGAATAGATAAAATTTGATCTATGATCATTAAAAATGCAAAGGCAACGACGGCACGCGGTGTTCCCAAGCGGTCACCCATCCAAGTACGAACCGCGCCTCGACGCCGTTTTGATCTCTGCGTGACAGCGTCTGGTTAATAACCACTACTCCACAACATTTCCTGATTGTCTGGGAATATGGAAATTAAATGATTCACTGCCTTACTTGGCTGATTTGACAGGCTGAAAAGCTGTATATATATGAATTCCAATATCAAATCCCTTTTAAATTAATAACTTTGCATTTACTGTTTTCTTATAGGAGTCGAATTATATACAGGTGTCCCAAACTCGATGGCCTATTAGACATTTCTGGAAAACGAAATCTGATTAATTTGAAAATTTGGGTTTTCTTTGGTAATTAGTTCTGTTATCGATCTAAAAATTTTCAGCGCCGACGTTCCCTTTTATATTGAAAAAAAAAAAAACCTTTGATATTTTAAAGGGGGACATCCTATATATTATTGCATTTATCGCTTTGCTTTGCTTTATTTTTTTTAGATACTTCCTATACCTATCCCCAGTGGTTTTGAAAATTGATTTGCTTATTTTTGTGCGAAACATATTTTAATCAAAGTTTATTACTGCGGTATTTGGATTCGAAGACAGCAAAATTTTTGGGATGTAGTTTGACAAGTCCTGTGATTAGTTTTTGAAAATTTTTTCCCATTATACAGGGTTGTTAAAATTTGGTTTTCCCCGTACAACTAAAGTGGTAAAAGTCCAAAATGGAATTTTTTTAAAAAAATTAAAAGACAATTGAAGTTTTTTCAAATGATGTTCTATGTTCCTATACCAAATAGTCAAGTTTAAAAAAAAAAGCAAGTTTCTAAAAAAAATTGGGATTATTTTGCCATATTTTGTATTAGGTAGCTATGAAATGTCATCAATTTTAAAAACTTTCCATTCATTGCTAAATTTGATGAGAAAAGAATCTGGAAAAATTTTATTCTTCATGTCAATGTGATCAAAAGCAGGAAAGCAAAATGTTCTAAAGTTTTTGAAGTGTGTGACTACATTTTAAACCCAGTATAACAATCAAAATAGGTCATTTTTCCCAATTGAAATGATCTGTAATGTGCCGTGACCAAAAAAAGAAAAAAACAAACTTCAAGTTTGACAAGCGGGATTTTCATAGTGTTTTGTCAGAAGAAAGTAAAAAAATGGATTTAATCATATTAAAATGAATATTTTAAATTTGTTTTATTTTCCCGGGGAGTGCCAAAAAAATTGTTTCGAGAACACAAAAAATTCTAACTTTACCCAAATTTTACCGCATATAATAGAACAAAATTCAGAAGAATTTGGTTTTATCTGTTTTGGGGGAATGTTGAAGCACCAAAAACAAAAAAAGCCGATAACTGGAAGAAGTAAATGAAATTCAAGAAAATTCAGTTTAAATATGTTTTGTTTACTTATGAATGATAAATTATCATATTGTATTTATGATAAAAACTTGAATTCTGGAAAAATTTAAATTTTGAGAACAACAGTTAGCGACTTTTTTTGCCGCTTTATGTATATCGGGTTGTTGGATCATTGGGCGGTGTCCCCTCACGTACACAAAAAAAGTGGAAGAACTGACTAAACCTTTTAAGATCGGTGGATAAGACGCTTGGGTCCACAGCCTTTCCCGATCCCCAGATCTAACTCCTCTAGATTTTCACCTCTGGGAAAAATCGAAAAGATTGTATATAAAACACCTGTAATTCGGGGCGAATTAACAGAGTGCTTTCGAGGGAAAATTTGGGCCCGAAAGGTTCAGAGAGCAACAACCAACCGAATGATTGATCCCCGAATGTTTGCGTGAAATGGTCAGCACTTCGAACACATGAATTAGGATTAATATGACCTTCATTTATTTTTGATTGAAATAAAATTGAGTTTTATTTAATGAATCATGATTTTCAACAGGCACAGGTAAATAAATGATTAGGCCGTTTTTCCTTTTCCCCCCAAGAACGGGTTTTTTTGGGGACCATTTTGGAATATGGTAAACATCGATAATACTGAAATTAATTTTTCGGGTGAAAGTTTAATTTGAGTCCTGTGTGGGGAAAGATAAAGGGATTTAATATTGCTTGGTAATTTTTTTTGGGGGAAAATCTTTTTGAAAAGGGGAACCCAAACCTAAAAAAAATTTAAAAGAATTATATAGAAAATCTAACGGTAGAAGGGGAAACTTGTATGATATTCTATATTGATTCTTTTTTTTGGTTTTGGAAAACCCAAAAAAAAAAAAAAAAAATATTTAATTGAAGTTTTCCCCTCTTGGAGAAACAATTTCAAAATAATCAATATTCGATAAAAGGTAGAGATAGGTATAGACATGTTCAGTAAAAGTTATCTGTATTTATAAGAGAACTCAAATACGGAATAAAAAAATGGGGGTTCCCCCCCTTTGAAATTAGAAAGTCCATATTAGCAAGCAGATGGGCCCCTGCAACCGTGAAAAATATTTTCAAGAGGTAGATCCAATCACTTTATCGGGGAAAACAAGATTTTATTTATTCCCAGATCTCCAAATAGGCCTCGAGTTTATGATACCCTGTATATTAATCATTCTTTGTAAATCATTGTCATCTTAACAGTCACACTTCAATATACTACAGAACATTTTGCATGTTCTTGCTATAATTTGATCACATTGACCATGAAGAATAAACAATTTCCATTTTGATTCTTTTCTAATCAAATTCAACGTTAATGAACGCGCAAAAGTTTTATTATTGATGACATTTCATAGCAACCTCATACAAAATATGGCAAAATAATCCAATTTTATAGAAACTTGCTTTTATTTCGGAAACTTGACTATTTAGGTATAGGAACATGAAACATCATTTGAAAGGAACTCCAATTGTCTTTCAGGATTTTCGATAATATACAGGATGTTCCATTTGAAAAATGCACTTTGCACCACTTTTGTATGTATCGGTAAAATCATAAATTTTGAACGACCCTGTATAATGGAGAAAGAATTTCCTCAGACACAACTGATACACAGGACATTGTCAAACTACATCCAAAATTTCAGCTGTCTTCGAATCCAAATACCGCCGTAATAAACATTTGATTAAAGCTATGTTTCGCAAAAAATAAGGAAATCAATGAATTTCTCGAAACCACTAGAGATAGGTATAGGAAAGTATTATACAAAAATAATCGAAAAACAATAGCAAAGCGAGACATGCAATAATATATAGGGTGTCCCATTCAAAATATCAAAGTTGTTGCTACTTTTCAATATAAGCGGCAACGTCGCAGCGCTGAAAATATTTTAGATCGATAGAACAGAACTAATTACCTAAGAAACCAAATTTTCAGAATAATCCCATGTCCTGTTTTCCAGAAATGTCTAATAGGCCATCGAGTTTGGGACACCCTGTATAATATATGAATTGAATGCGTTGACATATAATGACAGGAAATAGTATGGTTTTATCAAAACAATCTCGAATCAGTATAAAAAAGAAAGTGGTACACATTCGGAATAAAGTAATGAAGTCGAAAACAGCTTATCATAATCAGTTAATTAAAACAATTTTTGAAAGATACGTCAGAGTTTTGGGTTCTGGTATTATCTCCTATACTTCTTCGGCAAAGTCATTTTGTTTCCTTCTTCGTTCGCTAGTGTCAAAATATTATTATTGAATTGAAAATTTAAAAATGTATCTAACTCGAGAAAGGTAGGCTGTGATGACGTTATTATTTTTAATAGTTATCTGAGTAAAACAAAAGTAAGCCCTGACAATGACAGATTGAGTCTCATAATTCGAATGTGAGAAAGGTATTGATTAATATTCAATAACAATAGGACGATATTACGTTATGGCTTTACAATTGTCTTCGCAAGAAAACATTGAAATTGTGGGTCTTTCTGGATAAAATGATAGAAGTGAAAGATAGATATGCAAAATATTCAATGATCGACATCCAGATCGCCCCCTATCAGTAATAGAATAGAATAGAATAGAAGTTTATTAATCACACACCAACTTACATTGGATTGACAAGTCAAATTACACACTTAAATTATACTTAGTGCTAAGATAAAATCTATTTATTAATGTCCTCATAAAAAATATAAATATATAAAACTATCAGCAGAATTAAAACAATCTGTAGGATGCTGACAACACATCGTGAATTCTTTTATATCATAAAATGCATTTTGGAGTAGAAAAGACTTCAGTTTTGATTTGAATCTGAACAAATTCGATTGGTTTTTCAGTTCATTGGGCAATAAATTGAAGAAATGTGCGCCTGCATATTTTGGGGATTTTTTGTAGTTTGTGTAGGTGGCGAGTTCCAACTCTAAATTCGCTTTTTTGAGTTTGGTGGCTATGAACATTTGAATTTTTTTGTGAGACTGTTTCTATGAATGTAGGTGTGAGTTAAAAGTTTATATAGATAAATACAAGTGAAAGTTAGGAGTTTTTTTCCTTAAGATATTTCTGCAGGATTGTTGATAATCCAAGTGGAAGATCAGGCGAATTATCCTTTTCTGGGCGAGGAAGACTCGAGCACTATCGGTCATAAAGCCGTAAGCTACAATGTTATAGCTGATAGTTGAATAAACCAATGCATAGTAAACAGAAATTATTTCATCTCCAAGACAACCTCGTCAGATTTTTTATCCTGAAATAGTGTTTATTCAATTTGGAGCAGATCGTATTGATACATTCTTCCCATCTAAGGTTGCTGTCAATAATTGTTCCTAGAAATTTACAGTTTTCTTGAACAGTATTGTGTGGTTATTGATATTCAATTTTTTGGTATCAAGTGTTCCCGACTGAGGTCTCTGGAATTGTACAGCGGTAGTTTTGGAGTAGTTTACGATTAATCGGTTCTTTTTACACCAGTAGTCGAATTGGCGGAGAACGTTATTAGTTTTTATAAGTAGCTCATTCATATCTGGGCTAGATACAATTATAGAAGTATCGTCTGCGAACATATAGACCTCTCCGTCGCTTATGTAATCAGGAAGGTCATTGATGAATAATAAGAATATGAGAGGGCCGAGAACACTCCCCTGTGGAATACCCGAGTCAATTAAGAATTCATCAGAAGTTTCCTCATTTATTTTCACTATAAGCTTACGTCCTTCTAAGAACGAATGAATCCAATGTGATATGTTTCCGCGAATCCCGAGTGCATTTATTTTTGTTATGATGAACTCAAAGTTTAGCGTGTCGTATGCACGTGACAAATCAAAGAAGAGTCCAATAATGAAATCTTTTTTCTCTAGTTTTCCGTGAATTGTTTGAATAAAATCGGTTGTCGCCGTTTCAGTGGAATGCCCTTTTCTGAACCCATGTTGTTTTTTATTTATTATGTCGAACCTAGCTAGGAAGCTACTTATTCTTTTTGATATTCCTTTTTCCAGAACTTTGGATAAAATGCTCAAGAGCGCAATGGGTCTGTAATTTATGAGCGATAGTCTGTCTCCTTTTTTGTGGATTGGTGATACTAGTGATATTTTCAGTCGACTTGGGAATTGCCCTAGTTCAACTGATTCATTCAAAATGAATGTTAAGTATGGAGCTATGTCTGAAGCGCATTTTTTCCGGTAGCTTTCTTGTTTTTCAATTCTAGTATTATTTCTTCTATCTCCGCAACGGTGAAAGGTTCGAAGAAGAATGAATTATTAAGTTCGAACGGACGTTAGTGCAACTCATAGACAAATTTTGCTGAAATGCTTCTCGGTTGTTCATCTATAATTGATACAAAAAAGTGTCCAAATATATAGCTATTTCTCTTTTATTAGACAATTTTTCCCCTTCGTGGTTAAGTTCAATATTTTCCGGTAATTTTTTTCTTGTTTAGGCGTGAATTTACTATATCCCAAATAGCTTTAGTTTTATTGTTAGAGTTTTCTATAACATTTTATAATAACCTCGTTTCGCCTCCTTTACGTGTTGATTGTATGTTTTTTAAGTGTTTGTATTCATTTTGTAGATCGATATTATACAGCGCACAGAATAAATAAAAGTTTCAATGAAACAGGAGCTGTATCGAAGAATATTTTGAGAAGTAATGTGAGAGAAGGATTGGACACGAACAGGTTATATTGGATTACTTTTGGAATAATCCCCATGCCAGTTTGAGAGTGGCAAGCCTAGATTTGAATTCACCAAGTGAAAACATACGGAGATGCCTGAGAAAATACAAAATGAAACCATTCAAACCCAAGTTTTTGCATGCCCTCGAAGACGAAGATCAAGAAAAACGACTAGAATTTTGTTTGGCACATGCAGAATACCTGAGAAATAGACGTTTTTTAGAGTGTTTTTTATTCAGCGATGAAGCCACTTTCACAACCAACGGTGTTGTTTCATCTCAAATCACAAGATTTTGGGCAACCGAAAACCCTAATTGGGTTATAAACTGCAAAAGACAATATTCGGAAAAAGTCAATGTATGGTGCGGAATATTGAATGAACGAATCATAGTCCCATTTTTTTAGAAGGAAATATAAATTCCATTAATTACTGGAATTTTTCAGAACTGAACTATGGAATGCTATTCATGATCTTCCTATTGTTGAGCGAATAAACTTACATTTTCAATTAGATGGATGCTTTGTGCATAATGCTGGAATTATTAAACAATTACTGAATGAACAGTTTCCTCATCAGTGGATTGGTCGAGGGAGTGAATTGATTGGATGGCCACCCAGGTCCCCCGATTTGACCCCCCTTGACTTCTTCTTGTGGGGGTCTTCTTGTACAAAAAGTTTACAAATCCCGCCCAAGAACTAGACAGGAGTTGTGTGAAAGAATACGTCAAGCTTGTAGAGAAATAACACCCGAAAAATACTGTAACAAATATTCGAAAGAGATATGAAAAATGTATAGAATTGAATGGTGGTTTGGTGGAAGCAACATAAATTTGAAATGTATCGATTAGGGCTAGATAATTATGGACCAAGATTACTCAATGTTGTATTATCGAAGCCATTTGTTAGCCATCGTAAAATTTGGAATTAAAATCAAAATAAAGTTTTCATTTCATTCGGAAATTCTTGGTTGATACAATATGAGGAGCCAGTTTCTCAACGTTATGTATATTAAATTTTTTCCAAAAATACCATTTTACAATATGTTATAACCCGAGAACAATTTGTGTTATGAATTCGAATTTCTACCAGAAACCCAACGATCTTCTACGTTTGTGTTGACAGTGTTGCCGATTTTCAGAATTTGTCTGAAATATTCATAAATAATGGTATGTTATCAAAATAATATTGTTATAACTTTGTTGCCAATGAATATTTTCAAATGAAATTTCAGGATTTACCTAAATGAAGGATGCTGAATCCAGTGGTGGAGTCCAAATTTCACGAAAAGGAACGCTAATGAAATTTAGCAATTCAGAACATAAAAAAAATCATGGTATGCCCTGAAATTTGGAATTATATTTTGCCAATTTGGTGCAAACGTAGACTTTTTGATACTCTTCCTGGTGAAAAAAGAAAAAATTCAATCGTTCGGAAAATGTAGATTTTATAAGGGTGCTTCGGTCTTGAATGGGTCACACTGTACAATCTACCTTTCTGATTTTTTTGTTTGCACTGTAATTTCAAACTGTTTTTTTTTAATGAAAATTTTGTGACTGAAAACATGATTTCATGCTATTTCAACTATTTTAATAATAATAATAATGGAAGAAATTTAATGGACATAGCCCTCAAAGAGGTTAGGTTAACCGCAGACACGTGTTTCGGGCTCTCGGCCCTCATCAGTATGCTGAAGAAGTACAAGGATGAACAACACTTGGTAGAAAACGACAAATACAGGGGTAGTTTCCAGGGTGAGTATTGAGATACAAAATCTGAAATGTTCTAGGCATGCTTTCTCAGCTCATTTTGGATATAGAGTGAACAAGAAATTTCCAGAAACGATGAATTAACTCTGTTCTGGAGATTTTTTGGAATACGGGGGTAGTTAGTTGTCAGGGTGAGTATTGAGATACAAAATCCGAAATGGGGTAGGTATGCTTTCTCAGCTCGTTCAGAATACACTGTGGAGAAGAAATTTCCATATCCACATATGCGCATATACTAATATTTCGTTTCTGGCGCGACGACCGTTTCTGTTTTCACACTGGTACAATATTGCAGATTTAAAAGTTAGGATAACGGAAGAAATTAACAACATAACCCCCGAGGTCCTACAAAATGTTGTACGAGAATTCCAAGAACGACTTTCTTATCGTCAAGAAGTGAATGGTGGTCATTTTGAACATTTAATTGTAAAATAAATTGAAAAATAGATACATAACATAATATATTTTTCAAATCAAGAAAAAAAGACCATTCAAAAAATTCAATAATATACATTTCCTGAAATCTGCATTTTATCAAAAGGCAGTCATAACCGCACAACTTTTACATTTAACTTTTTTTTCTATAGGCAATAATAACGATGATAAGGGGTGGAAAAATCGAATTTAATCGGTTTTCTTCACATAAAGGATTCAATATAAAATTGAACCAGAGAAAGGTAGATCTCAGGTGAAAAACAACTACTTTCCTGGCAGATACCACGCAGAACGTTGAATGATATTCACCTGAAAATCCATGCATACTTCCATATAATATCAATGGACATTGAATGCAAATGTTTCTTTCTGATAAGCTCGATTATGTTTAATTTATGTCGTGTTCACCTAACAATCCGCATACCGGTTTCAGGCTTCTTGGCCCTCATCAGTACGGAGTAGTCAACCAGCCAAAGGTCCAAAGAACTCTGGCTGAAGTGAGACACAACGTAAACAAACCATCATCGATCTTGTAACACCTATAGGTAGGCCGGAAAAGATAAACTTTAACTGGCGGTACCTAGTGACAGAAAGAAACACTCCGAAAATCTCCCACCTCGATAGGTTTCTAAATAAAAGATTCCCTCTCAGTAGGAGTGGCAAGCCCGTCAGCATATAGTGAGAGATAGTGCCATGTGAAGTGGAATGAATAGAAAATCGAATTTAAACGGTTTTCTTCACATAAAGGATTCAATATAAAATTGAACCAGAGAAGGTAGATCTCAGGTGAAAAACAACTACTTTCCTGGCAAATACCACGCAGAACGTTGAATGATATTCAGCTGAAAATCCATGCATACTTCCATATAATATCAATGGACATTGAATGCAAATGTTTCTTTCTGATAAGCTCGATTATGTTTAATTTATGTCGTGTTCACCTAACAATCCGCATACCGGTTTCAGGCTTCTTGGCCCTCATCAGTACGGAGTAGTCAACCAGCCAAAGGTCCAAAGAACTCTGGCTGAAGTGAGACACAACGTAAACAAACCATCATCGATCTTGTAACACCTATAGGTAGGCCGGAAAGATAAACTTTAACTGGCGGTACCTAGTGACAGAAAGAAACACTCGTAAATCTCCACCTCGATAGGTTTCTAAATAAAGATTCCCTCTCAGTGGGAGTGGCAAGCCCGTCTAGCATATAGTGAGAGATAAGTGCCATGTGAAGTGGAATGAATAGAAAAATCGAATTTAAACGGTTTTCTTCACATAAAGGATTTAATATAAAATTGAACCAGAGAAAGGTAGATCTCAGGTGAAAAACAACTACTTTCCTGGCAAATACCACGCAGAACGTTGAATGATATTCACCTGAAAATCCATGCATACTTCCATATAATATCAATGGACATTGAATGCAAATGTTTCTTTCTGATAAGCTCGATTATGTTTAATTTATGTCGTGTTCACCTAACAATCCGCATACCGGTTTCAGGCTTCTTGGCCCTCATCAGTACGGAGTAGTCAACCAGCCAAAGGTCCAAAGAACTCTGGCTGAAGTGAGACACAACGTAAACAAACCATCATCGATCTTGTAACACCTATAGGTACACCTGAGATCTACCTTTCTCTGGTTCAATTTTATATTGAATCCTTTATGTGAAGAAAACCGTTTAAATCTCTCACTATAAGGGGTGGGTCATTCATAGTGAATAACCCGGTAAAACACCCCCGCATTTCCAACCTGTGGGTTGCGAATAATGGCGAAATTTAACCTTGAAGGGAACACCCACCTACTCTGACTCCTGTTATCAGGATTGGGACTATGTCCTCTTACGAATTGTCCATCACTTTTGTTGAAACTGAGCAATCTCCTTCCTGCGTGGACATCGGAAGCCACAGAAGACACCGAAAACAGCGACAAATCCGTGGTGACACTCTCATGGCTCGGCGATCTCAAAATCCTGCAGGCCACGCTCAAAACCGGCGTCTGCGGCGTCAATTGTTCACATTTTTCACTTTCCACCGAGGTGGTAGTCATTTTTCTCAAACACCGGTCACTGGATCCGCGAAAATCAACATCGTACTTGACATCGGCTCTATTTCTATTGTTTCTGATGGGGTCTCACGGCCGACTAGCGCGATTCTAGCCCGCCCCGAGCGTCAATCGATAGAGCCGCATCCGCGCGATGATGCAGATTGTATCAAGGATAGTTTGATCTTAGCGAGCGAAGTGTGTCAGATGGACCGTTTGGTGTCACGGGGGTGTTCACAGGTGTGTGCGTTTGTTTGGAGGCGTTATGGAAGCGCCTAATTGGAATTTGATTGCCATCGATCGGGGTGTTGGGGGGATATTGAAGGTCGAGCTGAAAATCGAATGTGCGACCGAGTGGGTGGGCTCTATGTTTTGGCTTCCCGCTTAATTTGATTTTGAAGATTTGAGACCAGTGAATGCCAGAATCTGGTGAATGAGAAACGTACCTACTTCCTTGAGTTGTTTTCCTAATACCATGGACCACCTGAAATCAGAAACCCTTGAACAAATTGCAAGTCCCACATCAAACCCCCTAACATATATATTCAACAAATCCATAGAAACCATGAATATATCCATCAAAGTTCGAAAACTCTGTAGTTAGTCCCATTTACAAAAACGCTTTATTTTTGCACTGAAAATTGCAAAAGTTCTGCAAAGGAGAAATACCGATAGTATTGATGTTTTACAACATGCATTAAGTTTGCAACCTTGTAAAAGTTTCGGAACCTTGTTTTTGGCATTTTTTTAATTTTTCATTACTCTGCCATTTTTAATACACACAAGCATTGAAATAATAACAAAAGTTTTCTATTGTGGTTGCAAATAAAGAGAATAACGGTCTCAGTGGATATGTAACTTTGCAACCTCATACGAAAAACGGTACCTATTTATTACTTATATAAAGTTTTTGCATTTTTACAACTGCTGAAATAATTGCAAAAGTTCTGCAAATTGTAGTTAAAATTACGACTAATATTTTACGCGACGCAAGAGATTTGCAACCGTCATTGTTCAACGGAACATTTTTTTAATAAAATTGATTTGTTTTATTCTATAATTTGGCCGTAAATTGTAAAAATTGTGCAAATAGGTTCAAGATATATATTCGACCGACATATGTCTACAGTGTTCCAGTTAAATACTTGATTATCCATCTTATATCTGTTATATTTTGTACTGGTTGATTGAAATTGCATCCGAAAAATTATACGGTTACGTAGTTAACCACTACAAAATTTGAAACTAATTATTAATCTCTGAAACAATCACTGTTTTCGACTAATCAGCGAAATATATTGAATCCAACATTTTCGAATGCAACAATCGAAAGAGTACAAAGTTTTGCTAATTTCTGCTAAAAAAGTATTGGAAGACATTTTTTTATCGCATAGAAACGACATAAATAATTTTCCATTAAAATTTTCCCTTGTTACAACATGATTTTATAGCGATCGAAGATATTTTAAAATGAATAATCGATGCTCTATGGAAGTAAGGATATCAAAACGTTACCGATTGTAAATCTCGCAAGTACATAATTTTCATCATCAAACAGAAACGTTGCTGAAAAATTTGTGAGATCGATATTTACATCTCAAATTGAATTTTTACAGGTATTTATTTCTTGAATTATAATTTACCTTTCCACTCGATTTTCTTACTACAATTGTGGTTTCGCATGAAAAATTCCATTGAATTCGAATGGTGGACTGAAATGTTTTCGACACGAATTATGTATTTCGTTTCGAAGTTTTTTCAAAAAAAACTTTTATTAAAAATTACAAGTACAAAAATTAGGTGTGAATACAACAAGAGTTAGGGTAATAGAGGGTAATGAGGGTCACTTAAGCGAGAACTCAAATAAAATTTTAATTAAATAAAAAGTATTTATTGCAACCGCCTTTAAACATAATTTACTTATTGAACTATCATTAGAGATCAATTTCAGTCATTTTGCCTATCAACTTTGGAAATTATAAAAGTTAAAAAAAACAGATTTGACTCCCATTTCACCAACATAGGGGTTATAGTGATCACCCTGGGGGCAATCGGAGTCAAAGAAAATCTAGCACATATCGCAGACATAACCTTCAGCTGAGTTCCCTTCCAGTGCACTCCGCGTGAGCCCATAGCCCACATGAGGTACATCTGAAGCACATCTCCTTGTTTCTTCCGAATTCGTCGCATACTAGGCATCTGTTTCCAGCATCTTCTGCATCGTCATCCTCATCGTCCTGGCATAAGTCGTCAGAGCCAACATCTGATACAGAAGTTTCGTTCTATTCTTGTAATACTTGGCGCTTTGCCTTTTTAGTACCCTTCTTCTGTATCTTTAGCTCTGTATCTTTAGTCTTTTTTCCCTGTCCTTTGCCTTTCCATCTCTTTTCTTTTCCTCTGCCTCCTTTTTTCTTCATTTTATTATTTTCTATTCCTAACAGATTTTCTTTTATTGGTGTCGTAGTTAAAATTGTAGCGTGTTGCTTCTTTCTGCCCTGTCTTGTATTAATAAGAGGTGTTTTCTCTGGCAACTTGATTAAATCATGCAATGTAGTACTGATTTGGTTTGGCGTGCCAGGAACTGGTGGTACAACATCTGGTTCAGAATCAAGTGGGACTACTAATTGGTTAGACATCCTAAGAGCTGGTGAATCAATTTGTTTTGAAGTGTTCGGAACTGGTTAGTGAATTTCTTTTGATGTGCTGGGAATCATACTGGTAGCTGCGAGAGATTCATTGCAATCTTCGATTGCAATGGTCTCAGATTGGAGAATTTCTGCAGCGAGGAAATCTTCTTCAGTGAATACTTCCGGATTTAGTGGAAATATTTCCGTTGATCTAAACCCCGATTCTCCTTTACTGAAAGACGCATTGTTAAATGCTTTCCTAACCAAGAATGCTACGTCACAAGGGGTTATCTTTTCTACAAGATGGCTTTTTAAAAATAAGTCACATTCTTTTTTGTAGGCCATTTTGAGCGGACCAAAAAAAAGAAACATCCAGGGGCTGCATTCTATGAGACGTGTGTGGTGGCAGAGACAACATATGAATGTGATTGGACTTAGACGGCTTAGTGTGCTGTTTAAAATACGCCAACCATTCAACAAAGAGATGTTCATTGATCCAACCGTTGTCTGAGCATTTGTAAAGCGCTCCTGCTGGACCATCCTTCTCGAGTAGAGGAGTCAACCTTTTCCTAGGGAAAATAAACATAGGTGGAATGTACCCACCTGCAGCGCTCATAGCACACAACAAGGTGATGTTTTTCCTCTCTCCCAACTGGTTATGGATCCCACTTTCTTCTGTCCTTTTGTAGCCAACATTTTTCCGGGAGTTTGAACCGTTGAAATACCGGTTTCATCGCAATTATAAATATTTTTTGCAACAAATCTGTGCTTTTCCATCAGCTGCCCAAGTAGCTCAAAGAACAGACTTATCTCTGTTTTATTAAATGCCGTGATTCTATTTATGCTGGTCGCCTCCGGTTTCCGAATAGAAATGTTATTTCTAGTCATAAACGCATGTAACCACTCGCGTCCAGCCATTTTGGAAGCTTGGTTAAAATTGTGCTTCAAATTCAATTTTTCAGCATATTCGAAAGCCACTTTTCTGATTTGATTAGCAGTGCAACCATAGAAAATATTTGCCATTTTCTTTACCAAGTTTGCTAGCTCGGCTTCTGCCTCAGGACTAAAGACGGTGAATCATCCTAGATGTGGTCCTAAGGCAGAACCTTTTTTCACCATCTTTTGAAGACTTGAAAAAGATATTCCCATTACTTTAGCAGCATTTCTTATAGAAGAACCTCCATCAATAAGCTGTATAGCTTTTTCCAGGCAATCAGAAGACCAAGAAGCCTTTTCAGTTGTCCTGACTCGTACTTTCGGCATCTAGAAAGAAATAAAAATAACGTAACTAAACATGCATAGTTGCGGGCAATAGTGATCACTTGCGGGTAATAGGAGTCACCTGACTCTCATTTCCCACAACTACACTAATGAGAAAAAAATAAAAATAAAAAAAATCTTCAATACACTGATATAATCTGAACTGCACATCACAATTTTGAACGTCCAAGTACGTGTAAATGTCTTAATCGCATACTGCAACATATTCGGCACTTACCTTCTAATTTGCATTGACGTAAAATTACATCAGCGGAGCACAAAAACAAATCACGGTCGTTTCTCAGTGGTGCGGGCGCTGACTGGCGAGAGCCGTTCGAGCCTTCGCCGAGGGCCAGAGCGGGGGGTAAGGACGATATTTACGCGTCGCTCGCATGTACTGTTTCGTGTTTTTTTTTTTATGTTCTGGTTCCCACGAAAAGGGATATCCTGTAATGTTCAGAGAACATCGTGGGAACCAAGGGAAAGAAGGTAGGAGTTGGTGTTCTTCTTAAATTTCTGGAGGTTGTATGCCTCGGGGAACACCTCCCTAGGCAATGAGTTCCAAAGCCTCTCTGTTCGTTGGATGAACGAGTCTTTGGAAAGTGATGTTCTGCAGGTCTCCAAAGTGACCACGAAGGGGTGTGATGACTGAACTTGACGGGTTAATCTCGAAGAGACTGCCAAAGCAGGAACGATTGTTGATATTTCAGAAGAGCATCGCCCATGAAAATATCTATAAAATAGAGACAAATCGCCAACTTTTCTACGGTGTTCCAGACAAGTGAGCGAGTTTGTAAGCGAGGCATCACCGACGAGACGAATTGCCTTTTTTTGGACAGAATCCAATAGCCTCAGGATATGTTTAGGTGCCGCGCTCCAAATGTGGGAACAGTATTCCAGGACAGGTCGGATTTGCCTTATAGATCATCAGCTGATGGGGAAATAGCTCTTGGCACGAAACAAAAAACCAAGTTTTTGGGATGCACTTTTGGCAATGGACCTCACGTGATTTTCCCAGGAAAGGTTATTGCTGATAGTAATACCAAGCATCGATATGGATGACTTCAGTGGTATGGTTACTCCTGACAAAGTTATGTTAGGCACAGTGAGATCGGCTTTTCTAGAGAAAAGACATGCTTGTGTTTTGTTTGCATTGAATTCTACCAAGTTATTAGATCCCAACTCGAGAATTGTTGTTAAGTCCATATTTATATTATTAACATTTCTTCCTCGTTCATTTCTGGTTTCACGGGCTGATATAGGGGCCCTGGAAGAGAAAGCGGTATGGAGGGTACTATCATCGGCAAAGCTGTGTACTGGACATGAAGTTGCTTTCAACAGGTCGTTGATGTGAAGTAGAAATAGTGTTGGTGCGAGAATAGATCCTTGCGGAACACCAGCATTTATGAGTAGAGTGTCAGATGAAACTCCATCGACCACTACATGGAGAGACCTGTTTGAGAGAAAACTAGCAAGCAGAGAACACAGCTGAGGGGGCAAGCCATAAGACGGAAGCTTGGCGAGGAGTCCCTGGTGCCAAACTCGATCGAACGCCTTGGAGATATCTAATGCCACAGCTAAAGTTTCTCCATACTTTTCAATAGATAGCTGCCATATATGTGAGACGTAAGCGAGCAGGTCACCAGTTGATCTCTGATGGCGGAAGCCATATTGCCTATCGTTGACAATTCCTGAGTCTTCCAGATATTTCATGAGCTCGATGTTGATGGCTTTTTCCATGACCTTTAAATAATAGATAGCAGTGCGATAGGTCTGTAGTTGCTAGGTAGGGCCTTTTTGCCTTTTTTAGGGACTGGCTGTACTCTTGCAATTTTCCAATTGGACGGAAATACCCCCAAATTGTAAGAGTGGTTGAACAACTTGCAAAGAACAGGTGTTAGTTCGGGGGCACATTTCTTGAGAACAATCGGCGGGATTCCGTCAGATCCACAGGCTTTGTTGGTGTTGAGACCCAGCAAAATATTTCTGATAGTTCGTTGGCGAAAGGTGATCTCGGGCATGTGACTGTCAATAGGTGTAATGTTCGGGGGTTGTTTTCCCGATGAATCCAGAGTGGAATTTCCAGCAAATAGGTGCGCAAAGATATTGGCTTTTTCCTGGGCAGTCGTTGCTAGTGTTCTATCTTCTTTGGTTAGAGGTGGAAATGAGCTGGAAGTGAAGTTTCTTCCCACAGCTTTGGCGAAAGACCAAAATGAACGGGATCCGTTAGGACATTCAACAAGTTTTGATCTTATTTTGGCATTGTGGGCATCTTTTGAGCATTCTATTGTCTCTTTGCATATGCCTCTAGCCTCGACATATGCTGCTCTGGTCTCAGGGCCCGGATTTTTTAGCCATCGATGGTATGCTGCCTGTTTGGAAGCCACAGCTCTAGAGCAGTTTCTGTTAAACCAGGTCTTATCGGATGATGTTCTTCTTTCGGTATTCGGTATGTAAGTTTGCATCCCCAACATGAGGATTTCAGAAATTGTCTCAGCACATCGTGTTGGATCTACTGAAGAGAAACAAACTCTCTTCCATGGAAACGCTGAGAAAAACATACGAAGACCTTCCCAGTCGGCCGAATTGTAATGCCACATGAGACGGGGTGGTATTGTGCAGCTCGATGGTAGATGGAAAGAGCATGTTGTGGAGATGAGGGTGTGAGGGTGACTCCCATTGCCCGCTGACTCCCATTACCCGACTCTCCCCTACATCAAGACTAAATCTATGAGAAAAAGCAGAAATGAATGAAGATGAGTAAAATGCTGATTCGGTTCCTGGAATCTGAAAGCCTCGGGATGGCCGCTTCGTGGGAAGTGCTGACTCGGCTTGTGCCCATGAGAAGTGGATGATGTAATTCACGTAAGAATCATTTTCTTGATTCATATAAATTTTAAAATAAAGAGGGGAAGTAACACAGTTGTAGGTTAAAAGTTTTATGCCTTCAGTTTTTCTCGACGATTTTTTTTTGGGCAAATGATTTAACGAATTTTTGTAAATTCGGGAACTTTAGTGATTTTTGGTTATGATGATTTTCAAGAAAAAAAGCTATATGACATGAGGAATGGGAAAAATTAAGAAATTTCCCGAAGTCTTATGGGACCACGGAGTCCATACAAAAAATATACTTTCATGAAATCTTGGTTTTTGCAAAAAACTTCATAATCGGGAAATTTGTTTTGATTGAAGACAGAAAGTAAAATTAAAATGAAAAACCTTTTCAAGGCAAGCTTTTGTTCAGATGCACTGAAAAAAAAATTGTTAGATAAATGATGCGAGTTGTTATATTCTCATCTGATAACCGGTAATTACAGACTCAGAAGTTTGTCATGCGACCAATTCAGTTTGAACAGAGAATAACTTGCCTCAAACATCTAATAAAACATTGTTCCATTTTAGTACATGTGAATAAATGTTAGTGTTATATTTATTTCATTTTTACCCCCTCAATTTTTGCGATTTTAACATGGAATCCATTGATTACTATCGTTTCGGACATCCATCGTCTTAATGTATTCAAAAGGTTTTCACGACGTTTCGAACGCTTGTATCTGCAATCGTCTTCAGGTGAATACTGTATTCACTTGAAGACGATTGCAGATACAAGCATTCGAAACGTCGTGAAAACCTTTTAAATACATTAAGACGATGGACGTCCGAAACGACAGTAATCAAGTTACCACATCGTCTATAACCTTCAAACAAACGATGGAATCCATTATTCTTGACCTCGAAAACCATAGGATATTAATTTTGCCAAAACAATCAATCAGACCATTAGTAAAAAAAAGCCCGTCCGCCACCTTGAATTTTTACGAAAAATCCATAATTATCGACATCGAACACTCCTATACGAATGAAAACATAGATCACAAAACTTCATGCGCCATCTTGAATTCTCGAATTTGGACATGTAATTCATAATTTTTGGGATCCCAAAAATCCCCCAACAAAAATTTTTGGTTGAATCGAACATAAGTCAAAATTATTTCCGCCATCTTTTAATTTTGACATTGAATTGTAATATCCTCGGCCCCCCGAGAATCAATTTCAAAGGAGAACGAGTTTACTTTGTTTTTCGACTTTTGGTTGAGGGAAGAAAATTTTACTGGCCATTAAAACTTGATTTCAATCATCCTCAGAAAATAACAATGAAATAAATCGTCTGTTTTATAGTGGAACTTTTGTCGGCGCCATGCTTCCAGCAATCATTTTGAATGAAACCCAAACCCTAAATCGAGAACGGACAGAAGCTGTGTTGTCAATTTCAAACAGTTTCCATCGCAACCCATTCTTGGTAAATATGCCTGCAAACCCGACCTGGCAGGGTGGGAAGAAATTCGTTGTTTCCCCGTGACGCTTTGTTTGCGCTTTTAATACAACTGTGGAGTATTTTTCAAATCTCAATATTTCTTCCATTTTGTAATGGGAAAAGGAAAATTATTAAAACGTGCCGGATTTTCGAACCTCCACCAAACGTCCCAGGATTTTTATGCTTCCTAATTGTAATATGATGTTATGAAACCATTGAAAACGTTAGCTTTCAACATTGAATGATTTCACCTACAGCTGACGAGCTTCTTGGCAGATATTTAACTTGGTAACACAATGAATGTCATTTATTAGGTATATAAAAATCTTTATTATTATCCGGATGACACAAATTTTGTAGAAATAAATATTTTTTTTAATTTATAATGTTCCGCATTGTAACATAGTTTGCAAATTATTATACTGCCACCAATTGGTAAAATTAGTTGTCTGCACGATTTGCAGAACTTTTGCTATTTTTCTTTTGATTTTACCCTTATTTCCGTGTTGGAGACGAGGTTGCAAATTTATGAAAACATTGTACGTCAGGACATCTCCACTTGCAACCATTATTTGAAACTTTTGTAATAATTCCGATACTTATTTAAATAAAAAAAAAACAATTTAATGAAAAAATATATTTTCCGTTTGACGCAAGATGTTGCAAATTAAAACTCTTGTCAAGAACATTATTTTAGTTATTTTTTCGAGTTTGCAGAACTTTTGCAATTTTCATCGAAAAATTAGGACCAACAACAATTTTCAAACAAACTTTTCCGTTTTGTTTGAATGGTTCAAATTTATCAGAGGATGTAAATTGCTATTTTTCAAAACTTCCAATGTTTGCAGAACATTAAATTTCCACGCTAATAATGTGAAAATTCATTAAATCCTGATTTTCAACATCTTCCGTTCAAAAAAATGGGTTGCAAAATCAGGCCAAATATCATATAAAAGTCCTCTTCTCTCTACTGAAGTTTTGAAACTTTTGTAATTGTTATTAAATTTTGGGAAAATCATGTCTATTTCTACA
Organism: Gonioctena quinquepunctata; assembly: GCA_018342105.1. Classification (NCBI taxonomy): domain Eukaryota; kingdom Metazoa; phylum Arthropoda; class Insecta; order Coleoptera; family Chrysomelidae; genus Gonioctena; species Gonioctena quinquepunctata. The sequence continues at coordinate 22,673 of JAFIRS010001096.1, forward strand.
AGCCTACATCATGATTTTGGATAGCCTATAACTTTATCTTTAGGAATTACCGATCATCGCTTGGGTTATTTCGCTCAATAGGATTTCCCCGGTACTCATCATTATCAGCGTGTTGTTCGTTTCACACATATCAAGAACTGACCCGACGAGGTTGAGGCACCATCGCGCAAAACCGTGAAGTAAGAAAAACATTTGTTGATCGAAATTTGTACAGTTAAGATGCGGGCTCATTAAAATCGTGTTTACTGTGATATTTCCGTACGTTTAGAAACATCAAGTGAAGATAAAATGTACAGTGACCGTCTGATGAAGTGTTTCTTTAGTATTTACGTTTTAACAAGTGAGTTCTATGCCACAACAGTTTTTCCTGCATCGTTTTAATTTTTTCATGTAGTTCTAGATGTGATCAATATTTCCGGAATTAGTGGATTTTCGCTGAATTCTTATTCTGTTACAACAAATTCAACACGGTTGAGGCGGCAAGCTAAAGAATGTGATGGGTAAGTTTTAAGAGGCATGAATACCACCAAAACCGGTAATGAGTCTGGATAACTTCATAATTATTTCTTCAGATGCTAAAGAACATAGGGCAGTAAAGGTCAATGGTATGGGGTTTATTTATCTCTAGAGACGTAGGCAACGTATCATGGTAAATATAAAGTTACTCTACAAATGCACTCTGAATATAGGGAAAAACTTTTCTTACGTGTTTTTGCCTCCTGAACACGAATCCGGAAGAAAAATGCGTCGGTCTCATACCGTTCTTAACTTAAAAAAAAATAACCTAATTTTCAAGCACCGTTTTCTCCCACAAAAATCACTCAAAATTCCTCCTTCTTTTTACCAGCATAAACAATACACCCTAAATCACTTAGGTAAATATCTAGTTACATCACACATGCACTCCGAATATGGGGAAAACACTTTTCTTACGTGTTTTTGCCTCCTGAACACGAATCCGGAAGAAAAATGCGGCGGTCTCATACCGTTCCCGAGTTACAGCACATAAAAAAACAAGCAGTTTCTCGCACAAAACTCACTCAAAATGCCTCCTTCTTTTTACCAGCATGAACAATACATCCTAAATCACTTATTTTCGGCACAACTTTGCACAAAATATCGTCGTTTTTATCGAAAAGATCCTCCTTCTAACAGTCGATTCATTTATTACCAACATGAAAATAAGAAAAGTTAATAAATGTCATCTGTCAAAGGAATGAAATTGTTCATTTACAACTGTGTAAGAGGATTTTTCGATAAAACGTCGATATTTTGTACAAAGTTACCGAAAATAAGTGATTTAGGGTGTATTGTTTATGCTGGTAAAGAAAGAGGCATTTTGGTAGTTTTGATGCATGTAATTTTTTAAATGTGCTGTTACTCGGGAACGGTATGAGACCGCCGCATTTTTCGTGTTCAGGAGGCAAAAACACGTAAGAAAAGTGTTTTCCCCATATTCGGAGTGCATGTGTGATGTAACTAGATATTTACCATCACTTATTTTCGGCACAACTTTGCACAAAATATCGTCGTTTTAATCGAAAAAATACTCCTTACACAGATCCAAATAAACAATGACTGATGGAATTTAGGACCTTTGCCTTATTTTTCATGTTGGTAATAAATGAATCACCGCCAACTTTTCGAATTCAAATGTGAGCAATAGTTCCCCCTTCATTTATGTGTGCAATTGTTGTGGGTGGTGATTCATTTATTACCAATGAAAAATAAGGCAAAGTTAATAAATTTCATCTGTCAAAGTGTGAAATTTGCTTATTTGGAACTGTGTAAGAAGGATGATTTTTTCGATAAAAACGACGATATTTTGGGCAAAGTTTTGCCGAAAATAAGTGATTTAGGATGTATTGTTTATGCTGGTGAAAAGAAGGAGGCATTTTGAATGATTTTTGTGCGAGAAAACGGTGCTTGAAAATGAGGTTAACTTTTTTTTAAATTCTCTAACTCGGGAACGGTATGAGACCGCCGCATTCGTCCGGATTCGTGATCAGGAGGCAAACACTCGTAAGAAGGAAGTTTTTTCCGTATATTCAGAGTGCATGTGTAAACAATTATATTACCCTATCATATCAATAAAACGACAAAATCAACAGGATTCGGAAAAACATAACTCAATCACCAACGTTTGATTTTGATATTTATTATGAAAAGTTATTGGTGTTGTTTCTTGAAATTGTTGAAAATTAATTGAATAAAATCTAACTAAAACGTTAAATGACCGTGTTGTTAGGGTTTTAAGCTGTAATATCACAAGAGAGTGAGAATAAAGTGAAAATAATTCGACAGATTTTCGAAAACTTGTTGCCACGACACGAGGCCCAACGAGTGGCTATTGTCAAATAGGCAACAAGTTTGAGAAAAATCTGAAACTAATTCTACTTTATCTTATTCTATAGAAAATTCCACACCAGCAATTTTAAACAATCAAATTGGGTTTTTGACAGATCACCATGGCAACGTATGTATTTTAGTGGAAATTGTTTTCTCTTGGGTATCCAACAGCGAATTAAATCGGAAATTTTTTGACGTTTTAATGACAGAATAATATTTTTTGGCAATACTGGTTTTTCTTTCTTTATTTAATTTTGAAACATTTCAATTACACAGTTAAAATGTTATGTATTCTGCGGACACCTTTATTCTTAAAGGCGAAAAAGCTGGACTTTGAATTGAATGAATTAAATATCTATGTCTAATAAAATATATATATATATATATATATATATATAATATTTAGACACTATTTTATTCACCAACAAGACGAAAAAAAGAACCAACCAATAAATAGAAACCACAATCGTCTATTAATAAATCTTCCTTTAAATAGAAACCACAATCGTCTATTAATAAATAAGACATAGTACGATGATTCATCATTACATATGACAGTTTTATGCATATTTTACATACAGCATGATTTTCAAACCGATACATTTTTAAAACAAAAAAGTTTGCGTTCGTTTTGACTGCACAATATTATTTCTACTACAAAACATGAGTTTTTGCTGACGTTTTGTACTGTCAAAATTCTATGATCACAGCCCCTAGATGTTCGCTGACGCTGGTTATGAATGCTATGCAATAAAGCCCGTATAGAAAATAAATAAAAACGCAAAAAAACTCAATTTTCGAACACTTGTTATTACTCAAAACTTATGTAAAATTGACCAATGAACTATGTTCAATCTTAAAATGTTATTTCCATGCAACTACAACAAGTAGAAATCAACAAAAAAAAGGATATTAAGCGACGACAAAAAGGAGAAACAAAAAAAAAACTGTTATGTACCTACTTTCATGAACAACCGTTAAAATTATAATTTTCTAACCCTTGTAGTAGCTCTAAGTAACTATAAAATAAAGAATATAATATTTTACGTCCTAAAATAGTGATTTTAGGCTACGAATCCATTGGTGACGAAACTAAACCTGTTCATGAACCTATTTAAAAAACTAATATTTTTTTATTTTCTACCGCTTGTAGTAGCCCAATGTTGATAAAAAATTTAAGAATATAATATGCTACATTGTAAAATGGTATTTCCGTGCAACTACAATAAGTAGAAATCAACATCTTATGGCTGATAAGCCATTGCTGCCGATACTGCGCACACTAAATATACCTATATGAAAAATTGATGAAATAATAATTTTCTAGTACTTGTAGTAACCCAAAATTGATATAGAATATTAGAATATGATATGCTACCTTCTAAACTGATCTTTTCATGCAACTACAATAAGTAGAAATTAATAATTTATAAGCTAAGAATCCATTGGTGCCCAAACTGCATCTATTATAATATGTACCTATGAAAAATTGATAAAATTATAATTTTCTACCACTTGTAGTATCCCAAAGTTGATATAAAATGGAAGAATATAATATGTTACATTCTAAACTGGTATTTCCATGCAACTACAATAGGTAGAAATTAAGAATGTATAGGCTAGGAATCTATTGGTGCCGAAACTGCGACGCAAACAAAATTTGTTTATGAACCTATATGAAAATCAAATAAATAGAGAAATTCTCAACTATTCTTTGTTTGTTGTAGTCAAAAAAGAATAAAAGATTCAGCTTTTAGTTTTAATTCAGGTAGCTATAAAATGACAAAATATTCAAATAATAATAATAATCAATTATTTATATCATTTTGACTATTGTAATTATTGTTTATATGAAAACGCAATTATTATAAACTATGGCGGGAGGTTGATTGAAAGCGGTGGCTCGTTCTTGCTTTGAAACTTCATGACTTGACTTTACAGAAGGTGAAACAGACCTCATTGCATCAATTATTTCCTGATAGAGACTCGAATCTATCTGCAGATATGATTTTATTGAGTGACTACTTCCATGTCCTGTGATTTTAATTAAATGCTGTTCACCAATTCCTGTTTTGGCTGAAGTTGAAACAGCAGTGGCTCTTGCAGAGTGATTTGTTATTTTGACCTTTTTGACGTCAATTCCAATTGATGATGCCGCCAATTTGAACCAGGAAGAGAACGTATTTTGTCCAGCCGGACTGTTCTTGTACCAACCTTTGGGGTGGGTTGAGTTGGGGTGCTGCCAGTTTGGATTGGGAGTTAAAAACAAATGGTTGGTTTTGATGAGGCGATCTCGCTTGCTTGTTAACTTTTTGAAAAGTCTAACTAGGCATATTTCTTCATTGAGTATATTTGGTACTAACCACTTACTGTGAGCCAACTTGGGTAGTTTTAGAGGAAACTGAATTATATTCAATGCGATCTATTGGTTTTCCTTGATTATCAATTTCCTCCACAAAATATTCTATGCATGCTGCAGCTCCTTCATTCCCTCTCCAGGCCCATTCATGAGCAGCGATGTAGAAAAACTTTTTTTGCAATCCCTCCGGGGTGTTTTCATCACAAAGCTCAATAATTTTTTTTAACTCGTCTGTTGATGATGCGGATGAACTTGTCTTTCTCTTGGCTGGGTCCTTTTGTAACTTCCGACGCTTAGCATTTTTTGCAGCTCTTGCGTTTTCAAATTACTTATAAAAAAATGGATTAAATTTGCGATTGTACCTTTTAAAAAAATATTCTTGCAACTGCTTGGCTGTGGAATTCCATAAAACTTTTACTACACTCTCTTCGCAGTCTTCGGAGTTCTTTTTCCGTACATTTAACGCCTAGTCTTCAAGAATAAGTGCTAGTTCCTCCACAGGTATATCCGCTCTATCAAAATCATACGATTTTTCTTCGCAAAAGTTTGTAAACTGCCTCTATATGCTTGACTTGGATTTCTTAGTATTCGCGGGTGTTAACTGCTGAATCTGCTGACGAATGCTTTCTTTACTGTCGAAAATATTTTTTTCTACGACAACCTCGATAAATGTTCATTTTATAACCGTAACTTCAATCATAAACAAGCACATTTTATACAGAATTTAATTTTTGCATCGGTTGCTAGGCAAGTTGCTAAGCAACAAATGCGAAATGGAATATTTCGTGTTAGGTCTAGGTTCACTCTAAAATCACGACGAGTACGGCTTGTCAAATTATGACGTCCAGCGACAAAGTTTTAGTAGGTAACGAGTAATTTCATAGTTGTTTTCTATAAAAACTATTAATTAAAATGGAAACTGATAGTGATATTGACTTAGATTTGACACCTCCGAACATAATAGAAGCAGCGAAGGTAACAACACTGAATTTTGAAAAGGGAAACATTCTCAATTGAATATTGATAGAAAGATTTTTCTGTGAATTGAAAAATCCACGATTAAAATGAAGTTATTTTTGTGAATGTCTAACAGAAAACAACTACTTCCCCGGCTAAAGCCACGCTGGACATTGAACTACATCTGATAGATATTCTGAAAAGGCCCTAACTGAAAAGAAAAATTTGCATTTTCATTCAGATAGTTATTTGATTTTTATTCCAGTCTTAATTAAGAACTCATAAAGATGAATGAGGCAAAGAAGAATGTTTTCAAAGAGAGTACTCACCAGAAATCATTCGTAACATTGACGCAGGAGAGACATCGCATTCACTAGGTCTTCAATACATTTTTGTCGACGAAAATCTATTTCACGCTTCCACGATCATCAGGAAGACCGGAAGAAATGGGAAACACATTTTCAAGAAGCAATCTCACTTTGCAAAGATGGAAAAAGTTAGAATCATTTCTTTTGGAGAGACACTTTGAAATTAGTGTTTTCTGACATTAAAACCTGTCATGGGGTATGATAGATTGATTTGTTGAAAATATAAACAGGATGTTCATAAATCAGATGTGGAATCATCTGCGACTGAAAGATAAACCTTAGTCACTATCTTCCATCGTCAAGATAACCTCTTGTGGGGTATTCATGTTGAAAAGGGAAACATTCTCAATTGAATATTGATAGAAAGATTTTTCTGTGAATTGAAAAATCCACGATTAAAATGAAGTTATTTTTTGTGAATGTCTAACAGAAAACAACTACTTCCCCGGCTAAAGTGTCTCTCCAAAAGAAATGATTCTAACTTTTTCCATCTTTGCAAAGTGAGATTGCTTCTTGAAAATGTGTTTTCCCATTTCTTCCGGTCTTCCTGATGATCGTGAAAGCGTGAAATAGCATTTCGTCGACAAAAATGTATTGAAGACCTAGTGAATGCGATGTCTCTCCTGCGTCAATGTTACGAATGATTTCTGGTGAGTACTCTTTGAAAACATTCTTCTTTGCCTCATTCATCTTTATGAGTTCTTAATTAAGACTGGAATAAAATCAAATAACTATCTGAATGAAAATCAAATTTTCTTTCAGTTAGCCTTTTCAGAATATCTATCGATGTAGTTCAATGTCCAGCGTGGCTTTAGCCGGGAAGTATTGTTTTCTGTTAGAATTCACAAAATAACTTCATTAATCGTGGATTTCAATTCACAGAAAAATCTTTCTATCAATATTCAATTGAGAATGTTTCCCTTTTCAACATGAATACCCCACAAGAGGTTATCTTGACGATGGAAGATAGTGACTAAGGTTTATCTTTCAGTCGCAGATGATTCCACATCTGATTTTATGAACATCCTGTTTATATTTTCAACAAATCAACACTGAATTTATTACCGGAAACGTCGAAGAGTATGTATCAACGCTCTTATAACCTTTTTTTGGAATGGAAGGTAGATCAAAAGACAAAATCGTTTTCCGAGAACATTTAAATGGCTTATTTTGGCGACTTAGCCAAAAAAATTTAAAGTTCCACTTTGTGGTCACACTTCTCAATGCTGAGAACGACTCTTAGTATCTATAATGATATAGAGATTGCCAAATATTTGAAACTGAAAGCATTCCTCAAGCGGCAGTATAACGGCTACAAACCCAAAAAGTCAAAGATCTTTACAGCAAATGACATCGATAATTTCATTGAACAGGCTCCAGATGAAATATATTTGGCAACAAAAGTAAGTTTTATATTTCCATTTGATGAAAAATATGTTTAAGTAAACTAATTTACATTGTAGGTTGCATTAGTTATGGGAGTAATGGGTGCATGTAGAAGACATGAATTACATCAAATGAAAATTAATCATTTCAATGATCTTGGTTCAGCTGTTTTAGTAACAATACCAGACAGTAAAACCAAAATAGTACGAAATTTTACTGTAACTGGCAAATTCTACGAAATTTACAAAAAATATGCAAATCTTCACCCTCAAAATGCTAATGGTCTATGGTTTTTCATTAATTATCAAAAAGGAAAGTCTACCATTCAGAGAATAGGTCTGAATAAGTTTGGAGCTATGGGAAAAGACATTGCCAAGTATTTAAAATTGCCAAATTACGAATTATATAGGTACTGGGCACTGCTTTCGCCGATCCTCCGCAACAATTCTTGTTGATGCTGGAGGTGACATAACCACGTTAAAACGCCATGGTGGCTGGAAATCTACTACAGTCGCTGAAGGATATATTGATGAATCGAAGAAAAGTAAGCTTAACATAGCAAATAAAATTGAAAATGCAATACAGAACATACCATCAGGCATACCAACGAATTTAGAAATGGAAAATTGCGAGAAGCCGTCTACTTCAACGTCGACAAATTATCAATTTCGAAAAGAATTATGTATTCAGCAATCAAGTTCTCCAAATATGATATTCAATAATTGCACATTCAACTTCAATTAGATACATACATACATTTATAGGCTTCTATTTCTGTGTACCTATTAGAAATAGCAATAAAGAAAATATTTACATATTTCTTCAATTTATATTTTAATTCTGATAGAAAGCCCATAAGCGGCAAATTCGGAGTAATGAAATATCATCAGTTTATTTCTTTCAAAGTTTTTGCAATGTATGCATGTATTACACGTGAACGATATGTTGTCATAGAAAAAGTATAGTATGCAACTCGCAACAAAATGGCCATTTTGCACTCGTATGAATTGCAGCGCTTGCCTTCGGCTCGTGCTGCAAATTTCATACTCGTGCAAAATGGGCATCATTTTGTGCTCATTGCATAATATACTATTTTACGTCGTGCCGCTTGACAGATTTGGAACTCAAGTACATTTTAGGTTAAGGTTTTACCTAGTTGCCATGGTAACTAAACAATTAAGTCAATCAAAACATTCTATGTTTTTCCAGTGTCTTGTCGAAGAAAAAAATTGGCATTGATGAGTCAAAAAATAAATTCTAAAATTATTTAATTTTCAAACACAATCTGGTGTGAGATTTTCTTACGAATACCACCCGAGGTTAAATCATTTCCGGAAATTTTTTCGAGCTCATGAATATTTTGAAAATTATAATTTTCTAAAAATATTCATGTGCGGTATTAGTGGTATTACAAGTGATTATTTTTTTATGTTACGATCATAAACACATTTCCTCGCACAATGAATGATACAATATACTAAACCGGTTTTGATTCATTTCTCACTTTTCATGCGAATTGATAACAGACGTCAAATCAAAAATATACATTGTCAGACAATAAAAACAAAATACCTCAAATTATTCCCGCGGCAATTTTCTAGGTAGAATATTTCCACTATAATAATGTTTTGCTCGGCCAAAACGTACATGAATAATTTGAATTGAAAGTTTCCATTGGTTTCTAGAAATGTCAAAAAATAATCATATAAACAGCACAGCAATCGGTCCATAATAATGGACGTTTAATGAAATGTCACTCCAGGCGACTGTAGATAGTGCTATAAATTATACTTTTTGGTGATGGTAGAGAATATGGGGCCAAGTCTGATTTCGATAAAACTTTCAAATATGCTCCAAAACATGATAACATTTTCACAGCAATGGGAAATTTGACGACGAAAAAGTAACTTTGGGAGATATAATCCTTTACAAAAAAAGTACCAAAAAAGGAACGCCACTATTAAAGATCCAAGCCGCCATTTTGTTTGTTTTTCCTAACAAACATTTCATAATGCATTGTCACCGGAATTATGTACACCTGCCAAATTTCAAATCGGACGATTACAAGTGGGTCAAATTTAACTTGCAAGATTTGATTACCGATAGATATACACCGGGACAGGTGAAACTAAATAAAAGCTTGTAAATAGGTAGCACTTTTAACGTTTCTGAAATTTGGCTATTCAGAAGAGTTCAGTGAAAAATAAGATAAAAGTGCTCGAATCTCTTTACATTGACTAGAGCAGCATTAAATGGTGACGAAAATGTATTTCCTGGGGAACGAAGGGGCATCTCGTTAGCCAAGTTATGGTGGATTTATGCAACACCAATTAACAATTATCAAGTAACAATTAACAATTAGCAATTAACAAGTAACGGAAATGATGGCATTTATGCACATTCAATTAACAATTAAGGAAGAAAAGTGAGCATGCGCACAAGTCCATACAACACGGGAAATTGCCGAACGAGGTCGATCAAAATAGCATCATCAATTTTGTTGAGATTATGTGATGCCTAAAAACAGTTTCAGAGACCAACTTGTAATATGCAATAATAAACCTTGTGTTTCACTAGTTTGACTAGTATTTAATTGGTAGTTTATTGAAATACTCAAATTCCTGAAAATATATAAAATTACAACACAATACTTAACAAAACTTCAATAACTTACGATTGCCTCTATAGTTTTTAAGCAAATCTCTTGAAATGATGATACTTTTTATGGTAGAAATAGTTCCTATTTGACAATATTTTTGTACAATTTGACTTTTTGGATTTTGTTTTTATCTATAGGGTGTTCGAATAAAAAATGCAATCTCTATATAAATTATTGAATATTTCTAACACTCCCGCCCGGTACAGCGCTGAACAGAACGTACCATCCTTAGGTTTATCAACAGTCAATAAAGCAAGTTTAGTCACAGGTCTCTCGAAGATACCATTGATTGTTTGTACTTTGGCTCTTCTCACTTGACCATCACGGGCTTTCGTCACTTCGATAATTCTTCTTAGTTTGGGAATGTAATATTTTTGTCTTATTTCATTAAGAACACTTTCATTTTTGTGTTGAAAGACGTGATGATACTTTGCAACGATCAATAAGGTGAGATGACTTTCTCGGGGTAAAATTATTGGTCGTTTGGTGTCAGTTCCAATAAAGTCAGCAACATCTAATCGTCCTCGGACACGAAGAATGCCATGCTCATCTAAATAAGGTGAACATTTATAAATGTTGCTCTTGGGACTAACTGTAGGTTGTAGTTTGGTGGTAGACAAATTCTTCAATATTTTTCTCTCCTCTGGATAAAACTCTTTCTGAACGATTTGTATCAAGGTATTTTCAGCAAGTCTCAGTTCCTCTGAAGATAATGTGCCCACAGATCTATCCTGACTTTTCTTGAGAGATAAGTTAATAAATTTATGAACATAACCCATTGTTCGTAATAATTTATTATACCGACTGAAGTTTTCCATCTTTAGAAGAGGCTCGCACGTTTCATGGATGCTCGCAATTTCTTCAGAAACTTGTTTTTTAGGAGGATCTTCCGTTGGCCACAGCTGCTCCTCTCCATACAGAAACTCCGGTCCTATGAACCACCTATCAGTTGCTTTCAAAGAAGGTCGTTTACTCCATTTGGTTGCTTCATCAGCAACATTGAGCTTGGTGGGAACATAACGCCAACTGGATATCATGGAAATATCCTGAATTTCGGCCACTCTGTAGGCAACATATTTGCTTAGCTTCCTGGGCTCTTCAGAACGTAACCAGTTCAGAACAATTTGGGAGTCGGACCAATAAATGGTATTGTGAATTTTGATTGATAGATGCTGTTTTATATTTTTTGCAAATCTTGCTCCCATCAAAGCGCCATCTAGTTCAAGACGAGGCATTGTCTGGAGCTTGATGGGTGCTACGTGTGTTTTTGCACCAACAAGTACGCATTCTACAGTTGATTCTTCATTAGAGATTCTCAAGTAGGCTACTACGGCACTTGCATTTTCACTGGCGTCTACGAAAATGTGGAGCTGTACCTCAGAGGTTTCCCAGTTTGAAATATTATTCAAATAACATCTTGGAATGCATAGTTTTTCTATATCAGGGAGATGTTTCAACCAAAAGAGCCACCTATCAAATTGCTCATTAGATATTGGTTGATCCCAAATAATCTTACTTCTCCATATATCTTGCAGAAGGATCTTGAGATACACTAAATAATTTGTTATGAGCCCCAAGGGATCATATATTGACATTAATATTCGTAGTATTTCACGTTTCGTTGGTTTCCTTTTGCCCTCTAGGACTCCTTTGTTTCCTTTGTTATATATCAGTGAAAAAATTATGAAATCTTCACTCAAATTCCACCACATACCAAGAACCTTCTCAGTATTTTCTTCGGAATGCATATTCATGTTGATTTCTACTGGATTTTCAGAGGTTTGGTTCATTATCTGCATGAGTTTTGGTGAATTTGAACGCCAATTTCTTATTTCGAAATTAGCCTTCGAATGGATGAAAACAACTTGTTTCGCAATTTCTATGGCTTTCTCCTCAGTATCTGCAGAATCTAGTAGATCATCCACATAATGGTTTCTCATGATGGATTCGACAGCTCTTGGATACTGTAACGAGAACTTTCTTGCATTTGTATTTTTTACATACTGTGCACAACTGGGTGAGCACGTTGCACCAAAAGTCATTACTTTCATAACGTATGTATCCAGGGGTTTGTCAGGATTACCATCTCGCCAAAGGAAGCGTTGCGCATGTTGATCCTCAGCTTTTATTCCAACTCTTAAGAACATCTCTTTTATGTCCGCGCGAATCCAACGTGTTTCTCTCGAAAACGAAGTAGAACACCAAGTAGAGAAGAAAGCTGATCATCACCCTTTAAGAGCATGGAGTTCAGAGAAATTCCTTCTACGGAAGCAGCTGCATCCCAAACAATTCTGAACTTTCCAGGTTTATTTGGATTGAATACAGGGAATATAGGGAGGTACCAAACTCTTTCGTATTGCTGGGAAAGTTCTTTTTGAGTGAGTTTCCGGATATACCCTTTTTCCATATAATCTTTCAGTTGTGAATTCATTTTCATGCCTAACTCTGGATTTCTTTTGATTCTCTTTTCTATACACTCCATTCTTTGGAGAGCCATATTACTACTGTCAGGTAATTTTAAATTATCATACTTCCAAATCAAACCAATTCTGTAGTTATTTTCCTCCTGCTTTATTGTAGACTGCATAATATAGTCTGCTCTTCTTAGCTCTTTTGAAAAAATGGTATTTGATGCTTTGACACCCAGACTTTCAACTGAGAAATATTGCTTTACTGCTTCGTGGAGCCTTTCGTCAGTCATTGTGGAGTCCGTACATTCACATACATGATAATTATAAGACTCACATGATTGCAGACGCGATGGTAACAGTGCAAATATTGTCCATCCCAGTCTACACTTAGCAGCAATAGGTTGACCTTCATTTCCTTCTCTGACACGGAGTGGTAAGGCTAAGTCCCAGTTGTCCAAACCAATGAGTATTTGGGGTTTGGCATCTTTATATGATTTAATGGGTAAATTTTCCAGATAGGGACATTCTCCAACGAGTTTTGACACTTCAACAGATTGTTGTGGGAGACTGAGATATTTAACTGTTCGTGCTGGACGATAATCAAATTGCTTAGCGCCTGGAAATTCACCAACTATTGAAATTATAACTTTTTGAGAACTTTTTTCCAAACGCTGATGTTCACCGGTCCATTTCAGACACAATGGTTTGACTTCCCCCTGTAGATTGAGCTTTTCTGCGATACTTTCATCCACCATCGTAATTGAAGACCCTTCATCCAAAAATGCATATGTTGAAACCTCTTTATTACCGTTCTTCAATATGACTGGTACTATTCGGAATCGAACACTCTGTAGAGATATTTGATGATGATTATTGATTTCGGAGTTAGTTTCATTGGCAACGGCATTTTGTTGGGTAGGTTCGTAATCTTTATGGAGGAGTGGATGATGTTTCCTCTGACATTGATTCCTGTCACATTTGACAGGATATTTGCAGGGAAATCGATGTCTTTTTAGACATAATCTACATAGTTTGTGGTCTCTAATGACTTTCCATTTATCTGTTATTGGATATTGCTGGAACATTTTGCAATCTGCTACACATCTACAGTTTTCACTACATACTTTGCATTTTGAAACTTCACTCATTGGCTGTTTATATGTTTGTGAAGATTCAGAATTGTGAACATTGAGTCCTCCATTATGCCGTTTTTGATTATGTTCTGTAATAACCAATGTGGGTAGAGCCGTGCAGACATTGGTTGCTATATTAAACATCCATTCCGCAAATTCTGCCAATCCACATGTTTGTAGAGTTACGCGATGTAAAGCCCAATTGACTTTCATTTGTGAAGGAAGCTTATATATTAGTTCGTGCATTAACATTGGGTTGTTCAAATATTCTGTCAATTTGGCAACTTGCAGTGACACATAAATTTTTGACTGCTAACGCGAATTCGACCAATGTTTCCAGTTTTTCAGCCTTAGGGGGCGGTTGACGACGAACAGCATTGATATATGTTTCTAAAATTTGATCAGGTCTACCAAAGAGCATTCCCAAAGTAGAAATGATTTGTGGAACACACTCAGGTAACGTGAGGAAACTGAATACCATGGATTTGGCTGTACCTTTGAGACATGTTTGCAGTCTCAACAGATTTTCGTAATTGTCAAATCCACATAATTGTGTGGATCTTTCGTAACTACTAATGAATGTCAAACAGTCAAACGGATTTCCATTGAAGGTTGGTAGTTCTTTAGGAGTAGACAATCGCGCAGCATATTGTTGTTGTGTCAAAGATGATTGTTCGAAGTTATTGAACTCAGTTGGGTGAACAGCTGCAGTTGACTTTTTGTATTCTTGCTTCCGTTGCATTTCGTTCTCTTGAGTGGGTAATGAAGGAAATATGGTTCCATTCTCATTGTTGATACTATTCTCTATTTGCAACGACAATAACTTATTTGTCAATGGATTTATTGTTTCTATTTCTTCATTGTCTAATTCTTGACTGTGATCCGATTCTTCATGCAGAATTCTTCGCGATTCTTCAGCTAACTCTCGTTCCTTCCTCAGAAGTTCTCTCTCTTCTTGAAGGAGTTGCAGTTTCAGTTTGCGCCTGCTGCGTGTGGAAGAATTACTTTTTGATGAATTGACTTGAACGGATTCACCCCGATTTGAGGATTGTAGTGAAATTTCAGATTTATGTGACCTGGCGCCCTTTGAGTGCATACTATCGCAGGGTGGACACCTCCAATGATCATCTGAAGCTACAGTTTCTGTTACACTAACACATTCATAGCAGAACCATTTCATGCATTTTGTACATTCGACCATCCTTTCATCACGATATGGTCGATTGCATACAAGACAGAGGCCTCGCTTGGTTCTCCATACAATGATGGAGCCATTTTGTAGACCGAGTCGAATTTGAGCTTTGTTGAGATTATGTGATGCCTAAAAACAGTTTCAGAGACCAACTTGTAGTATGCAATAAAAACCTTGTGTTTCACTAGTTTGACTAGTATTTAATTGGTAGTTTATTGAAATACTCAAATTCCTGAAAATATATAAAATTACAACACAATACTTAACAAAACTTCAATAACTTACGATTGCCTCTATAGTTTTTAAGCAAATCTCTTGAAATGATGATACTTTTTATGGTAGAAATAGTTCCTATTTGACAATATTTTTGTACAATTTGACTTTTTGGATTTTGTTTTTATCTATAGGGTGTTCGAATAAAAAATGCAATCTCTATATAAATTATTGAATATTTCTAACAAATTTCCATTTTCACAGTATATTTTCACAAACTAATAAAATTCCAAAAGACGCCACAACCCACAACAAAACAAACCAGAATATTTTATTCAGTGAAAGTTGGGTTAGCTTTCGTCATCGCACGGACCAATCCACGGTCATCTGCGTACTAGTTGCGAACTAGAAGAAAATTTGGTTCATAAAGTAAGAAGTTAAAAGTTGGCCAACTTTCTACTTGTTAATTGTTAATTGATAATTGCTACTTGTCTGCATAAACACGGCCATTGTAGGATGATGGTTGAACTTATAATTTCTAATTGTTAATTGATAATTGTTACTTGATAATTGTTAATTTGTGCTGCATAAATCCACCATTAGGTTCTACCTTTCCCACTTTCCGCGCCAAAGGATTTTTTATAATCTATCCGATAGTTTTTCATCATTATTATTTTGGTGTATTGGAATCGCAGGTACATGGCACACTCTGTAACGTACTTTCCATTCTATTAAGGTAAATTAGCGGTATAGAAAAATACACGTTTATCGAAGATACCTACGTCACGAGCTATTTAATTGCTCTCCGCTCACCCAAAATTTTCATTTTGGCTATCAACCTAAATAGATCCTAATTGTTTCTACACTACGGACAAGATTAGAGGTCACAGCAACTTGATTTTGAAGGTAATGTGTTTTTTATCTGGTCATTATCTATTTTCCAGGGGCGTGCGGTTTTTTTTGTAACAGGAGTGGACGTAAGTAATCAAACAAAATTGAAAAGTGGAAATGCCAGAATGGCTTTTAGTGAAAAGAACGTAAAATAAACTGATCATTGTACTGGTTGGTACTGCATACGAAATATCACCATTATTATGAAAGTGAACCTTTCGAAATGTATGTCAAGGTTGCCTGAGCGAAAATTAAACATGATTCTCATACCTAATTGAGAGCTCAGTTTGATAATATATTTCTTCCTTTACCCTAGCATATAGTTTTAATTTTATCTCGAAATTTGCAGCAAAATGAAAGCCAAAACGCAGAAATCTCCAAATTGTACGGTTCTGTCCGAACTCTCCACACACACACATATACAGGGTATAGTCTAATCTCTCGCACACCCGTGAATGACGAGTGTATAATGCCATTTTATAACGAAGCACATTGGTTAAAAATCTGAAAAAAACAATGTTTTGCTCCTAATTAAATTCGACAAAATTTTGTGTAGCGCCACCCACCTAATTTCAGGTGACCTGCTCAGAGGAAGACGAATGCACTACACATTTAACTCGACATTTGAATAAGGTAGAATGTGAACTGATTGTGTGGTAAAGTACATATTGCAGGCTGCCTGAGATAGGTATTCAATTTCGAAGTGAAGAAAACAACTAACCTTGTTATATCCAAACTGGTGATAGAGTCAGAACTAGTTGACTTCATACTCTGCTTTGAGGTAGTTATAATTATCACAGTCACGTGTAAGAAACAAACAACACCAACAGTATGGAAAAGGGAAACATTCGCAATTGAATATTGTTTTGAAAAATAATATCACGACCATTGTAGTGATTCATATATTCAGACAACGTGAACTGAACACTGTTGGCAATAATATTCTCGCATGCACCGTTTACAAAGCTGTCTACGAACGAAAGTTTGTTAGATTCTACTAGTGTTTTCTGATTGACTGGTGAATGAAAGATCTTAAGATCTTAATTAACAATTAATCAGAAAACAGTACGCGATGTGCACGAAAATCAATTTGAACATTATTGTTTTTGTCTTTTAAATTTTTTTGAATTCTATAAAAAAAAAAAATATTATATATCTAGTACGAAAACGCCCGCACAGTGATTGGCGACTTCAGAATCCAACCAGAATTTAATACTTCATCCTTAAATGCGACGAGTGATTAATCTTGCTTTACTCTTCAAAATACGCCCGGAACAGCTCGGTGTTTAGTTTTAAGAGCCAGGAAAAGACAAAAACAATAATGTTCAAATAATTCCCCTGAACATCGCGTACTGTTTTCTGATTGGTTGCTAATTAGGATCTTTCATTCACCAGCCAATCAGGAAACAATAGTAGAATCTAACAAACTTTCCTTCTTAGACAGCTTTGTAAACCGTACATGCGAAAATCTCGCTTGGCAACAATGTTCAATTCACGTGTTCTGAATGTTTGAAACACTACAATGGTGGTGATATTATTTTTCAAAACAATATTGAATTGCGAATGTTCCCCTTTTCCATACTGTTTGTGTCGTTCGTTTCTTACAAGTGACTGTGATAACTATGATAAGTGCCTCAAAGCAGAGTATGATGTCAACTAGTTCTGACTTTATCATCAGTTTGGATATCACCATGTTCGTTGTTTTATTTAGTTTGGAATTGAATATATATATATATATATATATATATAGATATATATATATATATATATATACCGGGTGAGTCTGAGAGATGGGGCACCCCTATTTTTGAGAGAAATAATCCGATTCAAGGCACGAAAATTTAGAGGGCTATTGAACAACTAAAATGTGATTTTTTGAGATAAAAATTAATTTTCTACTTCCGGTTTCGCCAGAAATGATCTGAACATGATAAGCAAAATTTTTTTTTTCAATGTTTTTAAGAATGATGATTTTTTACATGTTGAACGTTCCTCTCCGATGCCATGTTGTCCGAAAAAATAAAATTAGCATTTTAATTACAATACTTTGCCACCAGCCGCTGTTTGAATGTGGCAAAATCACTTTTTTTCGATTATTTCATGTTTTTCAAATGGCATCTCTATGGGACACTCTCTGCAACAGATTGTTACGAAGGAAAGGAATCGAATGATACCAAAATTTTGAATATCTGTCAATTATTTTCAGATTTATCACTATTACAAAAAATGTACCAAAAAGTATTGTGGCCGCTGGACTAATAAAAATCCCAAATAATAACATTATTTGAGATTCCACTTACTATACCAATAAGAATAGTTGGCAAATTTGATGTATGTATTTCTAATAGATGCATACTCCAGAAAAATGTAATGAAAATTCTGGTTTGCTACCAGCAAATATTTCATTACGTCTATAATTCACATTTTGAAAGTAATTCGTCTTCAAAAAGACTAATTACTAGTATTCCCATGATGGACCCATTATGGTTGATAGGAACACAGAAATTACACTATCCATTTTACAGATTCTGAAAGTGTTTAATAGTTTAATCTGTTTCAATAAAGGAATGTGTTTCCATCGTCATCTCAAATTTTGTCAAAGTCGCCTTTGGATAAAAAAATAAATGAATATCTGCTGTCAAATAAGTATCAATACGAAATAACTGTTATCTCAGTCCAATCATTATAACTGTGTCATGGATAAATTTAGCCAAAATGAAAAAATTGACATGCTTTTAATTTACGGTGAGTGTCTGAAGGATTCTACGGCTGCATCAAATTTATACAGACGGAGGTTTTCTGGTAGAAGACATCCGTGTAGGACATACTTCATGAAACTTGAACGTCAGTTGAGAAAAGAGCCAAACAACCGACGTATTCGAAATCGAAATGTAAATGTAATAGTCAGCGAAGATAAAGAGATAGACGTTCTAGGATATGTAGAGGTAAATCCGACTTTTTCAACACGAGAATTAGCTAATGAATGTGACGCAAGTCAATCGACTGTACAGAGAATTTTGAAAAAGCATAAGTTTCGCTCGTATAAATATCCGATACATCAAAGGCTTTATGGTGGAGACGATGAAAGAAGACTTGAATACTGTCGATGGTTTCTTCATAATGTTCGCGAAAATCCTCAATTTCCTTTGAGAATTTTATACTCAGATGAAACAAGATTTACCAATAGAGGGCTCTTCATTAGGAATAATACTCGATATTGGGCACAGCAGAATCCAAGGCTTTTACATCAAGGTAATCCTCAAGAAAGGTTCGGGTTTAACTGTTGGATGGGTATACTTGGAGATCGATTCATTGGGCCAATTTTTTTTTATGGATCACTTACTGGGGCGAGATACCTAACGTTTCTTCGGGATGCTATCGAGCCAATCATTGACGACCTTCCATTGGTTCTGCAAAATTTATATTTTTAACAGGACGGTGCACCCCCTCAAAATCATGGAATGGTAATCAATTACCTGAATAATGCTTATTACAGAAATAAACTAATTTCTACACATGGTCCCATCAGATGGCCACCTAGGTAACCCCCTTAGACTATTATTTATGGGGAACAATAAAAAATGATGTATATGCAACTTCTAGTGAGACACGCGAGGAACTGCAACAAAAAGTCATCACAGCTTTCAATAATATCAACCCAGCAGAGTTAACTAGAGCAGTTCGAGCAGCAGTCAGAAGGGTGCAATTATGCATTCAACATTTTGAGCAATTTTTATAGTAAGAGTATCAGAGCATTGTGCTACGTATTTGTTGTTTTCAAAAATTTGTAATAAATGTTGATAATCCTCAAAATCGCGTATTCATATTCAAAATAATAAATTTAACGTATGATAATTTTCAATGATGAAAATCGTTATGAGACAATTTAGTAGAAGTGATATTTAAAAATTTCCATCATTTTGGTGTTGTTTAGTCCAGCGGCTGCACTATTTTGTGGTAAATTTTTTTCTAATAGTGATAAATAAGCGACAGATTCCTTTCCTTCGAAACAATCTGTTGCAGAGAGTGTCCCATAGAGATGCCATATAAAAAACATGAGATAATCGAAAAAAAGTGATTTTGTCACATTTTAACAGCGGCTGGTGGCAAAGTATTGTAATTAGAATGCTAATTTCATTTTCTCGGACAACATGGCATCGGAATTATAGACGTAATGAAATATCTGCTGGTAGCAAACCAGAATTTTCATTACATTTTTCTGGAGTATGCATCTATTAGAAATACATACATCAAATTTGCCAACTATTCTTATTGGTATAGTAAGTGGAATTTCAAATAATGTTATTATTTGGGATTTTTATTAGTCCAGCGGCCACAATACTTTTTGGTACATTTTTTGTAATAGTGATAAATCTGAAAATAATTGACAGATATTCAAAATTTTGGTATTATTCGATTCCTTTCCTTCGAAACAATCTGTTGCAGAGAGTGTCCCATAGAGATGCCATTTGAAAAACATGAGATAATCGAAAAAAAGTTATTTTGTCACATTCAAACAGCGGCTGGTGGCAAAGTATTGTAATTAAAATGCTAATTTCATTTTCTCGGACAACATGGCATCGGAGAGGAGCGTTCAAAATGTAAAAAATCATCATCTTTAAAAAAAAAAATAACAAAAAACTCAGCTCATCATGTTAAGAATTTGCTCTAGATTTCAAAAAAGTGAAAATGTACAAGGTGTTCCATTTGAAAAACGAATACTCAGATTATTTCTGGCGAAACTGGAAGTGCTACAGAATTAATTTTCATCTCAAAAAATCACATTTTAGTTGTTCAATAGCCCCCTAAATTTCCGTCCTTTGAATCGGATTATTTCTCCCAAAAATAGGGGTGCCCCATCTCTCAGACTCATATATATATATATCAGATATATATATATATATATATATATCTGAGACTGCCTGCAATGTATACATTTACCACACAATCATTTCAACATTCTACATGATTCAAATGTCGAGTTAAATGTTTATTGCATTCGGCAATTGCCAAAGATTTTCTCTGTGTAGGTCACCTGAAATTAGGCGGGTGGCACTACCCAAAATAATGTCGAATTCTTGAAAAACAAAACGTTTAAAAAAAAACTGATTTTCAACCACTGTAATTTTTATAAAATGGCATTATACACTAGTTATTCATGGGTGTGCAAGAGGTTAGATTACACCCTGTATATGTATATATATATATATACACAAGAAAAAATCGACCCACGTGCTCTTAATTAAATTAATATTGCTTACAAATCTTCAGTTATTCAGCTATCATAAACTATTACACAGGTAAATGAATATGCATTTCGGACAGATATACTTTGTTTTTCATTTTGGAAACACATATCCTAAACTGAGCTTGAACTTAAACTGGTGGGTCGATTGTTTTGCTCTTCATCAATATAAAAACTACATGGTTTTACGGATGAATAGATTTCTAACTTTTATCTGTTCCTCTTTTTCAAGCATTTTCAGCAGCCATAGAGATAAAATTATTGAAATTTTAAACGAAAAAATATTTGTTTTTCCCAACAAACTTTCTGGGAAAAATATTGATATTGACCTCACTAAAAATTAATAGCTTATTGAATAAATGATTAAAATGATGATAATAATGAAACTACACAATAATCTCTGATAATTTGTTTTCACGAATGATTTTCATCCAATAAATCGCGAAACAACTAGCCTGTGCGTGATACACAGTGCGCGTCTAAAGTTCTCTCCACCACGTATTTTCTAAACCATAAAGCTTAAATTTGATAAACATTTGGGTAACTGAACTAAGGTACATATGAAACTGTTTTTAGGGTTTAGAATATACAGTGCTAGTCAAAAGTCCCCTCCCCCCCTCGTATCTTTTGAACGGGTATACTTATAATAATGAAATTTGGAGGGTGGGAATAAACGGATGTAGGCTTCTCAACTGGTCATAACAGGTGACGCAATAGTCATAAATGACGTCACAAGGCCACTGTGACCAATAATTTTGAATGGGACCCTATGGTAAGTGACAGCTCGTTTGAAAGGTATTGAAAATACCTATTCAGTCATACCAATTTTGTTTGGGTTTCGGCTGATTTTGATTGATAAATTGAAGAAATACGAAAATTATAGTTTCGCATTTAATTAATAAAGATTTAAGAACCAGTTCTTATAATAAGTGTTCAAAATGTGCTCCATCTACTTCCTGGCAGTAATGCATCCTATTGCTAAACTCTTGTCGTACTCGTCCCAGTGTGTCAGCGGAAATTGCCTACATTCTTCAACAATTCGTTGTTTCAGAATGGCAATACTGTCAGGTGCTGTAGCGTAAACCTTAGATTTCAAGTACCCCATAGAAAAAAATCTAATGGTGTAAGGTCCGGTGACCGAGCTGGCCATTCGATCGAACCTCGTCGTCCAATCCATCTACCACGATATTCTTCATCTAGGTAAGGTCTTACTGCACGTAATAGTGTGCAGGAGCATCATCTGTTGAAACGTTATTTCCAAGTTGTCGAATTCATCTGGATTATCTTCTAGAATTTCAAGAATTAACGCCTCAATATAATTTTGTAACATCTCCAGATACAATTCACCGGTTAAGTTAGCATTGAGAAAAAGAGGCCCAACTATGTGGTTTTCCAAAATACCTGCCCAAACATTTACTTTTTCTGGAAATTGAGTATGTTTTTCACGAAAGATGTGAGGATTTGTGTCACTCCAATACCTCACATTTTGAGTGTTAACATTTCCATTGAGAAAGAAAGTACTTCCGTCACTAAAACAAATTGTCTGTATGTAGCCTGGTTGTTGGTTCATTTTATTGGACATAGTTTCACAGAATTCTAGTCTTCGGTCGGGGTCATCATCTGAAAGTTGGTGCACCATTTTTAATTTGTATGGATGAAATTTGTTTTTAGCCAACACCCTATGTACTGTCCTTTGACTGACTTCACAGATAGACGCAACTTGGGCTGTGGAAGAAGTAGGGTTTACTACCATTTCTCCAATTATGTCAATTTTTTTGTCATCACTAATTGTTGGTCGACCAGATCGTTTGGCATCTTGAACACTACCTGATGCTTCAAACTTCCGAAGAAGCTCCCTCAAATAAACCCTCGATATAGGGCGATCGGGGTACCTCTGCTACGTACCATTTTGCCTATGTGAACACTTAAACGTCTCGTTAAACAATAGCTTAGGTTAATTTTCAAGGTATAAACACTTTTGACAAGTAGAGAATTCATAAACGTCAACCTTTTTGACAATTAACCAGAGGCGTACTTTAAAATCTTTATTAATTAAATGCGAAACTATAATTTTCGTATTTCTTCAATTTATCAATCAAAATCAGCCGAAACCCAAACAAAATTGGTATGACTGAATAGGTATTTTCAATACCTTTCAAACGAGCTGTAACTTCGCCATAGGGTCCCATTTAAAATATTGGTCACAGTGGCCTTGTGACGTCATTTATGACTATTGCGTCACCTGTTATGACCAGTTGAGAAGCCTACATCCGTTTATTTCCACCCTCCAAATTTCATTATTATAAGTATACCCGTTCAAAAGATACGAGGGGGGGAGGGGACTTTTGACTAGCACTGTATGTAGGGGGGATGAGACTTTAGACGCGCAGTGTATAACACTTTTTTGAACACTTTTTTGCTTAATTAATTTCCTTCATTATATTGTTGTATACGACTCAATTTGAGGTTTGCTGGGAGGAGCAAAAAAGCGTGTTTCAAGCAGGTATTTTGGTGGTCAAAGAAGGTAGAAGAAAAAATTACAAGTTCAGTTTTTGCTTTTTGTATTTTTTATCAATAAGTTAAAATTAACATCAATTTCTTGTCGGTGGGATTTTTCTTGAAATTCCATCTAATCTTATCAGAAAACTAACACATCTGTTTATACCAGTTTTCACGAAAGAAACCAGCTCTAATCTTCCCTCCGTGTGCGAACCATCTACCGGGTTGGAAATGTGACAGGCAATATCTGGTTTGTTGGGGGAGATCACAGAACTCATAGAACTAGAAGGCTAATATAAGTGGAAGAAATTGATATGATTCATAACAATATGTATAGATGGGACACACGTAATCATGCGCATATCATCAACAACATTGCCAGTTCATGTACTTGTATGAGAATCTAATATAATGGCATTATGATGTAATGTATTACATTATATTCCCATAAAAGAGCCGAAACTCATCAACTATCGATTACTCAGGATCATAAAGTTCTTTTGTTAAATGTATTCAGAAGATAATATACAAGATAAGTGTAGCATATAACAACTGATTTAACCCTAATAAGAATTATGATTTCCTACAAACTCATTTGGCAACGCTGTTAACGTCAGCAACTGTTATTTAGTCTGACGCCATTTTTCTTCAGGGCCGGTTTTGCGTTTGTTGTTCATTTATTTGTGTTCTTGCTTCAGTGTTTTTTAATTCCGTCCTATCCTATTATATACTCTCTGTGTTGTTTTCATTGTGTTATCGTGTAGTATTTAAGAGACCACGCTAGTTTTTAGTATATTCAGAGTATAATTGACCAGTGTGTCTCATTGCATGGTGCTTTCTAGAAATCCATTGGGAAAATTTTACAAGGTTCCAATAAAGGAAGACAACAAAGATTTTTGGCATCCTTTTTTTGAAAATGCCTTAGGATACCTGAAAAGTCTCAAACATACTAGAAGAAGAGAGAAAAGCAAGTGTAGATCTAGATTACTTCAAATTATTACATAGAAAAAACAGAGCTGCCTCTTTTTCTGGACTAATCAAGCCTTCTGCAGATATTGTGAAGTGTTGTATGTTTATAGAGAGAAAAATTAAGCAAATAAAGGGTCTGATGAACAATTTAATGCCACAAGAAAAAAAGTTTATGAATGTTTTTGTAACTACCATTTCAGGAACTCTTTTCGAAGATAAAGAATTGTTTTCTGAATTAGATAACCATGTGTTTGATATATCTATGTACGAGATGAACCATAAAATGAAATTGATAAAATTTACTGTAAACATTTACAGTAAAATACGTTACCATAGTGTTGCTAGGTTGCAAACAGAAAATGTAATGGGAGAATTGAAAAGGAAGAAGCAATCAAAACTGATACTTTTTTCACATCAATAATATTATACCAATAAATAATGTTTTATTTAAATAATATTTTTTATTTTTTTGTATTTATACCGTGTACCAAAAAGTACGCAATAAATGGAAAACTTTGTCATTATTGATTTAACAAAAAAAATATCCCTGATAAAAAAAAGTTGATGGTGACATACCGCCCATATATTTGTATTGTTCTTGACTTGTCAATCCAATGAAAGTTGGTGTATGACCAATAAACATCTATCTATCTATCTATAAAAAATCAACTTTATTAGTATACCTTTGATATTATAAATCTGAGTTGTCCATTGGATGACAATGAAATATTTCCAATGGATTTTATGTATGCGTGAACGTGGGAAATGAACAGATTAAGGCGAACTAACTAAAAAGCAAAAAATAAAATAAATAATTAATTGCTTGTTAAATAAGTAACAAAATTTAATTAATTAAACTTGTCAAAGTGTTAATTTTATTACAATTCGCGCAACAAGCTTTTTGAAACCAAATAATTCAACAAAAAATAATTAAATCATTGTCAGCGATGACTTAAACTTATTTTATACATTTTAGTACACGGCTTAAATAAAAACTTGCCTTCAAAAAGTTTTTTTATTAATTATTTTATTTTCTGCTTTTTAGTTAGTTCGCCTTAATCTGTTCATTTCTAGTAGAGCATCGTTATTACAAGGTGTTTTCCCTGTAAGTTTTGAGCTGAAAGAAATCATGATCTCCAACCCCAAAAACTCCCATACATCAATTTTAATAGAATCTGACCATAATCACAAAACTCGTCCTCCATCTTGGGGACGCCATCTTGAATTATGTATTTAGACAAAATTTCATAATCTCTGATCTCGACAACCCCTTATACCAATTTTGAATCGAATCTGACCATTATCACAAAATTCATCTACCATCTTGGAGCCGCAATCTTGAATTTTAACAAGAAATTCATTATCTCCGACCCCAAAAACCCCCACATACCAATTTTTATCAAATCGGACCATAATTACAAATATTGTCCGCCATCTTGAAGCCGCCATTTCGTTTTTTCTCTAACTAAAATTCCATAATGCATTGTCACCGGAATTATGAGCACCTGCCAAATTTCAAACTACGGACGACTACAAGTCTGTCAAAATTCACTTGCAATATTTGACCCGAACAAACTAACAAGTTAAACTAAATAAAAGCTTGTAACAAACGGATTCGCTTCACCAAAGATAAACTCAACATTTCTTTTCGATAGCCCATTACAGGTTTCTTGATGGGCACCAACTTTTATCAAGGATAAATTTCATTGTTATATCATGGAAAGCGTTTCCATTTGTTGCATAGTTTTTGGGACACGCTATTGTCATAGCATTCACATTCATATCCCTCAAAATATTTTCAATTTGGGCCAAAATATTTGTCTAGGCACTAAATCCTTGAAAATTGTTTTTTAATTTAACTTCAAAACTGCAAGGGAGACGTCAATTGTGATTGTTATTCTGTCCCCATCATACCTACCCATTCACTTGAAATGCATAAAACCAAATTCTCTTTGAAATGAAATATTATATCTTGTGAAATACTGCATACATTTAGTTCATGTCAAATAAATAATTCAGTGAAGTGAAGTATTCTTCCCGAAACCTTAGGAGATTTGTTTCAGAAATTCCTCAAAATTTCAGTTGCACTCCACTATTCAATTCGAGCTCAAGTACCCATCTTTAGAAAGTTCTCACGTAAAAGTCAATATGTTTCAGTTAATAGAGGTCATACATTTCACTGAAACTGCCCCTGTCATGACAGCGGTGTTACTGTGCATGCTCATGTGTGTACCATGCAGTACAGTAGGGCTCGTTCCAGCAAAACGGTATTGGCCTTCTAGTTCTATGAGTTCTGTGGGGGAGATAGACAAAAATGTTTTCCACAAAAGTTCTAGGAGTACATGAGCAGGCCCGGCGACAAGGGGAGAGTACGGGTACAGCTGTACCGGGGCCTGGACGATAGGGGGCCGCATGTAAAAAAAAAAGTTGAGAGGTGTCAAGGGACACCCGGATGGAACGAAGTTCCTTTCGATTAATTAGTGAAGGAATTGTAATAATTTTTTTTTTTAAGTTATAATAATATTTTTTTTATTATTAACAAATATAATGTAATATAAACTTAATCAGTAGGCTCAATTTCAGTACATACGCATTGATATTGTAATATTAAAATATAATTTGCTTTTAAATTTATTAAAGTTATGACGCGTACACTTGCTAAACACACAATAATGGAGAGATTATAACGCGTATGACTTGGTTAGCACAATAGTAAAGAGAGGTTATAATGCGTACTTGCTAAAAATACATAAGCATTTATTATTGTCTGTATAAAATCTCTACTTACCTAACTCCATCAGAAATATCCAGAACTTGTGCAGAAACACTGCCAGGATTCATTATTGTTATTATTATTTATTATGTACGAAAAACCTGTATACACTCAACAAAAATAATCGTCGCGACACCACACTGTTCAATGCGAAATAGAAAGACGAAACGAAAATAACTGGCTTGCTTTCTATGAGAGAGAGAGAGAGAGACAGACAGAGAAACACGCGCACGCCGCACGGCTTACAACTACAGCAAAAAGTGTCGTTACAACTTTTGGTCTTAATTTATTCCGTCTAGCCCCCTTTCGCAACGCGCGATAAGGAACTTCGTTCCAAAAACTACTCATAATAATACATATTATTATGAAATGTCGTCATAAGCTACGACAGTTATAGTAGAACCATTTTCAATTGCAGAAGCTGTTTCTATAAGGAGCAAATCAAAAACTCACTTCGCTTACACGAGCGTATATGCGAAGTAACGGAACGAAAAATAATGTTTACTACTCGTAAACATCCTCGGTCGCCGAACGGAAGATCGAAAGAAGATCAAAAGAGGCGACAGTTAACGTGGGTTTGAGTGACAGCTGTCTAGTTCTGCACCAGATTCGCCTGAGCCAATGATAATGCTTGTGTCCATACATTGGAGGCCACGAAAACTAATAAATCATGAGTTATATTTGTTGTTTGAAGAGGTCTGAATGGATAAAAGCCAGTAGCGTCTCTGGTCTAGGATCGAAATATGTTTTAAAATACTCTATAGCTCTGTTGGGTTTTGTTGGAAAATATGTCTTTTTTTCGACCATAGGAAAATGAAATTATGATGATCCGATTGCCTATTAGAATAGAATAGAAGTTTATTATTAATCAGACACCAATTTACATTGGATTGACAAGTCAAATTACACACTTAAATTATACTTAGTGCTAAGATAAAATCTATTTATTAATGTCCTCATAAAAAATATAAATATATAAAACTATCCAGCAGAATTAAAACAATCTGTAGGATGCTGACAACACATCGTGAATTCTTTTATATCATAAAATGCATTTTGGAGTAGAAAAGACTTCAGTTTTGATTTGAATCTGAACAAATTCGATTGGTTTTTCAGTTCATTGGGCAATAAATTGAAGAAATTTGCGCCTGCATATTTTGGGGATTTTTTGTAGTTTGTGTAGGTGGCGAGTTCCAATCTAAATTCGTTTTTTTTGCGAGTTTGGTGGCTATGAACATTTGAATTTTTTGTGAGACTGTTTCTATGAATGTAGGTGTGAGTTAAAAGTTTATATAGATAAATACAAGTGAAAGTTAGGAGTTTTTTTTCCTTAAAGATATTTTTCTGGGCGAGGAAGACTGAGCACTATCGGTCGCCAAGCCGTAAGCTACAATGTTATTTCTGCAGGATTGTTGATAATCCAAGTGGAAGATCAGGCGAATTATCCTTTTCTGGGCGAGGAAGACTCGAGCACTATCGGTCGCCAAGCCGTAAGCTACAATGTTATAGCTGATAGTTGAATAAACCAATGCATAGTAAACAGAAATTATTTCATCTCCAAGACAACTCGTCAGATTTTTTATCGCGAAATAGTGTTTATTCAATTTGGAGCAGATCGTATTGATACATTCTTCCCATCTGAGGTTGCTGTCAATAATTGTACCTAGAAATTTACAGTTTTCTTGGAACAGTATTGTGTGGTTATTGATATTCAATTTTTCGGTAACAAGTGTTCCCGACTGAGGTCTCTGGAATTGTACAGCGGTAGTTTTGGAGTAGTTTACGATTAATCGGTTCTTTTTACACCAGTAGTCGAATTGGCGGAGAACGTTATTAGTTTTTATAAGTAGCTCATTCATATCTGGGCTAGATACTATTATAGATGTATCGTCTGCGAACATTAATACATACTTCCTCGCCTATTTATTTTAACGTATTTTTAAAATATTTAACTAAATAGATAGTTAAACCATTTACAATTGCAGAAGCATAAAAAACAAGTTTCGCAGCCTTGCGGCGGTATCCTTTGAGCAGCATAGGCGGACATAACTAATTTTATTTAGATATTTCAATACTTTAAAAATACGTTAAAATAAAAAAAATATGCCATAGGCGAGGAAGTGTGTATTAACCCATTAATGTCCAGTGGGTCTAGAATATTTTAAAACCTATTTCGATCCCAGACCAGAGACGTTACTGGCTTTTATTTATTCAGACCTCTTCAAACACAAATATAACTCGTGATTTATTAGTTTGCTTGGCCTCCAACATATGGACACACCTACAAGCATTAGCATTGGCTTGCGGTCCGTTTTGATTGGCTCAGGCGAATCTGGTGTAGAACTAGACAGCTGTCACTCAAACCCACGGACTGGCGCCTCTTTTGATCTTCTTTTGATCTTCCGTTTGCCGACGGAGAATGTTTACGAGTAGTACACATTATTTTTCGTTCCGTTACTTCGCATAACGCTCGTGTAACGAAGTGAGTTTTTGATTTGATCCTTATAGAAACAGCTTCTGCAATTGAAAATGGTTAAACTATACCAAGCTCTCACCTAGTCCACCGCAACTCGATATTTGAGCACTTGAATCATATCTGCTGTGTTTTCACAATATTAATATAGAAGATATAAGAAAAAACTGTCAAATATTGATTCAAATGTATTAAGTTTGAAGAGTAAAATTATTCATCTCAAAAATATTTACCAAGCGACATTTAAAGAAATTACAGGTCCTTTAGTATTTTTTTTGGCGAAAAAAGTCCATTTTTTCTCAAAGTGGAGTGGAGTGGAGAGTTAACTCTCTTTTCCTTCCCATATCCTTCAGTATTATTGAATGCGATTTACCAGTTGCAAATAAGAAAACATTTTTCCAGAAGTGAGCATTGAACTACGCATTTTCTGTAGTCTGCCCATCAAAGTCGCGGAAGATGATTGAGATTTTAGCAACTAATAAAAAACTTCATGCGTGGAACAATGCTTCAAGAGCGATCGAATAGTTTGGCGTTGTTATCTATATAATCTATATAATTTCCAAATATACAGGATATTTCGTGTAGGTGCTACAGACCAAAAATTTTGTTTTCAATGGAACAACCTGTATATCATCACATATTCAGATTCTGCGTTGAATTTTGATATCATTTCATGCATATTTTTTGAAAATTCGGATCGGCATTGTTGAGTTATTGCACTTTTCATGTAAAACAGGCTGTACCGTATTTTATATTTTTTCAAAATAATAATACCTTAAAGAAAATTAATTGTCCCACCGATATCACCATATAAATAAATATATCACCAAGGTATATGCCGAAAAATTTGATTTGAGACATATAACACTAACTTTTTTTATTGGGTTTCTATACTAGAATGTAAGGCACTGTTATTTTGGGTCACCATTAGTCCGTCGGACTCAAATTCGTGCCTTCGGCTTAATAAACGAGGTCTTCTTTGAATAACTTTTCTTTTTATTATATTAAATAGTAATTTTTGTCTTTTGTTTCGAATGGCTTTTATTCAAGGGAAAATAAAACTCAAATGACTTTGCCTCACAATTATATTGAATTCAAGTGATGTTTTTCTTGACTATAGTTTCAAATAATACACCAGATAACTTTAATACTTCTATTGAATGAAAAACATGGAAAAATTCATAGAAAAATAATATCGATAAAATAAATGGAGAAATCAAAGTCATATCTAGCGTTAGAAGTAGATTAAAGCCATAAATTTCAAAACATCAATCAACATTAAAAGAGCTCATACTTTTAATTTTTAATTAACTTATGTAAAACAAATAACATCCGTACTTTCCGTAAACCTCGTACTTTATCTTTACCGATAGTTCCCTAATTCAATAACTTTTTATGCATTTGCATCAATGCGAATAGTTTCTGTACAGTTGGTTCACCCCAAACAATAAAATGAAAGCAAGCGTTAAACTACCTTTTTCAA
This sequence comes from Gonioctena quinquepunctata, assembly GCA_018342105.1. Lineage (NCBI taxonomy): Eukaryota > Metazoa > Arthropoda > Insecta > Coleoptera > Chrysomelidae > Gonioctena > Gonioctena quinquepunctata. The sequence goes on from JAFIRS010001096.1 coordinate 54,033, forward strand.
AAAGCTCCGCTCTTACCCTGTAGACTAATTGTTGTCTCCGGTATTCCATTTTTCCAAATATAATTCTCAATTTCCTGGTACCATTCTGTCGACACTCGACCAAATTTTATTACTTTAATATCTAGTCATCCGAACTGACTAGTAAAATTCCAACATATTTATTCGCGACTTTTCTCCCGTAAACCAGTATCTCGAAGAAAATATCTTCGATAACTAGCTAGCCCAAAAACGGGCTCTTCGCGTCTGGGCCTGAAAATCCGCCCATTTTTGATAAAGCCAAAAACTAACAGAAAACCTCGGTCCACCGCCAAAAGCGGCGGCCCCTGGTGTGAAAGCTCCTTTAGGCTATAAGCCCCCTAACCGACTTGTTTGCGACTCGCTCCCGACTTGACTCTCCGTAAAACTTTCTCGATCCTGCATTCAAAAGCCAAGCCATGCTCAGATTGGCAATTTCATTGGTTACAAAATTCCCTTCGAGGGGAGGAAAATGATCCAAAGTCCACTCTCTCGTCTCAACAGCCCGCCCGCCGTGTTGAATCAATGGGGCTCTGTTCAACATTCCCAGACGATACAACATTAGCAACATTGTTGCCTATCTTTACCAGGCGAAATATAATGATCTGCTTGTGTAGAAATATATGTTTTTATCCGAGACCAATCGCCGAATTTTTGTATCGAAATATGAACTCCCTTTTTCATGTTAGTTTCATTCCAGGAACTGGAATTTATGAATTGTGAACCAAAATTATAATAGCTTACCCTGAAACCAATAAAAAAAACATAACATTCACCCCTAAACAGTTACATTCACCCCTACGATAGTGGGCAATTTCTCAGTCGATATCAGTTGAAAATTATATTGATGTTGGTTCTTGAGAATGTGTGAATTCCATTGCACATTTTCATCAAGATGCTTGTTGATGCCATAGTAACAAATGTTTTTGAATTGTACTGTGATCTTATGAAGTTCGATTCAGTGATTCTTTGCAAGCAAATTATATCTTTGTTCTTTTTCAAAAACTCCAGCATGGCTTTCTTGTTTTCTTCAAGTGATGTCTTTGGCGAATGTCGAATAAAATTGCATCGAAGCACAACGTCTACACCAAGAACATTTTCCAGGCAGGTCCCTTACGTAACGAATGGCTTTTTCAAGAGTTGAAGAAACATTATAACATATTCAATCGAATTGTGTGGAGCGAAGAATCGAGGTTCCACAATAATGGAGTTTAAATCGACATAACAATCACTATTGGTCTCGAGAAAATCCCCATAGGACCTTACTTCTCCAATAAAAATATCAATGGGTTGCGACATTTTTTACGAAATGATTTGATCCAATTGAAGGGATATATTCCAATAGCATTCCAGTAGCAGGAAGATAAGGAATTTGGTGGCAATGAAATGGTGCTTCTCCTCATAATTTACAGGTGTTACTGAATATCTGGAAAAAAAGTATCCAACGAGCCGACCACCAAATTGGACCTTTATTACCAAAGGTAATAAAGATCCATTTTGGTGGCCGGCTCGTTCCCCAGATTTGATTCTTTCCTAAGGGATTATTTGAAAGATATTGTTTTCACTACTCCTCCTTTTGATTTGGATGATCTGAAAATTGAGATTCGACTACCCTGCAGTAATATTACGCCTAATATCATGAGAGCAACCTAAAACTGCAACCTTATTTTGAACACCCAGTATATTTTGACTGATTTTCATGTGATCTGATGCATTTCAGAGGATTTCTCCTATAGTTTCATTAAGATACAGAGACAATTCGTGTATAATGTATCTTCAAAAAGTGCAATTCCAAAAACTATAATGAAATGATATCAGAATTCAACGAGACTGAATATGTGATGATATATAGGTGTTCTATTGAAAAATAAATTTCGACTGTAGCACTATACAAAACGCTGTATATTTCAAAATGATACAAAATTAGCTCCTATGAAATTCTGAAACATTTGTGGGAAATATTTTATTCAGTCTATTTCAGTAAGCCATATATTGCCCGTCACATAAATATTTGTAGAAATTTTTAATAATTATAAAATTTCAAAAATATAAAAACATAAAATGTAACGTGAAAGGAGGGAATTTTGTGGCATAGTGGACAAATTATGAAATTAAAGAAAAAAAGCATCCTCAAGTGGGAGTCGAACCCACAACCTTATGATCTCTAGCCATACGCTCTACCAACTGAGCCATTTGAGGACATAGGAATCGACACACACTCGTGAGTCCTTTCCTTCCATAATTTAATGTTCATGTTAGAAATGAATCGAAATCAAAAGATAATCATGGGTCGGACATTCGGAAAATCTCTAACCACTGATAGATTTAGCCAAATATATATTGTGATGTTAGAGTGACAGGTAACGGATTCGACGGCCATTGATAAGCGTTTGATCTTCGATCATTTCTAACATGAACATTAAATTATGGAAGGAAAGGATTCACGAGTGTGTGTCGATTCCTATGTCCTCGAATGGCTCAATTGGTAGAGCGTAAGGCTAGAGATCATAAGGTCGTGGGTTCGACTCCCACTTGAGGATGCTTTTTTTTCTTTAATTTCATAATTTGCCCACTATGCCACAAAATTCCCTTCTTTCCATGTATTTCTTTCGGACACAATATTTCCACTTTCATAAAATGTAACATTTGACGTGCTTTTTTTACAGATACACATGTACAACAACAGGAAAGTGCATAAATGAAGAGAGCAGGTGTGATGGAACTGTTGATTGCGATGATGGTAGTGATGAATTCAATGATTGTAAAGATGTCATAAGGTGAGTTTTACCAACCTCCTTTTTATGGATGCCGTATCGTTATTGAATAGTGCATTTTTCATTTTTGATTCCTGGTGACTACTCGGGTTTACAGGAGTAATGATTATTATCTAGTATTATTAACTAGTATTCAAACCTTTTTGCATATTTTCAAGAAATCTCATTTTTGGTATATTTTCGCCGTCAAATGTTTGCAATAGAACCTGTTGGAATAGAATTCCATATCTTAGGCGGGACTCAACGAGAAGTACGGTCTTATTGAAGCTGTCATTACAGGTTCTAATGATAATATTGGTAAGGTGATTGAAGGTGGTTGAGGCCAAGCGTCCTGTTGGTTAAGCAGTTGATTTGGATTGTCACGAAATACGTGCATTTCAAATATTTAAATAGTAGTTAACAACTCATATTAAATCTGCCCCTTCTCTACGCTGGTAACCAGGCCAGATGACAACAGATTTGTCGGGAAGAAGGGGGCGACTTCAGGTAAGGTAAAGAAAACTGTAGTAGTATATTGCCGCATACGTGCATGGAAAAAAATCAACGGGGTACTTGTGGTATCACTTCGAGTGAGACTTCCAGGGTGCCCCATAATTACGGAGTCTTGATTACGTAAGAGAATACGTAAGAGAGAGAGAGAGCACTGGCGAATTGTAACCTGATTGGTCAGGCGCCATAACGATGGAAAGAAGAAGAAGATTATTGGTAAAGCAACCAGAATATTTTCTAGGAGCTGTTGTAAGTGGCTCAAACAGTCTTGTTATCGATCCAAGCGTTTTTTGATACTCTGATTCTCTCTACCCACACAGCCGCCGTTTCGTTTTCCATGGCACTCTGTATAATTACGGTTTTTGAACATCATATTTGATTATATAAATACGGTATTTTCTTAATGATTCACAATCTGTCTAATGACCTCCATATGGAGTTTGCGACGTCAACTGTTACCATACCTTTGTCGTGTCCGGTCATCGACCCATTTACATACGTGTGGTGGTGGTTCTAACTTCATCTACCAGTTTGGATATAACGAGGTTCGCTTGTTTTCATTAGAGTAAAATTGACCTTGAATTTGAACACGTTTCGCCGGTATCCTGTAACGAATAATTAATCAGGATTCTTAGACTCTTTTTGTACATTTTCTCAAACAATCAGTTCAAAATTCCACAACAAGTTTGTTTACACCCTGTATAAATCCGTGATATTTATGATATTCTGTCATGTTCCCATGATTACAGAAAAACTTGCATTCATAAGAAACAACACGATATTACTAAATATGAACTTTATAGCCAGAAAACAAAATCCGCTGGGAATGAAAATAAATTCCGAAGTCAGATACTCGACAAACGGTTGAACAAAGGCCGTTTAAAAATAGAAAACACACATCGCGACCAAGCTGATAAGCACATGCCTATAATTTACAATAAATCGTCACCTCCTAGTTACGCATATCTAAAGAATTTCTTGTTAAACAAAGTCTCTATAAATTAATATTTGTTGACAGCTCGCTTAATTGCCCTCCGACTACTAAATAACTCAAATCTGTTTTTATACATTTTTGATGACAGCAACAAGCCATTAATTATTGAGCCGCTGACAGGGTGAAAATAACTAGTGTGGGAATGTAATCCGCGGATGAATCATGGTTAGGGTCGAATGATATAAAAGCACGAGTCAGTCATTACATAGATGTTGCTCCGGTACTGTGTTTCTCTCAAAAATGAGGTTAGATTTCATTCGATCACAATATAGTGACATAAAGATGAGCCTTGCAGTTAACTCAAGAAGCCATTAAGATAAATTATATTCAAATTAAGTGAATCCGAGTAATAACAGTAACCAAGAGAATTCACGAGTAAACCAGTATTTTTTCCAAAATTACCTATTATTTATCACCGCTTCAAGAACGAGATAAGTCAACGAAAAACCTCAAATCGAAAGTTCATAACCTCATAGAAAACCGTATCCATACATCGATAATCTAATATTAGTGCGAAGTAAAAATAAAATAAACAATTTTAGCGGGATTAATCAAAATAATAATACAATTAAACTAATTGTCGTTTAAAAGCCGTCTCCAGTGAATAAGTGGTTGACCCTGCTGATTTATCGTAAGTTCATATATGTTTTCTGTATTTATGTTTTGAGCAAATTTAATCCTTTATAATGCGAATGTGTCTTAAATTGTATCTCTATAATATTATGTATCCTAGGTTTTCAAAAGATAATTATTTCCAGTCGTTTTTGACCATTGATGTTCTATTGTTTTTGGTCAATCTATTTGATTTGTAGACTGATAAAAAAATAACTTTAAGTGAACTACACTATATTCTTGGAATATTGTATCTTCTTATCCGTATGTAGAACGGATGAAATACTTTGTTAATTTTTATAAAATATATATGTATATTCTTAACATTTTTATGAGTGCATTATTTTTTTTTTTAATCTTTCTGAAAACGGTACGTACTTCCTGGATAAACAACTCAACGCCCAAGTATAGAGAGAAAGAGATATTTCCAGTAGACTGTTCCAGTGAAATAATCTCGGTTCGACCATCCTCAAACAGTCGATGCTCTTGATGCTTGTTTTCTCAATCTAACAACAAGTTTGGTGTTGCAGGTATGTTTTGTTAATTCATAACACCCTGTGTATGGCCGGGCTTAAACAATTCGTATGAACGTTTTTTATTATTATTTAAAATGAGTATTTGTTATGTTGCTTTATTTTTAAATACATTTTTGGAAATGTCTATCATGTTTTCTAAAGTTTCTAGAAAAAGGGTTGATCCAAACTCATGCGTAAAGACACTTCCCCGTACTCGACAGCTCATCCGGGCTCCAATTCGCGTCGCGTCGTTTGAATTTGATGACATCAAACGCTTCTTCAAGGTTATTGGACTGCTGAAGAAAATTAATAGTGATGAATACTTCAATGGTACAAATATGAAACCGTTTTATTTGTTTTATATGGAGTGAATTCCTGTTTTTAATTTAAAATCTATGATTACAGTTGTCCTGGATACTTGTTCACTTGCGACTATGGAGCCTGTATAGACGAAGACAAAAAATGTGACGGAAAAAAGGACTGCAGGGATAATTCTGATGAAGCTCATTGCATAGCAGGACAGGGCGAAGTCGCCAAAGTGGAAAATAACTGCAAGTAGGTTATATAAAATACTATTTTCAGTGTTTTTTATTATTAAAATAGACCACATTTATGAGAGCAGAGACAAAAATAGTTGCATTAATTGAAAGTCTATTTTTTTGTCCAGTTGGAATTATAGATCGATTGTTATAATTCGTATGATTTGTGGAAGCCTGCCTTGTATAACACTGATAAATATATTTTCTTCCAAATTACATAGGAACAACTAATGTTTATATATAAAACGAAATTGTAACTAGAATGTCTGCCTGGGAGGCAAAATATGATAATAGCTTTCGTGACTTCATCAAGAAAAATCCAACGTGAGAATAATCATGAATTCGATAAAGAATTGACACTATCTATTAAATAATAATTGATTGTGAAGATAAAAACCGTACTATATATGAGGCTATCAATAATAGAATAAATATCATCATAAGTGTTGAAACTAATGGAATATTTGCGGGAGGAAATCCATAAACTTGAACTTTCACCTTATTATTGAAAACTCAACATTGTTACCCATTTCATCTGCAATGGATACTTATCTTGTACAGACGACCATTAAAATTACGCACGTAAATGAATGATAAAACATACCACAATGCATTAAAGAAAAATATTCCTATATATGAAAAAGAACCTAACATACAGTTAGAAATGTAACAAATTAAAGCGTTGTTAATTCATTTTATTCAGAGTTCAATTGAATACATTCAGTTTGCAATAGTCAGTAATCAGCATCATAATGATTATATCTCGACGAAAATAAATCGGAGCAGCGTGATTAGCTAAAACTCATTAGATAATTTCGACGTAACTGCGAATTAAAAGTAATACCAATATGACTTCATCCACAATCCCGGTAATGCTAAAAGAACTTTCTCACTATATTTAAGCTTTAATCAAAATCAGACCATTAACTTCAGTGCGATTAATAAATGAAATAACGCTTAAGCAATAGACAGCTCTCAGTAGGGTATCAACAAAATCAACAAGTAAGGTTATATTGAACTTCATCAGGCAATTGTTTTCAGTTATTTTGCCATAAGTGCCAATTTGCTTGCATGACAATGAATTCTTTATTTTATAAGACGAACGTGTTTTCATCTTGATCAAGACTTATAAATGCGTTTTCATAACTGATTTTTATAAACGTATATTCCCCTCAGAATTACTGGAGAGATTAGTTTAGTATGCGAATGAACAACTCACGCATAAAATAAAACCAAATACAGGGCGGTAGCTAAGTTAGCCGCTCAATTTAGTTAAATTTTTCAAGGGAAATATAACCCTCTGTATAGTTTTCACTCTAATACTTACTGCTACAACTTGGTATGGACAAAAGAGTTGGCACTACATTAAATCCGCTTAATACTTTTCTGGAGATCGTATTCTATGACTCAACATATAGTCTGTCTGCGGCGAAGGAGTATCGTTCACTAACCCAAATATTTGGTATAACAGAATGGGACTTGTGCAAAGTCGGTTCCATATATTAACTTCAAATATTCTTAATAGCTAGTGAAGCCAAAACAATTGAACATCGATTTTCAGAATTGGGCACTAAAAGTGAATGCGCATGCGCCAAGAAATGAACACATTTCTCATCAAAGACGCGATTTTGTTCGTCCATCTCGTTCTAGTAGTCATTATTTCACGTGAAAAAATGTTTTAGTATGACAAGCTCATTTTCATTTCCACTTCCTGGATTGCAGCAGTAAAGAGAAACGACCCTACAGAATCTGTACATTGAAACACTAAAAAGTTTGCAGTAAACAGGAACATATGATGTCAAAATCATAATTAATTTTTAATATTACAGGTAGCTAAGATTTTAACCCACGGGCATTTTGGTATAGAAAAGATAAACCCATTACGGAAAGAACTCAAAAAAAGTTTACTTTGTAAAAATGAAATAACATATTTTGTATTTTATTGTAAATCTTTATGTCGCATATCCCATGAGACTATTCCTCATGTTTATGTAGTTTATATACCAACACGAGCATCTGGGTATATTTTGGACACCTTAAAAATGTTATATTTATCCAACCATTTGACATATTTTTGTTGACAATGAAATTGTTTTTGTTGAGTAGATACCTCAAAATAAATTCCTTGAGAATTTCCGATATTGTTATCATGCAATGGCTCACGAATACAAAGATATTTAATTCCTCAGATCCGATCAGTTTCAATGTGATTCCGGACAGTGCATATCTTTAGACGACAAATGCAACGGTCAAACCGACTGCCAAGACAAGTCCGACGAAACGAAAGAGACTTGTTTGAACATATACTGTCCGGGATTCACCTTCAAATGCGACTATGGCGCTTGCGTCGACGGCTACGCGGAGTGCAACGGAGTCAGAGATTGCGTCGACAACTCTGATGAGCTGGATTGTCTACCACCAACTACGACTACCACGAAGAAGCCGCCGAAAGGTACACCTAGGCCTCCACCTGATACCCCTTCTATTGGGTAAGATTCTTATACATTCTAAGATAAACTTGATAATTAAAGGACAAATTCCGAAACTTCTTTTTATAATTTAGGTGTGGATATTTCAGTAAATGGTAGTTTGGTGTTCCCGAAAATAATGCGCCATTCAGAACAAAAAAGTTCTATAAATATTTTTCCTAAAATCACTCGTTTTTCTAATACTTGATTATAACTGGCAACCCCGCATTAAGTGTGGAGAATTTGTGGCTTTTACAAAACTCCATACACTAGTAGCAATCATTTTTTTCAAATAACGCGATGCACTGAACAAACAATTCCTTGCAATAAAAAGCTATCATATGACTGCTCGTTATTTGTTAATGCTATGCCTTAACTATACTTGGCGTTATTAGTCTATTGACCAATAACAGGACAACCTCCCAGAGTGGCTTGGGAAAGTTATCACCCTCAGTATATCATGAAGAGTGGGCCTTAATTTGACATTACAGTTACCAATCTCAGATAACTCAGAAACAATAATACACTTAGGCCCGGTTGTTCAATGCGAGTTTAAACCGTTGATTATCTAAACTCGGATTATTAATTAACTATTTAAAACGTTATGCATTTTTCAATGAAAAACTAATCCTGGATTCCTTAACTCATTGTTTTCATATGTTGGCAACACATTTTTGTTTGTACCTTCATTCGGACCGTTCAGAAACATCAACATAGAATCAAACTTAACCTAAGAATTCGTAGTTTTGTCAAAAGTATACAGAAAAATTGATCGAAAATAGCCAAGTGTATTGTATAAATTGTTGGGGCGTCTCTTAAGAAAAAAATTACTCATAATTTCACTCGCAAAAAAATTCCAAGATATTGTAGAATGTAAAAAACGGGCGCAGTTACTAATTCGCAAAAATTGAAGTTTGAGCTATAATAAGTAATTAATACAATACCATCTGCGGAGGTCCCAAAAAAGGAATAGCATCTTAACAATAAAAGACAAAATTTCTACCTGGGCTCTGTCCAAAGCAGATTTTGTAGATTTACAAAAACGATTATTCAAACAACACAAGTTGAAATTAATACACATGAAAGAAAAACACCAACTTTCCTTGGAACTACAAAGGGAGGAGTAGAATCTAGAGAAAACCCATATGATTGAGATATATAACTCATCAACCATCAATAAATCAACATTTGCTTGAGATTCCTGAGAACAGATCATGTTTTTCATTTTGCGTTTGTGATGATTCAATTTTAGTTTTTTATGTCAAACGTTTTTGGTACGAAAAATCAAGATTTGATTTTTATTTGGAAGTTTATTTTTTGTTACGATTTTGCCTTTGTAGTGAGGGGTGATTTTTTGTATTTCTGTTGCGAACGATTTCTTTAGGCAAGCGAAATCTATTCAAAAATTATTTTTCTGTCCATTCTTCCAAATGGTTTCTAGGTACCGTAATTTCGGGTGATTTTGGCTTACTTGAATTCAAAGAATGTCTACGATTAATTTGTAAGTTGAATTTGGTTGCAAATGACTCCTGAATGGAATACAGTGTTGCAGGTTTATATACAATAGAATCACGAAAAATCAATCCGATAAAAAAACAGGCTTACATTTTTTATAATTAATAATGTCTATTTCTGAAAAAGAGCCAAAGTCACCCAGCTGGGTTAAAGTCACCCGAAATTACGGTACGTTGTCTAAATACGGGTATCTTTCTTCTTGGGGCAATAATATCAAAAATTTCAAAAAAATCGTCTGTCTGTTATATCTACGAACATCTTTGCAGTCGGGTACAAAACAAAAATATTCAACACAATAATAATTTTCAGAATAGTCCATGTCTATTGAAATATCAAACAATAAAATAGGTTAGAATCGGCAAATTATCTTCTTAAACCCCCGAATTCATGAGATTAACTTAAACCATTGTTAAACTAGGTTTATCTCATAAACCCGTATTGAACAACCGGAACAAAATTGGTAATCCTGGTTTAAGCCAAATCACTTGGTCATCCTCGATTGAACAACCTGGCCTTAGGAATTTTAATAATATAAATGTATTTTCTAAATAAAAACAACAATAACTTATACACCTGGTATAATTTAAGGAGAAGAATGTATGGAACGTCTGAATGAATCTGAATATAAAATATACTTTATAGTAAAACAAATATAGTATGCCTAGTAGAATAACTGTTAGTCAGTTACCTTGGCTATTTCTAACTTTATTACCTTTTGTCGAATCAAGAGTTGACTCTACTATGAAATCAAAGGAATGAATGGTTCCTTATTACAATATACATATATACCTTGCCAAATAAATAGTTTTATTTTCTTACCCTCGACTGGAGAACACTTCCGTTTTGAATGTTGAATGATTTCTATTGTTGGATTACCGATTTGTTTACGCGTTCACTGATCCAAACTATGATTATTTAGCTTCTTTGGAAAATTTGAAATCTATTCGTTGAGTTTTTACTGAGACAATTTCTGATGTTTACACTTTCACTAGTTTCTGCATATTTTTGATAAACTGGCTATTTCATGAATAATTCATGAAGTCTACACTTGTTTCGTATCAGAAGATGGGTATGCATCTTCACTAGATGGAATTTGATTCTACTCTGATGCGCTTCATACTCTGAAGGCTCTTACTGAACTGAACTCTCTTCTCTGAACTGTGATTCTCTACCTTTGATTTTGTTCTTATATAGAATCTCCCCACTATGACCCCTTTTCGGTATTGAATAAGAGCGGTGTTGTTCCCACAGTAATAGATTATAACTTCGGACATTAATTTCCTCCGAGGTATATTTCCATCGCATTCTTTGCGCGTTAATATTCCATCCCGAATGTTGAAAAATCGTTAATTATCTATCGCGGCGTGAAGCTCAATAGTAATAAAAATAAATATCCTGTCGTAATTATTTTCGGTCTGTTTTAATTCTTAGGTCGTCGCTGTCAACGTAACATATTCATGAGGCATTTTGATGGGTGGTGTTATCATATCAAATATTTTACGAGGTCTTTTGACGGAACTCATCCCGCATTCCTGCCTTCTAATTTAATAGCGGACGAAGTAAAACAGTCGTTCACCTTTTTGTGTCGCGTTGCTTCAGTCAAGGGCATTAATTTTTTTTACATTAAAATAACTTGGTTGATCGCAGCCATCACACCCTAATAAACTCAATAGGGAGGCTAATAACCAAATCCGACGAAATTCGTCCAGAGAACCAGGTAAATGACCTCCAAATTTGAAACTCTGTTTTCGGCAAACATCAAAGGGAAAGGTCGTGTATTATCGCATTACATCTATATCGAACAATAACCCGGGCGGTATTGCCAGCTGTTGAAAATGTCTCCAGATTTATCTTGATACTCATGAAAATTCTGTTGTTTTTTAGATATGGAGGGGGTAATCTAACCTCTTACACTACCGCTAACAGTGGATAGTCCATAAAAAAATATTTTTTCTTTCATTTGAATTTTTTACGATAAGTCCTTAATAAGCCAGAAATTAAATAAAGAAACTATTAAATAATTCGTTATAAAATGGCATCATACACTCGTCATTTACGGGTGTACACTCTGTTTGTATTAAACATTATTTACTCTTAATACCGAATACTATTCGTACGCACTAATTTCAGGGACATCCTGTACAAGAAGTATTGCTAAAGTGGCGCCTTACCAAAGAGTTATACAGTATTGAAAAAAAGGTATATTTCATTAACAAAAAATCCCCGTGATCTTAATCGGCCTAATCGGCCGACTAATGGCGTTGTAAAGCCCGGTATACACTACCCAGAGCTTATGCTATTTTATGCAACCAAAAGGGGTCGGAAAAGCTCGGTGCTGCTACCTCAACTGGTTCAATATTCAGAAAGGAAAATGAAAGTTCAGTATTCACTGCCCAAAGTTCACGCTACTGTGTTCCAAAAAAGGTTAAAAACCCCCCAGAGCTTATGCTACTTCAAATGGTTAATTTACTCAAACCTGCACGGACGCAGTCGGCTCGGATAATACTGATAGCGCGATTGTTTGATGATAATTCAAATCTATTAGAATGTTCAACAAGAATACATTTTTTTTTCCTATATTGTTTCTCCAATTAAATAATGTAAATGTTAAGTGATATTTGATGAGATGAATCAAAAAGTTCAACCTTTTTATTAACCCTTTTAACCTAGAGCTAATGAAACATATATTCAATGATGATTCAAGAATCGAATATCTTGACCTCCATATTTTTTATAATGAAAGCATATTCTGAATATTTTTCCATTTTCGTATACAGAAGTTTCTCAAGTCTTCTACTGATACCATAATTTATACTCATTTTAGAGAATGTTACGATCCGTGAACTATTTTTTTTTATTGCTTCTTTTATCGTCGGCCTATTTCTGCGACCAGGGCTAAACACCGACGCCGGTGAGCAAACACCCCCCAACCGAAAATTTTGCCGAATCCTCTGTTGTTTCAGAGGAAGGGTTCTTTAACGAGCTCAACATCTATGAACTCGGGACCGCCAATACAACGTCCCCTCCGAAGGAGGGCATATTATCTTATCTCGTGCTCATTGATAAGACGCCTGCAGCTGCGAATATGCTACTACGCTACAGTTGTTAGGGCAGTTTAACGCGCACCTTCCTTGTCAGGTGGTCACGCATCCAAGTACAAAACGCGCCCGATGTTGCTTGGCTGAGATATCGATAAGACTCTCGTCAACCTGAGTAAATATGGAGTAAATGAATTATTTCCACAAATATCGTATTGAATTCCCAAACGTCCCTCTTTGCAATTCTTGTCATATTCCATGATTTGAAAGATAATACCTCATTTTTGTCAGAGTGTGCCAACTACCGGAGTATCCTGGAAACGGTAAATGGGCCATCCAAGGTGGTACTTCTCTTTCACCCGGACAGAGGGTAGGTGTCAACACTCTCCTGTTGTTTTCCTGTAATCCAGGATATCAACTCTCCAGGGAGAATAAGCTGCTTGGTTGTTTCGAAGGAGGCTGGAATTTGGATCCACCGACCTGTCTCCGTAAGTATTCATATCATCATATTTCATAAAATAGAAAGGCGAACGTTATCTTTCCATTCGATATTTCCCTCAGTTCTGTTACGGAATACTACCTGAATAGTGATAGTCTCAAATAATGAACAAGCTCTCGTTTGTCAATAGTTTTTAACGCTTATTGCAAATACCTGAATAATTTTCTGACGAGGCACATAATTAGTATTAATAGTTGAACACCGGCCGGCGAACTGAGGTTAAACTCAGCAAGCGGTATAAGCGACTTAATCCGTTTCGAACATGCCCGATAGAGCTCGATATGACACGAATGCTAGTTTCGTCAAATTTTTGCCCGAAACCGAAACTGTCGCGAAAACCAACGTTTTTAGCCGAAACCGAACCTTCGGTCGGTCTCAATTTTGAACAATCCTGCTCCAAAACTTGAATCATACTGCATTTAAAAATTCATGAGTGCAAACTTCGGTCCATTTTAAGAGTAGGGAAGGTTACAGGACAATGACCAACATTATGAATTTCCAACCTTGAAAATATCTTTCAAATCACAACACACACGATTAGATTTCCACAGACTTTTATTAAATTCATAACATGTTTCCCTAGCACAGTAGCTTCTTTAGGTGAATAAACTAAATATACAGATATTGAAATGATGAATGAAGCAGCTTAATTATTATTATTATTATTATTGCATATAATAGTTTCTATATTTATATCTTAGTTATTATTTTTATCTATTCTTGACAATCCCCAAGCCGAGCTCGTCAAGTCTCACGTCGTGAAAATGGTCGACTCGAGTAGGATCGAGACTTGTCAAACGAAAGCTCGAGGTGGCTCGACCGTTTCCATGAAATGTCGGTAAATTCTACAAACATCAAAGGCGTGAGGCTTGACTAGCAAGTTCGTACTGTATGGCTTGTTGAGGGGTTCATTGGGTAGATTCGTTAAAAATAATAAAGATAGAATTTCGAAAACCGAAAAATCGGGAGTTTATCGATTGAAGTGTAGAACTTGCTCTAGGGTATATATTGGACAGACTGGTGGAACATTTAAAGATATGATCTATGAACATCATATAAGTTATGTAAAAAGAAAACAAATTCAACATATTGCAATCACCTCTTGGAGGAAAATCATTGTTTCAATGATGATTTCGAAATTTTACACGTAGAAAATAAAGGTATTAAACTGAATCAGTTGGAAACGTTAGAAATTAATAGGTTGAAAAATTCGAACTCATTACTCAACGACCAACATGATTTGAATAATTCACCACTTTTGAATTTGTTTTCCTAGATTTGATCCCTTTGTAATTATTATAACTGAGGATATATTTTATGTTTTGGGAGATTATTGTCGGTACCTACTTAACTCGTTACCGATAATGACCTTAGGTAGTAGTTATAAAACTGTTGACCATTATATATTTAGTTTAGGTACATTCACCTGAAGTAGCTGCTGTCCTTTTTTCACTGGCAGCTTAACACCCTCACTATAAATGCAAATCTGCGAAAAGTTCTTTACCGTCGGCTCGAATAAATTTCATGGTAACAAACAGGTTTTGATAGGACTTCATGTGTTCTCGAGTTTACTTTTCTAGTCCACTCTGTTTAGTCTCTAATAACAATAGAACGATGAAAGTATTACAAAGAATCGATGGTAAAAGTACTGATCAGTGACTGATGTTTCAATATTTATTTATAAAACTTTCCAAGAAGCAATACATGTTTATAACAATATTAAATTTGAAGTAATAATTGGATGTATCAAAGTTACACTTTTCAAACTATTATAACTGCGTCCTGTGCGCGACTTCGGCAGCTCACCTAAAATGTTTTAGTTGCAAATAATGATGGTGATAAATGTATGTAGTTACTTACCTAAATGTCCATTTCACAGTTATCGTTTATCCGAATCAGATGAATCCTCGGGTCCTATTGAAATTACTAGAGATTCCCCAGTTTGGTCAATTAAATTAACAAGATCCCACATCTTCTGTTCTTCTGTTATTACATGATTTACAGCATTTTTCCAATTGTCGCTTGTCACTTTGGAGACCGATGCTAGAAGAAGCTGACGTACATCATCCCATTTAAAAGTAGTGTTGTTCCTAGCAACGTCTACTTTCATTTGAGCCCATATGAGCTGCATAGGATTGAGATCACAATGGTATGGAGATAATCGTAATACAACCATCTTTTTTTCTTTAGCCATTTCGTCAACTACGTACTGTTTGTAGTTTGTAGTTTGCTTTGTGTTGCCTCGCAAAGGATAATAATTATTTTGTTACCATGCTATTATCATGTGGGAGATCTTTCTGCTGTAACCATTTTTTTTCCATTTTTATGTTGGCAACGCTTTTTTAATCCTGGAACGGTAGCTAGCATGGTCCATGACAATAACGGCATTCGCAGGCAACAGCTCTATCATTTGTGAAAAGTAGTCCTCAAACACATCCGCATTCATCTACTCATGGTAATCTTTTGTTGATTTCGAGACCGAATTGCAGCAAACTACCATCGACAAAACCATGCTCATTTCCAATATGGGTGATATTAACCTACGCCCCTTTCCTATCGGCGCAGGTAACCCAGTGGAATATCCTTCCATGACTGCTTGGCGGGAAGTTTTTATGTTAGTTTCGACCCATGTTTTCTGCACAGTATGTCCTTCATTAAGCCATGTTTCGTCCAAATAAGAAATTGTCCTTCCTTCAGATCGATACTTCCTGATCGTCCTAAAATAATTTCTTCTCCAACGCACAATTTGTTCTTTATCTATAACGAGGGACTTTCTTATCTGCTTTTCCCAGGAAAAGCCTATCTCGCGTAAAAGTTTCCATAATTTGGTTCTGCCTACTTGTGGTAAATCGTCGTCTTCCTGAATTGACTATAGAACTTTGTCTATTGTTGGTATCTCTTTATTTGTATAAAAAGAGTGAAATTTCCTTCGGATGGCGGTCCTATCAAAGTCATCGATTCATAGTGGCTTCCTTCCTGAATTTTGTTTTGGTGCACTAATGTCTCCACTTTTCCTCTCGTTTAGAAACCTGTAAATTGTCCTTTCACTCACTCCCGTCGTATTAGAACAAGTAGACACTATCTGGCGAACGGAACTCGTGGGTTGTTGATAAACAAGTGCATGATGCACATTAAGCACTACAGTTGTTTATCTACAGAGTATGCAACAAATGTATTGGGTTTAACTGGTGTAAAGTTTGCACCCGATGCCATTTTCATAAACACTACTCAAAGATCACAAACGTATTAAGAATAAGCAGTAGCTCGTCATGGACTCCCCTACACAGCAAAACAGTATTCTATTGTATTTTGTAGAAACTAGCCGACGGGAGAAACCCATAATTCCTTTATTTATTTGCTTTTAATACCAACTTATGATCCTATAATGGGGCAGGTACATCCACTTTGCATTCATTATCATTCATAATAACAATTTCGAATTGTATTGGTTTTATCTGAGAATTGTAATTATGAGGTATTAACTAAGAACCCTCATTTTGTAATAATGCCCGAATCTTAGAAACGAATGTACCTACATAATAACAAGTGGTGAGGGGAATAGGTATTAGTATTATTATATATTATTTTTGTAGGTATTTAACCATATTCTCATGACTTGCTCTTCTTAAGTAAATCCGTGTTTACAGTATAAAAGTTCGTAATAAGTATCATTGAATTTCCGTCTTACATTTTGGTAAGAAATGTAATGCCTATGGTTTATGTTTATTTTATACCTGAGACCACGAAGTCGTGCTGCCAGTAAAAAAGGACAGAGGCTAAAAATGTTGTGAATTTAATAAAATTCCAAGGAAATCTAATCGTGTGTGTTGTGAATTGTTTTATCTTTTTTTTTCTCTCGCAGAACTCTGCCCCGCTCTGTACGAAACAACGGTGACCAAGGTCCGCTGCTTCGATGAGAAGAACAACGAGGTGAGGTGTGACCAGGCCACAAGTGGCGCCACTGCCAAATTCGAGTGCGCCACTTACTACGAATCTGCAGACAGACAATCAGCCAGAAGATACTGTTGGTCGGGCTTGTGGAATCTTCCTCCGCCGCAGTGTATACCAGGTCAGCCAATTGTTGTCAACCTCAATTTTATCTTTAACGTATATAAGTGCGGCGACGATGGCAGAAACTGCGTGCCTGAGTCTGAAAGAGATCAACTGTACCGGAAGATTTTAGATGAAGATGCTATTGTTTTTCCAGATGATTAGTGACGATTTGTGTAAAAACCTTGGTACTATCAACAAAACTGGGGGCATGACTATCCCGGCTGAAATGTTCCCAACAGTCTGTTACCTGTATAAAAAAACAAGTATTTGATTTGGTATATTACCAAGAAAACAGTATTACATACCAAAGATCTTGGTCACAGTAAATTGCAAAAATGTTACCGCGATGTCATTTTGTCTCACTCATGTAATAGTCTCCTTTGTGATGCTA
Organism: Gonioctena quinquepunctata; assembly: GCA_018342105.1. Classification (NCBI taxonomy): domain Eukaryota; kingdom Metazoa; phylum Arthropoda; class Insecta; order Coleoptera; family Chrysomelidae; genus Gonioctena; species Gonioctena quinquepunctata. The sequence goes on from JAFIRS010001096.1 coordinate 71,935, forward strand.
TTTTAGATGTACGAGTAACATGACACTATATTATGAAATGAATCATATTGTTACGAAACTGGGTTCGTCTTTATTGGAAATACTCTACCTATTATTGTTCGTTATTAAACTTAGAAAATACAATACAATAATACACTATGACAATAAAATAACTGACTCGCCGCAGTACGCCCAATCTTTCATATAGGCTGATTCACTCTGGATTGTACATTAGACGTTTCAGGTGAACCAGGCAACGAATCACTCTGAAAATTTGGTGGAAAGCATATTTGGACATTCGCTACCCAACTAAAATTGCAGTGTTACCGAAAGTATTACCAACTTTGATATTTCAAATGAAACACCCTAATATAATATATATATATATATATATATATATATATATATTGTTATGTTATGTTATGCCAGTTATGAGTTTTAAAAGGAAAAAACCCACAAAAAGAATAATTAATAAATAGTTATTAGTTTCAAGAGATTGTTTTTACATAATTTTGGAAGTTCTATTTATTTGTAAGCCTATGTATAATATGGATAGATAAAAATGTCAAAATACTATAACACAATCAATTTCATACACTGTCATAATGATTATAACCCATAATTGGTAAAAAGACAACAAAAAGTCTAGAATTACAAAATTTTCATGAATAAAAAGGGATCAACACATTTATAAATTTGAAACATACAGTATATGAAATTGTACCTAACTAAAAGTAGCCAATGGTAGAACAGCAAACTCCTTGATGAGATTAGCCAATCAGGGAATAGATGGTCATATGGAAAATTGGAAATTGTGAGAGAATAACAAGGGGGTGGTGTCATAAGCAATTATTATTGAAATTTGTACATAGTAATAAGTATGGAAAAATAGTTGTATATATAAATTATATAAGATGAACCCAAACAGTGAAATGTGACAATTTGGTGCGCGAATTCAAAATTTCAAATTAAAAAAGAGGAAGGAAAATTCGTATCTAGGTGACAACAAACAAAGCCAAAGGGAGATCGAAAAATAAATTAAAAAGGAAGCACTCAACATTTTTGGGAGAAAGAAAAACGAAATAATTCCAACATTTGAAGAACAAAACCAATATTACCTTAATGATACAACATATCCAAGTATCCAAAGCTGATTTCTGCATCTGTATGGTTCCTGATTTATGGTATTGGAGTTCCTGATAGAGCTTGGAGTGAGAAGGGATCCAGTTTCAGGGCATATCTTGAACACCGACATTTCCAGCCAGGTATAAAACTTTAATAGTGCACATCCGGTCCATGAACAATATCACAAATAACGTATCTCACATCTGAAGAACTTTATTTCACTTTATTTTGAACCATAAAAATAATATTCACTCTCAAGGAAAAAGTGAGGTTCTGTCTATCTATCCATGATTTCATTTTTATGATTATCCGTGAATATTTGTAGATTCACATTAATATAAGTTATTTCTCGAAGGCCAGGTAAAATTAAGTCTTCCTGAATAAAGGAAATAATTGCTTTTTGATACTTTGTTGTTTGTTTTCTACAATGATCAACAATCATTCCTACGACCATTGAATAAATTGAGTTTTGACATATCAAGTAGTGGCTAAATTGCCTTGAACCGGCTATCTGAGATAAGAGGTGTACCAACTGTGCTAGCTGTGGTAAGAAAAATGATAACAATTGGCAGCAACGTGACGAGAGAACAGTGACGTAGCTAGCAATTATTATTACATCATTGCAATATTATACAGGGTGAAAATACTTATCTATATCATATCAATCTGGCTCACAAAGAATAGTAAAAACTATTAGCAATCCCATTATATAAAAACATTTTATATTTACAAAATATCATTACATAACAATATATAATATAATATATATAATATCATTTTTAGGAGCTACTTGAATTTCCTGACAAATTATCTCGATATTTCTCTATACCTATCCGTAACCGTTTTCGAAATAAAAATTAATTTCAATTTTTTTCGTCGGAAAACATGATCTCTAACTGATATATTCGAGCTCAGTGATACAATGATACCGAAATTTGGTGCAAAGTAAGGTGATACTTGGAGGCTTTCCACGCGTTAGCTAAATCCCACTTACTTCAATATAGTTATTTCGTTTGCTTGAAAAAGTGACTAAAAACAGATTATTTCAAATAGAACACCCTGTATATTATTACTAATTCGGAGAGCTGCTGAAATTTGCCGTTTATGTATATCATACCTATATCTAACTGGTCGAGTTTCTGACTATTGAGCATTTATTTGTAAAAATGTCCCTTGAAAATTATTGACATTGACATTAACGTTGTCATTCTCAAACTAATATCGATAAAAATATCGACATTTTCTTCCATTAAAAAGTTAAAAATGTTAAAAATTATGGAACCAAATTATTCAAACGAAGTTCTTATGACGCTTATTATCTTTGGACAATGTAAAGAATTATAAAATCACTAAAACAATTATATGGAAACGCCGGCCGCTTACTTCCAAGCACCTCGAAATGCGGGTGTTGACTGCTTTTGTGGTGGCAGATCTAATTTCCTTCGGATCCAAATCATCAAATTCTTTGTAACAACTCGACTCTCGAATTTAGAGGTGTTTTATAAACTTTTTCTTTACTCATGCTCATACTCATACTCATGCAAAAGCCTTTCGAATTATCCGCTCACTTCTCTCTTACAATGTGTAGAAGCCCCAACAGTTTCGATATTTTTCGAGTGGCAGATTATCGTCAAAGTTCTCTACAATATTTTCCAAAATATCTAGGTATCTTCTGGATGTTAATGACTCCTCGTATATCATGTACCTCACTTGGTTATCCATCAACATGCAGAAAACATTCAAACTAAATTTTTCTTGAAATCCGGCTTCTTTTGTGACGTGAGGATTTTCACAAACCAAAAATTACGACGTTTCTATGAAAATCTTTTCTTAAAATTTTGATTCGTCAGTCAAATTATTTTATTTTAAAAAATGTACTTCTTGGGTGCGTACCAACATCGTTTCACAAAATTCAACTCTGTGTTGAGGGTCTTGGGCTTCATTGCTTGAACTTTGGTGAATTTATAATCATGCATGTTATGTCTTTGCAAGATTCTTTGAACTGAAGAACATTTTATATCTAAATTTTCTTCAGCACTTCTTATCGAATACTCGGGAAATGCGTTGAAAATATGCCAAAACAACAATCTGGTTGTCTTCGGAAGTTACGGGTCGAGGCAAGTTTCTTGGCGCTTTTAAAGTTGATCCAAACGCATTGAATTTGTTCAGAATGTGTATAAATTGGCCGTAAATTCGGAAACATTTTGTTGAACTTTCTACATTTCCTGCTGATAATTTTGTTACACTTTCCAAATATAATAAACAAATTCATGAGAAGTATGAATGTACGAAAATGTCGCTAGTAATCATGGCCTTCTTACCAAAAACCGAATAGAGATATAATTTTCAAGGGACTTTCACAAATAAATGATCAGTCAGAAACTCGAGCAGTTAGGTATATGTAATATACATATACTAGCTGGTGCCCGCGACTTCGTCCGCGTAGAATTTGTATATTTCCGGGTTTTCTTCATGTGATTCCATCTAGCTTCGAACATCAATTTGACAGTTCGTAAGATTTAATTATTCAAAAATGACGGATTTTCATACAAACTTTCATTCCCTTTTTCAATACCTTAGGAGTTAAATTTCCAAAAAACTCCCTTAGTGCTCACCTACAGTGTCGAAGGAACTCACATGAAAATTTTCACTGTCCTAGCCCCAGGGCTGTGCCTTGATATGTCAGTCAGTCAGTTATTCTTTTATATATTTAGATAAACGGCAAATTTCAGCAGCTTTCCGGATTATAAATAATATACAAGGTGTTCCATTTGAAATTATCCATTTTTATTCAATTTTTCAAGCAAACGAAATAACTATATTTTTGAAACACCTGTGTTAAAATAACTGGGATTTAGCAACGGTATGGGAAGCCTCCAAGTATCACCTTGCTCTGAACCAAATTTTGGTATCATTGTATTACTGAGCTCGAAGATTCAGCATCTTTAGAGATCATGTTTTCCGACGGATTTTTTTTTTCCAAAACGGTTACGAATAGATCTAGGGAAATATGATGAAAAGTTGTCCGGAAATTGATGTAGATTCTAAATATAATATTATATACAGGGTGCTCCATTTGAAATATCAAAGTAACTAATACTTTCTAATAGAAGCGGCAACACCGAATTGTCGAAAATATTTTAGTTGGGTAGATAATGTCAAAACATGCTTTCCATCACGGAGTGATCCGTTGCATGGTTCACCATAAACGTCTAATGCACCATCCACCGTGAATCAGCCTGGATTCTACTCCTTAGCATCTAGAAGCTTCGAGAACCTGTTTGTCGGTTTATGGAAACATCTCCTTGGTTTCATGTTTGCTTAGGAAAGCCCCAATCGTTGCATCATCTGGCGTACAATAATCACTCAAGGAACAACAGTACTAAGTCAATCAACGATGGTCTCTTATAAATCAAAGCAAGTCGTTTATAACTCTGTTCAATTCGTTAGGCAAATTCTAGAATGTGGGAGTTTCTTATGGAATCTACCCTATGAAAAGTATTTTTAACGTCTAGTATTTAAAAAAATCAATATAATCAATGTATCCCACATACTCTATATTTTAAAATTCTTCAAAATCTAGTCATTGCCAATGAGGAGAGACCTGTTAATCTGGTTGCCTATATAAACATTTTGAGCCCAAATCATTGTCCCAGTTTTTTTTTGCTGCAAATCACTCAATTCTCGCCAAAAATAATTACGCTTTGTTCCATACCTTTTCAGTAATCATTATTGCATAATAACGTTTATACATTTGATACATATTCATTGCATTATTTTCATATGGGTATCATTAGAGATCACTTAACTATTGGGTACAAGTAAGTTCCTACCTCAGTTAGGTATTTGCATATTATTATTATCTACATTTATTTACTTACGCCACGTTTCCATCAAATAATAATTGAAGTAGGTAATTTGTGTTGTAGTGTCATCCTGTAATTGGATTTATTGTCTATTGGGTGGCCTAATTTCAAATAAATAAATATACAGTCCATATTTTTAATGTGTACCACTATTGTCATCTCGAAAACGGTAAATGATACGAAGTTGGTTAAATTAGACAAAAGTTGCCCATTTTAGTGAACAATCGAAAATATCACGAACCGTTTTCAAAATATACGGGTAAAACCGAAATGACCCGTTTTCTTTTCTTTGCGCTGGCGCCTCTTTGTTTAGGAATATGGTGTTATCAATTATGAACTTTGTATTTCAGAAACTGCTTTTAATCAAAAATATACTTGGCAGTACAACGTACAACTTGACAGAATACTTGAAGTTTTTCTCAATCAATCCTGCATTGCATGGTTACCAATTATAAAAATATAAAATACATCGAACAGAGAGGGCGCTGATGGTTTCGTTAAACTAACTTCAATACAGTGATTTCTATCATATGGAAATGTGTTCAAAAAACGTTCTACTCTGTTTTAAATTTGCTTCGATATGCTGTGCTTTGATTTTCGATACAACGTTTCGTTCTTCGGGGGCTTTAAACTCTTCCACATTCTCAAAAGTTGAACTGAACACTTTGACCTTGAGAAACCCCATATCGAATAATCAAGAAGAGTGAGGTAGGGTGAACGCGGTGGCCATTTAATAGGACCGTTGTTTCCTATCCATTTTACTATCGATAAATGTTTTACAAATTCGTGTGCGTGTGCTCCGTCATGTTGGAAATATTCATATTTCCTTAGGACATTCAGAGGCAAATCTTCCAAAAAAATCGGCTAGAATCTCCGATAGGATCTCAAGATATAACTCCCATGTCAATGGAGTATCGAAAAAGTAAGGACCAATGATTTTGGTATCTAAAACACCAATCCAGACATTAATGCCGAACCTCTATTGAAAATTAGTGGCTCTATGTAAATGAGCATTCTCCTGGCGCCAGTGCTAATGAGTATTCCTGTTGAACCATCCATTATTTGTGAACCGACTTTCGTCCAACCATAAAATTTTACTACAAATTTCATCATCTTGGCGAAAATGTCTCAGTAGCCATGTGCAAAATGCTGCCCTTTCATAGTAGTCTGTTAAACGCAAATGATGTACTTTTCTCACTCTGTAGGGTTTGAATTTATGTTTCTTCAAAAAATTTTCTTGTTGACAAATGCGATATACCACTATTTCTCGCTAACTCTCCAAGATATAATAATAATAATAATAATAATAATGTTTATTCACTAGAAAGAGAATTACAATGAAACATAGAAGTAAATAAACGGAGTAAATCACAGAAGCAAAAAGATACTTGTTTGTGATTTATAAATTAAATTAAATTAAATTAAATTGTACCTGATAAGGACCACAGAAGCATCAAATTCTTGTATGTGGCTTATATGGTTTAAAATATATAAGTACAGATAATCACTTTGTTTAAAATTGCTTAATCTATAAATATTTGAATGTAGTGTGTTATTATGGCTAAAAATATAAAGTTAAAAACACAGATAAAAATATGAAATCAATATGAAATCACAACGATAGGGACTATTTAAAATCACTTAATCTATAAATATTTTAAAGTACTGCCAATATAATTTAATTGGAAAGTATATAAATAAATAAATAAATTCACAGAAATATTAATATTTAGCTAATTACAGGAGTAAAATGTTCGTAATCAAATCAAATGTTATAATCTATATATAAAATAAGACATGTAAATTTTCAGTTTATAGAACAAAATAATATAATATAATATCACAAAGAAATTAAATCTTCAAAATTAACACTGAAACCATTTACGTACGTTATTCTTGCCAATTGTCTGGAGAATTTACTGAATTGGTGTCTATCAGTCATTGACAGATAAGTTTTTGTGTTCTAATTTCTCCGGTCAAAATTTCCCGAATTCTTTCACGCGCAATACTTGAAATAAATGTATTTATGCCCTTTTTTTAGCCGTGGAATGTTTCAGAGGTCTGTATGTTTTCTGGTAGTGCATTAAAGGCTGTTGGGCCCAAAACTATATGATCTCTGCCCTATGGTTTTCATTGTATGTGGAACTATATATTTGGTTCTGTTACGTGTAATATGGTTGTGGCTCGGCTTGTTGAGTTTATTCTTTCTTTTATATTGATTCAAGACAAGTATTTTGTATAGTAATTGTCTCAAGTCAAATATACCGATTCTTCATACAATTTGTCTGAACTATAGCGGATAGGTTTGTTCAGCATTATTTTCAAAAATTTCCTCTGAATCACCTCTAGTGGACGCAGGTACGTTTGATACTCCCCCACCCAATAATACAATATGATAGGTGGCTTTGTACTAGGCTATAAAAATTTTTTTTGTATTGTTTAAGGTCTATCCTATCTTTCAGCTGACGAAACTTAAAAAGAACAGTTCTCAGTTTCTTCAGCAGATAGTTTATGTGATAGTCCCATCTTAAATGAGAGTCTATAATGACTCCTAGATATTTTATTTGTGTTGTTGAAGATATTTTAAGTGTGCTTCCTATTGTGATAAATTGAAAGTGTGGCATAAACGATTTGTAGTTACAGAACGGGACGAAGTAAGTTTTGCTACAGTTCAAAGACAGTTGTTTATGATCGAACCAGTCTTTAATAAATTCCATATCCTTCTCAGCCTTTTCTTTTACTTCAATCCATGTCCCCCGAATAAAACACAGCGGTGTCGTCTGCAAAGCTGATTATTTTGCCTGTGGCTCCTGCTGAGAATAATTCGTTTATATATATACAGAAAAGTATTGGCCCTAGCACGGTTCCTTGTGGTACTCCGAATTTTATTGTTCTTTTACTACTCTTAGTATTTTCGATTCTCACAATTTGCTGTCAATTATCTAGGTATGATTTGAGTAATTCAAATGGGTTTCCTCTAATTCCAATATGTTCTAAACTATTGAGTAGAATTGAATGGTTCACAGTATCAAAAGCCTTCGATAAATCAATAAAGACTCCTATTGATGGTTTGCTTCCATCAAGGGCTTTGTAGATGAGGTCTGTTAACTGTATCACAGCATTCTGAGTTGACTTTCCTTTTTGAAACCCAAATTGGGATTCGGAGAGGATTTTATGTTTTCAAGATAAGAGTTTTCGTTACTAAAACTTCTGTATTTCAAAGGAATTGGTTTTCCCATCCACTTTTGAAGATAATAATTGATAGTTTCAAGCATAATGGGAATTGTCCTTTTTCTACTGCTTGGTTGAATATATATGTTATGGGCTCTGCGATGTATTGAGCTACTAATTTCAATATCCCTCCTCATTCTGATTTTTCTTGTATTCCACGAATCCTGATTCAAATTATCATTTTACTATGTGTATCATGAAACTTTAAAAAAACTTATAAAACGTCGATTTCATATAGCACCACCATTTCCAGTAATAGGGCAACTTTTATTCTTAGATTTCACAAATGAAGGATGCTCTCGTAAACTTCTTTCAATACGTTGAAAAATTCTGGCAATGGGCTGACGACGTTCGGGATACATTTCTTGACACATAGCCTGGTGCTATTTTTCAAACACGAACATACCTACTTTCTCATCAGTAGAAAACTCCATAGTTTTTGGTTCAACGTGTAAATAATCCACCCTTTAGATTTGAATTCGTTAATTTATAATCTAGCATTATGTTTCTTTTATTCCTTGGCCACTAATACTTCATGAAGTTTGAAACTTTACGTTTCCATTTGAAATAGGTTCGTTTGGGAATACGTATAGGACTCAAAGACAGACAAAAGAATTGCCTATTGCCTACGAATGGACACACAAGAAAAATACTTCTTGGCTCTTTGACATAAAAAAATGTATAAAGTAAATGTATCAATCGTTGTTCCTTGTTATTCCTCTGCTTTTTCCCTTTCATCACATTGGATTTGATCTCGATTTGATTTCAAGTTTGAGTATTCATTCAAGGTAGATTTATTTTGAATTTTATCGTCGCACCTTAAGTCAAATACCCTTTTAAATACGAACAAAAATAAAATCAGGACCGTATTCCGGAGGGGAAGATTTTCATTGTTCGGGCCTTGATGATAGAATGTATGGGCAGAAATGAAGAAACAAAAACCAGGTAATATAAATATCTGAACTAAGATAAGAACTAGTTAAATTCATTTAAAAAAATACAGGTCCGTATTCGAAAAAATTGAGTTGAAGGTGGCCCCCGAAGAACGAAACGTTGTATTGAAAACCAAAGCACAGCATATCGGAGCAAATTTAAAACAGAGAAGGAAGTTTGTTGAACACATTTCCATATTCCCCAAAAAAAAAGAGGCGCCAGCGCAAAGAAAAGAAAACGGGTCATTTCGGTTTTCCCCGTATATTTTAAAAACGTTTCGTGATATTTTCGATTCGAAAACATCGTTTCATTGTTCACTAAAATAGGCAACTTTTGTCTAATTTAACCAACCTCGTATCATGGTATCATTTATAGTTTTCCCAATATCAATTGCAGAAGCATAAAAAAGTCTTGCGGCGAAATCCTGTGAGCAGCAGTGGCGGAGATAACTAATTTTATTTAGATATTTTAAGATTTAAAAAATACTTCATAAATAATGAAAAATGAAAAAAAATTAAAGACAAGCTTTTATTTATACAAATACATTAAGAAAGAAAAATAATTTCTTTCATTGTTTGATGTAGGTTATTATCATATCCTAAAACGTATTTCGATCGGCACACACCAAGACCACAGACGCTACTGGTTTTTAATCTTGCAGAGCTATTAAAACACAAATATAACGCGTGATTTATGACCTCCCATCGTATAGATACACCCCCCAAGGATTGATGTCCGACTTGATTGGCCCAGACGAATCGGTGACAGCAGTCACTCAAGTCCACGTTGACTATCGGCTCTTTTGATCTTCCCTTCGCCGACGGAGTAGTACACATTTTTCGTTCCGTTTCTTCGCATATACGCTCGTGTTAGCGAAGTGAGTTTTTATTTGCTCCCTATAGAAACACCTTCTGCAATTGATATTGGATGGACTATACCGTTTTTGATATGCCAATAGTGGTACGACATGAAAAATACGGACTGTATAGAGAAGAGTTCCAATATCCTCATACATATACAAAGGCCACTTTCAAAAAGAAAAAGTAGATATACCAGGGTTTTTCTACATACATTTTACACATTTATATATATATTTTTTCGAGTAAATTTGTAATTTATCCATATTATTTCACATGAACGCACTTTTTAACAGGTTGACTAGAACTATTCTGACATATTTCAGAAACATTTAGTACGGACCAAAATAAGACTAAAAGAGACCTAACCTAACCTCGGAAAATTTGTTTATAAATAATTTATTAACAAATGACGTAAAAAAATCCTAACCCAGCTTTACTTAATGCCATTGTTAGATGCGAAAATGGCAATAACAAAACATTTGTTTAAAATGTTTTTACATCATTTTTTTGAAAATTTCATTATTTTAAAACTTTAAACAATTACGATAAACAAAATAAAAAACTTTTATCATGTGATCTTAATTATATATATATATATATATATATATATATATATATATATATATATATATATATATAATGAAGGCTCCAAGAAGCAAAAAATAAGTCAATTATTTAAACTTTTATGTCGCCGTTTTTGACAACGGAGGTCGGAAAAAAACTTGTTAGCTAACAACTTTTTGAAAAATTAACATAAGAATTTCTTTCCAACGGGACTTTATTCATTCAAGTGTTTAGATGGCAGCATAATTTTGGATCAGACTACTAGGGGGATTCTTCATGAATTATCAATAACTTCGAAAATTTACGATGAGAAAATTAACTCATCTGAAGGAGAAAAAAGTTAGGTTGTATTCAAATCCTCAGAGAAGTCGTACGAGTACCCAAAATTGCCGAGTTTAAAAATATAAGATCGTGGAATGGGAATATTTTAATTGCGGTTGGTCCACAGGTGACAGCTCATAGGGTATTCTGGAGGACGTTTGAATTTCTCGTTTTCGAAGTTATTGACCGGAAACCATCATTAGTTCCCATTTAGATTTATTTTGCCGAATTAAAAAAAATGATATTCATACAAAATTCGAGGAAATTTTGTCTCTCAACTTTCCTCACGAGATTTGAAAGGTACTTAATTTTGTTTTCATATTAACAGTACTCATGATCAGAGTACAATCTGGAATATCATTCATCATCAAAAACGTTTGAAAAACATTAGACTTGAAATATATAGAGTTTAGGTCATAAATTGATAAAAATGATACACGCATAATCGTAGTATTCTTGACAAAAAATATATAATAATGCAACAATAAGTAATACCAAAACTTGTGTAGATATTGTGTAAAGCCATATTTTATTTAAATTTAGCAGTGACTGGTATAGAAAACGGACCTCATTAGAAATATTTTTTAAATTTCACTCGGAACAAAATTCTTCATGTACCTAAAATAACATTCTTGAAGGTTATACTCTCAAAGAAAACAATACATAACTTTCCGAAACGAAAACACAGTAGATTGTGAGTTTTTAAAGAGTGGAAATGTCTCAAAAATCAAAAATAAATCATTTTTCGTATTTTTAATGGAAAAAATCATAATTTATTGTGAAAAAATCGTAAAGAAGAGTAGTAGTTTTATGGTTAGCAACACTTTTATTATAGATCATTATACTCGCCCCTCGAATACGATTCAAACCATAAAATATAATATTTTCATCAAATCCTTGCAGTTTTTTATTTGTTCTCCACTGACAAATTAACTTGTAACATTCTCAAAAATCAAAAATAAATCATTTTTCGTATTTTTAATGGAAAAAATCATAATTTATTGTGAAAAAATCGTAAAGAAGAGTAGTAGTTTTATGGTTAGCAACACTTTTATTATAGATCATTATACTCGCCCCTCGAATACGATTCAAACCATAAAATATAATATTTTCATCAAATCCTTGCAGTTTTTTATTTGTTCTCCACTGACAAATTAACTTGTAACATTCTTCGTATTATTTTGCTTCAGATACTACCTTTATAATATCATAACAACGCACTTCCATACTTGAATAAACTGTTTATAGTTATTTAATCAACTAGTGTATTAATGGTGGCAATTAATGATCGAGAAATTTTAACGCGAGTGCGAAGTGAGCGCGTTAATGTTCGAGATCATTAATCACCATTTTAATATACGAGTTGATTACAAAAAAAATCCGTCGACCTTGTTCCTGGGGTCAACGTGAAGTTTTTGATATCCATTTACTTCAACTAGGAGAAAACTCACAATATTTGGATTTAAAAATACATAAATTTGACAGCGCGAAGGTAATATGATTTGACATTTGAATAGTATTTGAATTAGTGTATGTTTAGTTGCATATACCACAATGATGCATTGATAGAGAAATTAACCATTAATAGGTTATTAATGGTCGATTTCGGTGTTTGTTTGGCTGCATATATCACAATTATGCAATAATACAGAAATTGAACCTTAATATGGGTCATTAACGATCGATTTCGTGTACATTAAACAGACGGATGTGGTATACGAGGGGCGACTATGATGATTTTTATTTTATTAATCAATACTTTTCCATTGAAAATACGAAAAAACAGCGTGTTCAATTCGTAAGAAAAGTGAGTTTTTTATCTCGTCGAAATTTGATCAAGATATTTCCACCCTATAGAAAACTATCACATTTCTTTACTTATAGAACAATCTGATACTCTTCGTTGATGAGGGCCAGAATCTTTCGAGGTAACGAATCATTCAAATAAAATGGAATATATGCTTTTATACAACCTGCACACATGTTTCGGTATTACTTATATTTACATATTTATACTTCGTAAATATTATTTTGTATTTTTTGTTAAGAATACTACGCTTATCTATGTATTTTTATCAATTTATCACCTAATCTCTGTCGGAGTGTATTTCAAACGTTTTTATCCGTTTCCAGCGCCCATGATTATAGTTAAATACGTCGGGACGTATTAAAAATATCACAGTTCATTTGTTATTTTAATTGGTTCACAAAATCAAATACTTAAATTCAGAAAAAAGTTATGAGAATTTTTAGTCTTATATTGGTCTGGCTAAACATATTATAATGTAGGAAGTAATTTTTTTATTATTTTCGTAATATTATTTGTTATGAATAGAATGAATATATTGATTTTTTATCGCATGCATTATTTTTTTTCCTTTTCTGTCATCGCAAATGCTATACTTGCATGGTTTAGTATTTCTAATCCCAATTGGACCGACATAAAAAGTTTCGAGAAGGCATTCTCTTCCACACGACTGAACTTTTTTGTGATTGTACCAGGAATGCTTTGAAAGTAAAAACACTGGTAGTATATACATTTCCCATTTGCCGGGCATTGCATATGAACACTCCTCGTAGGGCTCTTATTTTTATTGCCGTTCCAATTGGGATTAGAATAACTATAAATGGGAGAGTTCACTTTTTGGCTGATTCAATTGGGATGTGCTAGTTTCAATTTGGAGCTTGCTTTTTTATGAATGCATTCATTTAGAAACGGGGTACGTAATAAGTCCTGAATATGTGAGAATATTCGAAATTCTGTGTCCTACACCATAATTTGAAACAAACTCAGAAACCTGCTAGGTGTATAAATTAGTATAGTTGAAGTTTAACCATTTTCAATTGCAGAAGCTGTTTCTATAAAGGGCAAATCGAAAACTCACTTCGCTCACACAAGCGTATATGCGAAGTAATGGAACAAAAAATAATGTGTACTACTCGTAAACATTCTCCGTCGCCGAACGGCAGATCAAAAGAAGATCACAAGAGCCGACAGTCAACGTAAGTTTGAGTGACAGCTGTCTAGTTCTACAGAAGATTCGCCTGAGTCAATCAAAACGAACCGCAAGCCAATGATAATGCTTGTAGGTGTTATAGTTAAACCATTTACAATTGCAGAAGCATACAAAACAAGTTTCGCAGTCTTGAAGCGGTATCCTTTGAGCAGCATAGGCGGACATAACTAATTCTATTTAGATATTTAAATATTTGAAAAATACGTTGAAATAAAAAAATATGCCATAAGCGAGGAAGTATGTATTAATAGGCAATCGAATCATCATAATTCATTTTTCTATGGTCGAAAAAAAATATCCATATTTTCCAACAAAACACAACAGAACTATAGAATATTTTTAAACCTTTTTCGATGCCAGACCAGAGACGCTACTGGCTTTTATTTATTCAGACCTCTTCAAACACAAATATAACTCGTGATTTATTAGCTTCCTTTGCCTCTCAACGTATCGACACAACTACAAGTATTATCATTGGCTTGCGGTCCGTTTTGATTAGCTCAGGCGAATCTTCTGTAGGACTAGACAGCTGTCACTCAAACCCACGTTGAGTTTCGGCTCTTTTGATCTTCCGTTCGGCGACGGAGAATGTTTCCGAGAAGTAAACATTATTTTTTGTTTCGTTACTTCGCATATACGCTCGTGCAAGCGAAGTGAGTTTTTGATTTGCTCCTTATAAAAATAGCTTCTGCAATTGAAAATGGTTAAACTATAACCCCTTTTGGTATTTCCAAATTGAATATTAATGCAAGTTCCGAATTTGCTCCACATTTAACACATTTGAAAGTAATTTGAAGCAGATTAATGTCGAATTGGGATCTATTGGACTAACGACGCTTGAAGTAAGGTAACTAATATTAATTAATTAACAACTAATTTTCTGTATGTGTCTTTTCTGTGCTTTATTTTTCTGTTCCTTTGATGTGCAGAGTCATTTCACAAACTGATTATACGCAGTTCTGATGAGAAATGACATGTCTCAGATGCAGGAATGTGATATGAACTAACAACAAATCCCAAATTGCATTCGACGGAACTGCCCAGCCAACAGCGCTTTCCAGATTTTTCTATTTCTTGAAATGGGGCCCAAAAAGTCGATGAAGAGTTCGAAAATGTTTATCACATTATACAATTCGAAGCTGTTCTGGTAATCTGAATATTTTTACAAGCTTTTATTCAGTTTCACCTGTACCGGTGTCTGTCTGTCTGTAATCAAATCTTGCAAGTTAAATTTTACCCACTTCTAGTTGCCCGATTAACGTGAAATTTGGCAGGTGTTCATAGTTCCCGTGACAATGCAATATAGAATTTTTGTTAGAGAAAAAACAAAATGGCGGCTCTAAGATGACGGTCGAGATTTGTGTTTATGGCCCGATTCGACTCAAAATAGGTAAGTGGGTCTTTTCGGATTATGAATTTGTTGCCAAAATTCATGAAATAAAAATGGCGGCTCCAAGATGGCCGACGATTATTGTACGATTCAATTCAAAATTGTTATGTGGGGGTTTTCGGGGTCGGAGATTATTAATTTCTATTCAAAATTCACAAAGTCAAAATGGCGGCTCCAAGATGGCCGACGATATCTATGATTATGGTCCGATTCTATTCAAAATTGGTATGTGGAGGTTTTCGGGGTCGGAGATAATGAATTTGTCAAAATTCATGAATTCAAGGCGGACGAGTTTTGTAAATATGGTTCGATTCTATTCAAAATTGGTATGTGGTGGTTTTCGGGATTGAAGACTATGATTTTTTGTCAAAATTCATTAAATTAAGATGGCGGCTCCAAGCTGGTGGACAAGTTTCTTTATAATGGACCGTTTCTATTTAAAATTGGTATGTCGGAGTATTTGGGGTCGGAGATTATCAATTTAGTCGAAGATTATTGATTTTTCGTCAGAATTCATAAATTGAAGATGGCAGCTCCAGGATGATGGATGGCGTTAATCTTTAGGTGGTCTCCTCATTGAAGAACTAGATAGCTTGCAGGAGAAAGGCCTCATAATGACGATGCATTAACAAAAATGCATAGATTAAGGCGTACTTACTGAAAAGCACAAAATAAAATTATTAAAAACAAAACCTCGCACCTCTTTGAAAAGGTTTTTTTAATAATTATTTTATTTCAATTGATTTTATCTACCGCTGAATATTTTTTGACTATTTTATAAATTGCAACCAGACTGCAAAGAGTTTTCTTCTGGAGAGCGTATCATCTGATTCCACCCCATGTTTTTGGTATGTGTTTTGGTGCTTGGTGTGAGTTTTTTGCGTGTTGGTACATATATGCTTAGCTTCTTCATGCTATGGAGGTCTGGGCCTTGCATCACTTGAATTTCAAGTAAGATTTCCCACTAATATATATTCTAATTTAATTTTCTCGAAAACCTTTCAGTTTGTGGAGAAAAGAAGGTCAGTGCAGAACCTCTGATCGTAAATGGACTAACCGTGGAGAAAGGAGATTACCCTTGGGTTACCGCCATCTTCCAGGATGTTGGCAGTGAAGTAATAAACGTCTGTGGTGGATCCATGTTAACACAGAAAGTTATAATAACAGGTGAGCACGATATTTGAAAAAAATATTGTAGAATAACTTCGTTGAAATGTGATCGTCAATAAAAAAGTTATGCAGAATTGAAATTTGGAAAAATATGCCGTTTAATGATCCCAGCAAAGAATTATGGAATTTTTTGCGGAAATGAATTCAGAAAGTCTCAAAATACCATCAATCAAAATGTCATCGAAACTTTTTCATGAATAAAAAAATGATTGGGAGTGACTTGTGACGCACAGACTGACAGTAAGTTGTATCAATTTTCTAGAGTCCATTTATAGGGGAACTGAGATTTCAAGAATATTTCAATTACAAAAATAACTTTATGAACAACAATTTTTTCTTATAAAATAGTCTGTCTAACCAGTTATAAAATAAATCCAGTTTTTTCCATCCACATTGTATATAATATCTAATATTTCATCAATTTAACAATCTAAAAAAAAATAAGGAAACTCTGGTGGATGAACAAGTATCATTAAAAATCAATTGTAAGACAGTTTTACAATTTATAAAAGTCAAATGTTTATACATACTCTTGAACAAAATATCTGAAATTCTATTAAATGAGTAAATAAAACAATAATGAAAACAATAATATTCGTTGGATGAGCACGTATCATTCGACAAAATCGGTTGAATGATTCATACATTTTGGTAAATCGTTTGATTCGATAATAAAACTGTGAAATAATTCTGGATATAGATTCGCATAACAACAATATGTCAAAATATTTCGGAATATGTTTCACAGTGATGGGCGTCTTGTTTTTACGCAAACCACAAATAACTGGAGATTCTATAGAGTAGTTCACAGTTCAAGCCTAATTTGATTTATGATTTGGAAAAATAACAAATGACCATCTTCAAATATTTCAGAAAAAGGCATTTTCACTTTGGGTAGTGATTTCGTAGGAAATCAAATATGCTATTCAATTTAATAATAGTTAATAAGGTCTCATACGCCAAATTGGTACAAAACACAAAAAACAAAGCTTACCAATTTTTTCACTATTTCAGATTCTGGATTTCACGCACAATATTTTTATCAAACGATTTCTAAATTCTGATTATTAATTTTCAATTTCTTTACTGTTTTCTTAGTTATTATTTAGGAGGAAGAAATACCGAATTTCCCTCGACGCGCACTAGATAAAACATTTTCTCGTTTCGATATTTTTCTAACACTCTTAAATATACATTTAAATTATTTATATTTGATCGTTAACTGAATTTTCAATCGACTTCATCGAATATTTAGTACCCAAAATATTTGGTTCTTCTAGCTGGGTACTGACTTAGGAGAGCTGATTGAATGAGATTGAATTAATATTTTTCTGGCTTCCATACCCTTCTCCTTATCTATCGTATACCACACGTGACTATTTACTCCTCCATATGTCTGGTAGGGATGACAGGTTTATCATGATTTATGAATCTAATTCATAAAAAACCAAGACTTGTTTTTCTGATGTTGAATTTTTTTCAATCTCCCTAATTTATAACATGCTATATTTTTATCAGCCGGTCATAGGGTTAACACACATGGAAATACTTATTTTTACTCAGTTGGGGTGGTTTAGAGTGCATTCTGCCCGCCTCGGTAATTAATGACAGCTTTTTATACATTAAAATTGAAGGTTATTACATCTTAACGGAAGGCGTCCACATGTTTTCGATTTTATAGCGTCATAAGTTTGAGAATATGATGTATGTATTATCTGATTATTTTTTTCGTGTAATTTTTAACCAATTTAACGTTCAATTTAGTTAGTAGCTCTAACAATCGAAAATATTACAATCATTTCATTTCCGTAGTAACCACATCGACATCAATATACAACAATACACAAACTAACAGGACCGGCAAATTTTTACGTTTATCAATAATTGTTCAAAAATGAGTCGATTCGGAGATTTATCATTAAATGCAATAGACGAAAGTATACAAAATACTGAGCCTCATGATACAGTGAAGACAAAAAAGTACGTATGGAAACAATTTCTTACGTTTTGTAGTGAAAGAAACTATGTATAAATGAATCAATTTCCACTGAAATGTGCATCCATTTTGAAAGATTGGGTTTCAATATGCGAAAGGGTAATGTAGAAAATTACAAAGAACATGTGGTTAAAACGATGTGGAATGTAACGGCAAAACAAATACAAGAAAAATATATGAAGGAGTTTAAAAGAGTAATTGATCCATTCTCTAGTCCCATATTTTTAGCCGCACGGAACGCAAGAAATTCAAAAAGGAGGGAACTTCAAATGATATAAGCGTGGGATGAAAATACACCGGAAGGATTACAAATAAAAAAATCTTAATTGCTTCTGTAGAACTTGCGTGGAGAGGAAATGAAGGAGCGTCATGCTTGACTCATTATTTTCAAAACGAAACTGCAAATGATGATACTCCAACTGGCAGAATACAATATAATCCTATTTTTACCAAAACCACACAGGGAGGAGCAAAACCGTCTTGTCCAGTGAGACTTCTAGATAAACTAATTATAAAAAGAAGCGAAAACATCAATCTTAAAACAGATATGTTATTTCTGACAGTAAATCCTAACTGGAGAAAACAAAAACCCTTGGCTGGTACAAAAATATGCCAATTGGAGTGCATGAAATTAGTAAATGGACCAAAAAGTCTGCAGAATTGGCAAATTTGAATATGACAAACAAAACATTTTCAAATCATTCTCACCGAGCCAATGCTGTTTCACATTTGGCAAAAGCAGGTGTATCGGAACAAGAACTTATTAAAATAACAGGACATGATAATAGCAATTCAATCAAACTCCGCGTACCGCACTGCACAAAATAATAATTCACCTTGAACTCGCTCTGACTGAATTACCGAATGAATCACTGATCGTACACCTGACCTCATTATTGGCTTCCGGGATCTTCGAGCAGTTCGTAGAAACGTCTAGATCATTCGATGGGAAAACCGTTGTCACATTCCTGGAATTCCGTCTCGGTAAGCGACCGTTACATGGTCTGGCGTTTGCGAGGTAACAACGCAAGGGCGTACGTACTTATTTTCGTAACAATATTTGATATGACAACTAAAAAATCGCTGCTCAAATGAGAAAATATTATTCGACCCTATTTGTCCTTTCAACGATACTGTGTGCCATGTTATACTGTTTTTTTTTCAGCTGCCCATTGTGTAGCGAATGGCTATGGCAATGCCTTAGAGGCTGCAAAGATCAAAGTAGCAGTGGGAAAGTACTACAACAAGTACAAAGATGAAAGGGATACACAAGCACAATAAGTAAGTAGTTTTTTTTGAGAATATATGCTCTCCGTGTCAGTGGATGCTAAACTTTATGATTATATTTTCATATTATTATATTCGATTCTAAAACTTAGAGGTAATTTCAGTTTTGGAATCTTGGTTTCTAGGTCCAAGATATATTGGTCCATGAAAGATACAAAGGGGACAGTCAACGTTACGCGTCAGATATAGCCTTTCTGATAACAAAAGACACGCTGTTGTTATCTAAGGTAGTCCAACCTGTATGTGTCAGCGATTTGCCTAATATTCATCTATCTTCACGTTCAGAAGGAGTGGTGAGTTTTTTCTTCTGCTAATAACCATATTGTTAATTTAGCATAAGATTTAATAACAAATACCGACACATTACCACCAAAAAACCGTATAATAATTATGAAGGGTATTTATTTAATCATTATGATTTTAGTACGCCATTTATTTTGAGGCGAGTTATTGCGCTATAGTCTGTGGTATTGGTAGTACAACACAGCATGTAGTTCCAATTCTTCGGCATTACTATGTTTAAAGGGTGTTTAGTGATATAATTGTAAAATATGTCAATTGACTATCGACAACTTTTTTATTCTAATTTTTTCTAGAAAAAAATACATTCTAAAAAAACTATTTTGCCGATGTCACCAGTTATACAAGTAGTACTATTGTTAGACCATACACTTTGTTTTTATAAAAACTGGCTTGCTTTCTATGAGAGAGAGAGAGAGAGAGACAGACAGAGAAACGCGCGCACGCCGCACGGCTTACAACTACAGCAGAAAGTGTCGTTACAACTTTTGGTCTTAATTTATTCCGTCTAGCCCCCTTTCGCAACGCGCGATAAGGAACTTCGTTCCAAAAGTTGAGAGGTGTCAAGGGACACCCGGATGGAACGAAGTTCCTTTCGATTAATTAGTGAAGGAATTGTAATTTTTTTTTTCAAGTTATAATAATATTTTTTTTATTATTAACAAATATAATGTAATATAAACTTAATCAGTAGGCTCAATTTTAGTACATACGCATTGATATTGTAATATTAAAATATAATTTGCTTTTAAATTTATTAAAGTTATGACGCGTACACTTGCTAAACACACAATAATGGAGAGATTATAACGCGTATGAATTGGTTAGCACAATAGTAAAGAGAGGTTATAATGCGTACTTGCTAAAAATACATAAGCATTTATTATTGTCTGTATAAAATCTCTACACACCTAACTCCATCAGCAGTATCCGGAACTTGTGCAGAAACACTGTCAGGATTCATTATTGTTATTATTTTTTATTATTATTTATTATGTACAAAAAACCTGTATACACTCAACAAAAATAATCGTCGCAACACCGCACTGTTCAATGCGAAATAGAAAGACGAAACGAAAATAACTGGCTTGCTTTCTATGAGAGAGAGAGAGAGAGAGAGAGAGACAGACAGAGAAACACGCGCACGCCGCACGGCTTACAACTACAGCAGAAAGTGTCGTTACAACTTTTGGTCTTAATTTATTCCGTCTAGCCCCCTTTCGCAACGCGCGATAAGGAACTTCGTTCCAAAAAAATCATCAGAAAAGATATACAGTGTCCGCCAAAAAGTTTATTGGAGTATTGGAAGAAATATTCTGGGGAAAAAATTGTGCATGTCCGATTACCTAAAAATCTATTTTGACACATGTCACGTGATCGCTAGCATGGCGGAAAATTGAAAAAATTGCTATGAAAAAGGCGAAAAGTGGGGTAAAAAAGGGAGGGAGAGGGAGAGGGAGAGGGAGAGGAGAGGGAGAGGAGAGGAGAGGGAGGGGAGAGGAGGGAGAGGAGAGGGAGAGGGAGGGAGAGGGAGAGGAGAGGGAGAGGGAGAGGGAGGAGGGAGAGGGAGAGGGAGAGGGAGAGGAGAGGAGAGGGAGAGGAGGAGGGAGAGGGAGAGGAGAGGGGAGAGGGAGAGGAGGGAGAGGGAGGGAGAGGGAGAGGGAGAGGGAGAGAGGGAGAGGGAGGGAGAGGAGAGGAGAGGGGAGGGAGGGGCATAACGCTTTTCTTACGTTACATTTTCTACCAGTCAACACCTACCCAAGCCCCGTATAGGAACAATTGAGTCATAACCTTGTATGAAATTGATTTATATATCAATTGATAGAACTGACGTTCAGACGTGATTTGTTAGCAAGTTTTCAAATTTATACAGTGCTTCTCAAAAGTCCCCTCCCCCCGCGTTATTTTTGGAACGATTATACATAAACAAGTGAAATTTGGAAACTGAATATTAAAGGTTGTAAACTTCCCTACTAGTGATGATAGATGACGAAATCGTCAAAGATGACGTCACAAGGCCATTGTGACTAATAATTTTAAATGGAACCCTACGGCAAGCGACACCGCTTTTAAAAGGTATCGAAAAAACCTATTCAATGATACTAATTTTGTTTGTGTTTATGACAGTTTTAATGGCTCATTAGTAAACATAAAAATTTAAATTCCATTCAGTATGATATTAATTACAGATTTAAGAATCAGTATCTACTTAAAGAAATTGCTCGAAGTGACCTCCATTTACTTCCTGACAGTGAACTATCCTATTTTTGAGCTCTTCTCGTACTTTTGCAAATGTGTCTGCGGAAACAGCCTCACATTCTGCAACAATGCGTTGTTTTAAAACGTCAATATTGTCAGGTTCAGTGGCGTAAACCTTCGATTTAAGGTACCCCCACAGAAAAAAAATCCAAAGGTGTGAGGTCCGGTGATCGAGCTGGCCATTCCGTTGAACCTCGTCGTCCAATCCATCTACCACGATACTCCTCATCCAAATACCGTCTTACTGCACCGTAATAGTGTGGAGGAGCACCATCCTGTTGGAATGTTATTTCCAAATTGCCGAATTCATCTGGATTATCTTCCAAAATTTCAAGGATTAACGGTTCTATTACGTTTTGCAACAGCTCCAGATAAACCTCACCAGTTAAATTAGTATTTAAAAAAAGAGGCCCAACGATGTGGTTTCCCAGGATACCTGACCAAACATTCACCTTCTGGGGAAATTGGGTATGTGTTTCACGAAGCAGGTGAGGATTTGCGGCACTACAATACCTCACATTCGGTGTATTTACATTTCCATTTAGATAGAAAGTACTTTCGTCACTAAAACAAATTGTTTTGACATAGTCTGGCTGTTGGTTAATTTTAGTTTCCATATTTTCACAAAATTCTAGTCTTCGGTCTGGGTCGTCGTCTGAGAGTTGATGAACCATTTTTAATTTGTATGGATGAAATTTGTTTTTTTTCAACACCCTGTGTACTGAACTTCGACTGACTTCACAGGTAGATGCAACGGGAATTATAGAAGAAGTAACATTAACTATTACTTCAGCCGAGTATATCAATTTTGTTCTCATCAGAAATTTGTGGTCTGCCAGATCGTTTCGCATCATTAATACTACCCGTTGTTCCAAACTTACGAAGAAGCTCCCTTAAATAAGTCCTCGAAACGGAGCGATCGGGAAACCTCTCATTAAAAATGCGTTCTGCTGCATGAATATTTTGTCCGGTTTCACCAAGAATTAGGATCGCTGCTACTTTATCACCTAAAGCACGTACCATTTCGCTTCTTGAAGCACTTAAACGTTCGGCCCACAACAGTTTAACAAATTATTAAAATGTACCAAAATATTAAAAGTACCAAAAGCTGCGAAAACAGTTAAACCTTCGATCAACAATACACAAATTATTAAATGTACAAAAACTTGGACAATTACAAAAACGTCGAATTAGGGAGACTAACAAAAACGTCAGCTTATTTGCCAAGTATCCAGAGGCGGAGCTTGAATTTGGAATTTTAGTAGTAACTGATTTAATTCATCACAGCTTTGCGTTTTTTAAAAGCGAGTTGCCAACACTGCCATAAACACAAACAAAATTAGTATCATTGAATAGGTTTTTTTGATACCTTTTAAAAGAGGTGTCGCTTGCCGTAGGGTTCCATTTACAACCTTCAATATTCAGTTTCCAAATTTCACTTGTTTATGTATAATCGTTCCAAAAATAAGAGGGGGGGAGGGAACTTTTGACAAGCACTGTATGTACATAAAAGAATTCACAATGAACACGAAACAGAAAAATTTAGGTCAGAAAGTTTTCTTGCATTCATTCGTCGAGTTGGTAGTGAGTTCTTGGAAAAAAAGTTCCACCAAAAACATAAATGTGGCAAAGGGGCCAAGTTCGGTACAAATGAGAAAAGAGTTGATGTCTGACGGGTGCCAAATTGCATAGCAGTTCTCCAAATCATAGCTACGGGAATGTACAACGTTCTTCAATTGATTTACATAAATTCGCAAGAGCAAGTTGTAAGAAATGATTCTCAGTTGATTCTAGCCAAGGGGTACCCCCCCAAGAAAATGTTTAAATTGATGGAATGGCCACCACATCTCTACTCAAATCTAAAACGCGTCGTGGCCGAAGTCTACTAAAATATGTCATTTTGAGAAAGATGTATTTTTCGATTTTTTCCGCCACCGGAAATTTGCAATTTTTTTTTAACAAAAATAAAATAAGGCCGTTTTTGGTAATAGCTCAAAAACTATTGATGATAGAGAAAATAAAAAAACAGGTTCTTGAAGAGGAATTCTATCTCAATTATTTATAATTTTAATTCAACGTTGAGAATAGGGCTACGCGTGGTCGTTAATGCAGGAGTACAGCTCCTCTCGAGAGAGCAATGCACATAAAATATTTTTTTATACTTTTAAATTAATTAATTAAAAAAAAATTATAGTATCATTTGGATACTTGAAATAATGTAATTTCGTTAGAATTTTTTTTTATTGGATCTTGATAATGTGAGGCTATTGTTAATTAAGAAGTTTTTTTGGAACGTCGATTTTATTAAAAATCGAATTTTCACAGAACGACTCCATGATTTTTTTGCTTCATGGAGCACATTTAACATGTTTACTCGATAATATCAAGCTATAAATTGTTTAAAGTTTATTATTATGTTAATTTATTTAAATTAAAAAATATGAGAAATCGAGTAAATATTGTTAATTTTTTTTATTGATATATCACATATTATCATCAGTTTTATGTCTGACAAAGGTATTTTACAACGTTTAAAAAAATACGCTTTATGTTTATAAAATATTTATAAACAAATGGATAAGTTGAATAATTTTCAAATATTGTTTTGCATTAGGTTGTTGAGTGTTATTATGATTAAAAATATAATTCAATCGAAGTTTGTTTATAACTAATTGTTAAGTAAATAACAATTGAAGAGTGTTATTTAAAAAAAGAACAAATCACTTTGGTAAATTTTAGAGAAATAAAGATATTTCAATTAATTTGTACGACTTGACTATACTTGTTGGATTTGTTCCATTTTGAAATATTACTGTAATTTTCAGACAGGGATTTGTTTATTTTTACCGGAAAAAACATATTTTGAATAAATATGGATTTGTTGCATATTGAAAAAAAAAATACTGATTTAGATGCTTTATCTAAACGGTATTTATAAAGTTTTGATGAAAATACTCATTGCATGTCCAACCCTAACTCGAAACATGGCAAATGTGGATTTGTTCACTTCTGAAATAACGCTCCTTCCTCAATTACATTATTAAAAAAAATGTTATTAGGTAGAGAATAATCAATTACTAATTTTAAAGAAAACAATTCTTAATATATTATTTAAATAATAAAAAAATAAACATTAAAAAAAAAAGTTTTTTATTTTTTTTATTTAATAAATTATTAGCAACCTTATGCAAAAAAACTCGTATTTTTTTAAACGTTGAAAATGCCTTTGTCAATATATAACTGACAATAATGTGAAATATCAAAAAAAATTATGACAATATTTACTCAATTTCTCATATTTTGCTGATACTATCATTTTTTTGAATTTTTAAATCTGGTGACGTTAACATATTGATAAAAAAGTGTCTTCATATTTTGAATACATTGCTAGTGTGGCATCCGCTGAACGAAGTTTTTTTTTGTTGAAGGGATTGAAAACTTGGCTGCGATCAACGATGCAACAGGAGCATTAGGTTGGATTAGGTCTACTTCATGTTCATAGAGATGTGCAAATAGATGTTTTAAATGTTATTGAAATGTTTGCAAATAAGAAACACGGGATACTGGATTTCATTTTGTGATATTTATTTTTATTTTAACGAAAGAAATCTTTGTTTTTGTACCTACTTTAAGTATACAGTGCTTTTCTTTAAGTCCCCCCCTTTTTTTGAACGGGTTAACTTAAAAAATTGAAACTTGGGATAATGAAATTGATGCATGAATACTATATTTTGGAGTAAAATTGACAGATGAAACTTTCAAGATGGCGACTGGGCGCCATCTGGGAAAAAAAATTAAATTGAAAGGGAGGTCTTGTGACACATCCTTTTGAAGCTCCTGACGAATACTTCACAACCCCAGAATATAAAGTCAATATCTTCACGTATACTACAAAATGGCGAAACATTTAATAATTGTCTGAATACATCGACGTTTAACTTCATAATTTGAGGAAAGAAGCTGAGTTCAGTACAGAAGATGATCGAAATGGTTACCTCGAACTGCTTGACATAAGAACAGCCTATCCGATATTTCACGCCGAACATTTTCGAACACAGTAACGTCAATACTTCTACAAATATTTATTATTCTCTGCCGTATATCCAATATTGAAGCAGGTTCAGTTTCGTACACCTTTTGCTTCAAATAGTCCCATGAAAAAAGTCTACAGGTGTTAAATCTGGCGAACGAGCTGGCCATTCCGTAGGACCTCGACGGCCAATCCAACGACCGGGGAAAGTATTATCCAAATAGTTTCTTACTTGTCCGTAGTAATGTGGTGGTGCTCCATCTTATTGGAATACAATATCCATATCGAATTCATTAGGATTCGCTTCGACAGGGTCAACAGTATTTTCCAGCATATTCAAATACAGTTCCCCTGTTAAATTTTATTCAATGAATCCTACAATTTGGTTTCCCAATATTCCTGCCCAGACGTAAATTTTTTCTGGATATTGTGTTTGAGTTTCCCGGAAAATGTGAGGGTTGGTGTCACTCCAATAACGGCAATTTTGTCTGTGAACCTTGCCGTTGAGATAAAATGTAGATTCGTCACTGAAACAAATATTGTGGAGGTAGGTAGGATGCCTTGCAATGGTTGCCGTCATAATTTCGCAGAATTCTGTTCTTCGATCAGGGTCATCTTCAGTTAACTGGTGTACCATTTTGATTTTGTATGGATGATACTTATTCCTCTTCGAAAGTCTCCACACACATTCACAAACATTCGCGACGGAGGAAATAGACTGTTGAGGATTTACTATCACCTCACCAATTATTTGAACTTTCTGTTCTTCTGGAATGTACGGATGACCTGGGGGCTTTTTGTTCTGTACACCACCGGTAGTTGTAAATTTGGTAACAAGTTCCCTTAAATATTTTCTACAGATAGGACGATTCGGGAAACGATCATTAAAAATTCTTTCGGTTTCGTGAAAGTTACGCGTCGCACCGTAAATAAAAATCGCTTCGATTTTTTCTTCCAATGGACGAGAATTGACCATTTTAGAGATAGTTCACGTGGTACCTATTCACTAGTAAAACCAAAAACTAAATGAGAATATTTTAACTGAACAATGATGTTCGTTGTCGTACATTTCTTGTCATTTTTTGTTCAAACAAAAAATAACCTATCAAACCTTATCGGGTTGTTGGGATTGCCATATGGCAGAGAAAAACAAATATTTCTAGATGTATCGATATTAATGTGTTTGTATACAGGTAATTATTAAATGTTCCGCCATTTTGTAGTAGGTGAAGATATTGACTTTATATTCTAGGGTTGTGAAGTATTCGTCAGGAGCTTCAAAAGGATGTGTCACAAGACCCCCCTTTCAATTTTTTTTCCTAGATGGCGCCCAGTTTCATTTATCAATTTTACTCCAAAATATAGTATTCATGCATCAATTTCATTATCCAAAGTTTCAATTTTTGAGTTGACCCGTTCAAAAAATAAAAGGGGGAGTATATTTTTTCATTTTATTACATTTTGTATTTTTGTTTGAAGTTGAATGAGAAAAAAATACTTATGTTTTTTGTACCCCTATAAGTAGAGGTATATAACTTTTTAATGTCATTACCCCCCCCCCCAAGCAGAATTCCTAGATACGCCACTGATTCTAGCAAAGATAAATAGCAAATATGAATAACATTTTTATTTGCAGTAATGTGTTATGATTAACAATGTTCACTAGAAGAGGTAGCTCGAGTTTCTAAATTTTTTTTTTCTTCAGATTACAGGATGGGGTTATACTTCAGCTGGCCAAGGACCGTCAGAAGAACTCAAAGAGATATCAGTGCCATTCAAAGATGACGCCACTTGTAATACAGAACTGCCACCGGATTGGATCGACAAATATTACTCTTACGACAAATTTTGCGCGGGCCATTATAATAAAAGTAAGATCATACATCTTTTGCAAAAAAATTATAATGTGGAAATTGACTACTTAAAAAATTATCAATTCGTAAGATTGATATACTATTCTAAGAAAACTTCTGAGGATTGACGAGACAACTAATGAATTCAAATCAAATCAAATTTATTCAATTCAAATAATCAATTACATAATAACCATTTTATGTGCAATTTTACATTCATCAAATTCTCGAGAATCACACCTAAGCATAGAATATGCTTGTACTGTGCCAATTCTCTCAAATTGGATGATTACTTACGACTATAAAAAATAAAAAATTATTACGGTGCGGTTTGAGGAATCAAACAAAAATTTATGAGTAGCGGGGAGAAGGGGAGCAAAAATTCATATTATAGATTATGTAAAATATATATAATATATATTGGAGTGAGAAAGTAAATGCAGTGAACCAAAGGAAAGAGTGAGAGAGGGTAATCCTGAATGAATACTCTTATGGAATTTTTGTGTGATATGATTAATTTGCGTCAGTTTAGTAGCAGTAGGGACTCAAAAGATATTGTTAAACACAGTTGCATTTTCAGCGAGGTATAATTTGGAACAAAATTTTTTTTGGGTTGTAGAGTTTAGGACCAAAAAAGAAAACGGAATCTGTGTGAGTCTTGTGAAACAATGGAAGTTGTATTGTATCGGTGAATCTACTTACTTTGGATTTGCATTGGTCATATTTTTCCATGTTTGAATAAATCCATGTCAGGCTTTGGAAAGTATATAAGGATCTGATGTTTAGTAATTTGGCGTCTCTGTATAGTGATTCACTTGTATGCAATCTGTGTTTCTTGAATATTATTTTTAATAAAGTGTTTTGCACTGTTTGCATTGCATTGCATTGAACTTTCAAATGTTCCACCCCAAGCTATTATACAATACCGTATCACCGACTCTGCCAGAGATGTATAACAAATCATCAGATTCTTCCTATCTAGAATATCCCGTAGATTATAGAAGGTGTAAATAAGCTTTCTCAGTCTTTTTGTGACATGACTTATGTGTTCGTCCCACCTGAAATGCTGGTCCAGCATAACACCTAAGTATTTGATGGTTGAGGTCTTTTCTATTGTTTCACATGTGCATGGTTGATGTGAGTCGCATCTCGAACTTTTTATCTTTAATTTTATTTTTTTGTGGCTGATCAGTGTTTTGCAGAGAAAATGTCATAAATTTCGTCTTGCTAACATTCAAAGTAAGTAAATTATAATCAAGCCATGTCTTAATCTTTTGGAGCCCGTCTTCAGCAAGTTTATAGACATTTTCCCATGATTCTCCTGTGTATACAATAGCTGTGTCATCAGCATAGCAGATGAGGTGACCACAAAAGTCAGTCATTTCCGTGATACTGTTAATGTAAATGAGAAAGAGAACAGGTCCAAGCACAGTTCCCTGAGGAACGCCAATAGTAACTTCTTGTGGAGTACTCAACTGTTCATCAATTTTAACTCTTTGTAATCTATTTGTTAAATAATTCTGCAAAATTTCTAGTGTCTTATCTCGCACACCATATGTATATAATTTTTCTAATAGGAGACTATGGGATACGGTGTCAAATGCTTTGGCCAAATCAAGGAATATGGTTAAACACTTCCTCGATTTGTCCAAGGCACCGACAGTTTTTTCAACAAGGTCCATAATAGCATTTTCAGTGCATAATTTATTCAGAAAGCCGTACTGATGTTTAGTTATGACGGAATGTTTATCAAAGAATGATAATAACCTTTTTTTAATGCATTGTTCGAAAATCTTTGCAATATTGTTAATTACAGAGATTGGCCTGTAGTTGTTCAATTGATTTTTTTTACCCGTTTTATAGACTGGTGTAACTACTGATTCTTTCCATTGTCGAGGCACGGCCCCTGTTTGAAACGATAAATTTATAATATGTACCAATGGTCCTATGATCTGTGTATGCGTATGTTTTATCATTTTAGCAGTTATTCCATCAGGTCCTGGAGAGCAGTTATTTTGAGTTTTGCAATCAAGATAATTACTTCATTCTCATTCGTAGGTTCCAAGTACATAGTAGAATTTATAGATGTGTTTTTAAGAAAACCGTTCGGCAAATCACCTCTAGAGATTTTTTTTTAACATGTCCTGCCCAACATTAATGAAATAGTCGTTAAATAAATTTATTTTCTCATCATTTTTGATTATTTTTTCACCATTGGATTTTATAATTGTTATGTTTTGTACATTATTTCTAGTGCTGCTTTTATTTGAAATATCTTTAATAATTTTCAATCAGTTCATTTCTGTAATATTGATTTTTTGTTTGCCTGATTAATCCGGTCAATTTGTTTCTATAATTCTTGTATTTAATTTCTGCTTCAATTGTTTTGGTGTTATTCCATGTTTTCTTAAGATAATCCCGAAACTTTATAGAATCTATGAGCTCAGTGGTAATCCAAGGTTTGATATGTTTGTTCTTGTTTTTACCAATGTTGTTATCTTAGTTGCCCTAGCTAAGCATTGCTTGAATTTATCGATGAAAAGATCATATGCAAGTTGTATTCTTCACAGTTCAGAATACTCAACCAATCCTCTTGTTGTAAGAATAAATTTTTAGCTTCGTATAATCAGTTCTCTTAGTGATGTCTCTTTTTTTGTTTATTTTAGCATTACTTTTTTTCCTTTCGTTTATCGATAAAAATACAGGGTAATGATCTGTCATATCGATTAGAATTATTTTTGGTTTTATTAGAATTTCGTTTCTATTAAAATTTTCTTTCCTAGTAAATATATATCAATGATAGTACTTGATCCTTCCGTTATTCTAGTAGGCTCATTAATATATGATATGAAACCGTGTTCAGTTAGGATGTTTAAATATCTTACTGTATTTTGAGTAAGGGTGTCCTTCAGATTAATGTTAATGTTAATGAATCCAGAATAATACTTCCGAATAACATTTTTTGAGTAACTTAACGAGGAGAGTAATCTTCATTTAAATTGGCAAAATTATATTAAGTCAAAACTACTATCAGATAACCAAAAAACCAAATCACTTTAAAACGAATAATCCGATGTGCCAAAGTTGTTTTTTCACGCGATGTAAAATATTTGTATCTCATAGAAATTGCAAATTTCAAATAATCCTGTAAAATTTGACAATATGGTCACATCCATATAGTGTATAAAAAATTGTTTCTCGACCGAACTCTTGTACTTTATTGTGACTAGATGACCTTTCTATGACTTGTCTACCCCAAGCAGCATCATAGTGACGGAAACTGATAACACAACTTCGACTCGGTGGTTATTACGTAATCACCACTAAATCTACCACTATACAGTAAGAATAACTACAATATTATATTTGCACGGTTGTAGCCACGAAATAACCGTTGCTGTAACCATCATGTACCACTTAGAAGTCCCAGTCACTTTCAATAGAGTATGATAGTTTCGGTAACGTTTTAGTAACTTCCAAAAATGGCAGGCACTTGATTGTGATATGTGGTGATTGTTGCCACGTTCTTGCTATCTCCATAAGTGATTGCCACAGTTCGCATCTAATAAAAGTCACTACAAAGTTACAATTACCTTCAAAATTCACCATCCAAATGACCGTGGATTGGTACGCGCGATGACGAAAGCTAACCTAACTTTTCTCAAATTATTTTATTGTGGCTTACAATAAGTTTGTTTTGCCTGAACTGAAACCAATGAACAATAATATAAATAAGTTGGAAAAAATATTGCGAAACAAACAAAAACATAATTCGACAATTGTTTTAAATAATAAACCCTCAAAAATAAAACATGCGGAAAAAAACTTTATAAAATATTGTTCCTAAAACAAAATATGTATGCCTTTGGCCACTGTTTGCTATTGCAAATATACTGAAAACAACTGAAATCAGTTAACAAAAAAAGGAAAAAAAAAAAAAAAAAACTCAAATCCACAATTCCAATAATAAACGTATCAATTTATTGTTCAGAAAACAAAATCCATATGCCTTTGGCCACTGTTGGCAAATCTATTGATAACTAATTGTTCATTAATAATAATAATAATAAAGTGTAATAAGAATTTCTAAAAATGATGTTATCAAAGGAAACATTACTTTATCGCAGTGAGCAAGGGCTCCTAAAGCCTCGTCAGGAATAGGAAGTTTTTCTTCGCAGGTTTTTACCCACTTCTCCTTCCAAAACCTCAGTTCGCTTTTGAATTCTGTGAACAAAACCTCCAGATTCGGATGAAAATAAAGTTTGTTAAATCTTTCCATTAAGGCCCGTGTCATTGAATCCAGAGATGTCATACCAATTTCCCTAATTACCGTGGGTATTATAATGTTCAAATTGAACAAACTGGTTGTTTCAGCACTGAATCGACTCTGGTTGTTGAACCAATATCAACTATTCAGAACTCTAGGGGGGGGGCACGACAGTGATACTGATACAACCACACACACACGATGAAATTTGTGTCGCTACCACGGTATCATGCAACATGTAGCGATACGGATCTCATCGTATGTGGGGACCTTAAGAGCTCCAGGAATCGACCCCCTTTTTCACGCATCTCCAACTTAAGAGACGCCACCCTGAGTCTGCTGTTCGCACTATTTTTCCGATATAATAATACGATATGTCCTCGTGAAAGGCATGATTTTTTTTTGAGAGGCAACTATAATTTCTAAATGGCGGAGATATACGCATTTTTCCTCATAGAACTAAAATTCAATTTGAAAATAAAACGTAACCTACCCTGCCACCAAACTACTGTAAAAAGACACCATACAGGGGGTTACAACAATATACTTTTCTCATTTTGGACTGTTAGTATTGAGAAACAGTTGAATATTATTATTTGATTGCATCTGGGTCAAATGAGTCTAAAAAAATCACAAATTTCAGTAATACACTAACATAATAACTCTTTTCTTCGTAGGTATAGCAGTCTGTAAGGGAGACAGTGGGGGAGGTCTCGTGTTCAAAAACCCAAAAGATGAGAGGTATTATATCCATGGACTCGTAAGCGTGGGCAGAAAAGTTAACAATGTTGGATGCGATATTCAAGTCAGCGCCTTGTATACAAAAGTTGCTGTACACTACGAATGGCTGGAGCAAGTCACTTCCAAATACACTAGGCCGCCATCATAGAAATAAAATCATGTTTTCAAGAAAATGGGTTTGCTTTAGTCTTTACCTAGGTATGATCACTAGCCATTCATAACTTCTCGCCATGGGACGAATACTCAGCCCAGTGGTAAAAAAATATTGAATATTCTAACAGATCCGATTTGTTGAGAAATTGGGAAAAATCAAAATGATTCCGGAAAACGTTCCAAACACATCTGTGGTACATTAATCTTGTTACATGGCTGCGATGTGGAGTAGATGTCACGTTAGGATGTGATTATTGAGATGCCCGGAAGATGCACACTTTATGATGTCCAGTGGATGAAACTGGTAAAATAAGGGCATATATATCACAAGACCACGTCTCTTTGTAAAACTTGTCAATTGACTGTTTCTATTTTAAAATATCCCGCCAAGCTGTCACCACTATAACGGGGGTTTTACTATTTTTTCAATACCAGGGGAATGAAATATTCATATTTACTGACAATATCTTTCTCTGATGTCCACCTTGGAAAGAACCTACCTTTATTTTCATATATAAATGTTTGCCCTAACAAAAATTAGTTTTTTCTCTTGCTCTATTGAATAAATAAATAAATTTAATAAAGGGCTCCAACACTGTCACCAATAATTTGTTTTTCAATTCTACCTAACAGATTTTGACACTGGTTTTATCACCTTTTGGTCCATAAAAGCTAGAATTCGGCTCAAAGCCATTGATGAGTCTACAAAAGTACATCCCCTGTATATCCTCTGTATATCCCAGGGACTTCCTTCATTTGCTACTAGGACGTCCCTGGGATATCCTTTGTCGGGACACGGTGCATACTAGGGTCGTCCCAGGGACATCCACTTTCCACCGAAAAGAACACCCAAGGGATGTCCTTCTGGCACGTCCCAGGTGTAAAGGGGTTTCTTCCCCTATTATCTAACTTTGGCGCTTTTCACTATTATCGGTTTTCCTCGGGCGCCACCTTTTGGTTTATAGTGGAAAAGGCCACTTTTGCTCCGGGCAGTCTCAGTGAAGAAAAACACTCCAGGGGTCAATATAGTCGTGACACTGTAACAGGGCCAGCAAGGCAGGCTTTAATTGCCTTTAACTGGGTTTCGACCCTGGGTGGCGACTGCGCACTAGATGTTTAAATTCTACTCAAAATAGTCAATGAAAGAATACTAAAAACAGGATAAACAGGTATATTAATAATATCAAAATACATTAAGGGCGGCTGACGGCGGCCTCAAGTTATCACAACAAATAAACACAGGGCAAGCACTAAATAGCGAAAGCGGGGAGGGTGTTTTCAAGCAAGCGGGGTAAACTTAGCAATCAAAAGCTCTTGCGGTGGGGGCGGGGTATCGTACGGACTCGTATGCAGAAATTACCAGCACAGCATTGAAATGAATATGTGCCTCTTACGATCATGCGCACATCGCATCTGTGGTACTTATTTCCGATATACAATATTTACCCAAACTCCGATCCTACTCCTTCGTCGTGGACTGCTTCGGTCTTTGGCTCTCACTCTGGATACTATTCGGACGCGTGACTGCTTCTGCTGGGCTCGGCAAGCTACTAATTCTTTGAAATATGTCGAAACGGAACTACGGCCGGCTTCTCCCTCTTTTCCTAATACCTCCCGACCGACTTATATGCGCGCGCCGTTTTGTGGACTCTGTCGATTTCGATACAAAGTATACTTTCACAGAATAATTACCCAGCTCGTAAAATCTTTTGTGCTGTGACGTCAGCTCGGTGCGTGCGTCTCTGTCTCGACTCAACTGTACTGGGTGGCTTCTATCGTGACGTCAGCTCGGTAGCGTGTGCTCTTGGCTCGACTGGACTGCTGTCTCGGGCTTCTATCGGAGGAGTGAAATGTCTCGTCGGCGTTTGAATATAGCCAGCTTGCTCGCTAAAAATGTGTTCTCGAGAGTCGATAGCCGGCGCAGGTTATATTCGTGCGTGCTATTTTAGCTACGTCTGGCGTTATTCGCGTTGTTTCCGGAAGGCGTTTAGTCTGTTTTATTAGGATATAGGTAATCCACGGATTTATCACGAACACGAATGGCATTTCTAGACCTATTATTACCGTCAAACGGAGTTTAATTCCTTACAGGGAGCTTTTGGCTGATAAATATAGCGGGAAAATAGTAACTTCGTTACACAGGGATGTACCAAGTCCCGACAATGGACATCAAAGGGACACCCTAGGGATGTTCTATAATTAAAGTAGGAAACAACCCTGGGATATATGAAGTACATCCCCTGGACGTCTCGAATGTCTTTTCTTTCATTTATTTAATTTAAAAAAATTCAAGAAAATTTGGAAAAAAAATGAAATCCAAAGCTTTTCAACACAAAACGAGTTTAATTCAGAAATTAATATGTTATATTTTGTTGAAATATGACAAATAAAAAAACGACAAACAAAATCTCATCCTATATGATAAATAAACGAAAAAAGACTAGGTGAATTAGTTGAAAATTGTACACATATTAGGGTGTTGCATTTGTTGAAGGCATTGCATTATCTTTTTCTCTGTAGCTTCTCTCCTTGGTCCTCCTGAAAAAATTCTGCAAAGCCTCCTCAATCTGTTTTTTATTGCCAATGGATTCAGAAGATCATGAAACAAAGATATTATTTCAGGTGGAATTGAATTGACAATGAAAAAAATTACTAATACACATATCATGTTATAGCTCCTTTAGGATTTACAATTTACAATAATAGATAAAAATACTCACTCAAATATTATTGCTGCATGTGTTATGTTGTGTTTCATGGACCATTCAGTTAAGTTTGAATTTATGTATAAATCATTTGAATTTTCAATATTTTCATGGAAGTTCTCAGCAGGATAATTTTGAACTAGGTCTTCCCTTGATGTACACACTCTACTTGGGAAATGGCCAGCGTCAGAAGATATTGATTGAGCAGTAAAAAGTGAAGGGTATGCTCCCTGAAACATATATTATATTTTGAAATTATATCATAGCATCATACCGCACAATTTTCACAGATCTTGTGTCAATGTCTGGTTTATATTTATGGCTATCTGTATCTGCGATGGTTAATTTGAATCCATCCCTGTTTTTTGCAAAATTTCTAATTTCTTTCTTCAAATTTTCAGGAGTAGCAGAACGATCATATTTAATAATTATTGCTGACAATTTTTTTATGCAACTTCCTGAAAGAAATTTGCCATAGTCAGTAGATGTTATTTGGTCAAAGTTTTTTGGGTCCAATACTGCCAAATCCATGCATAAATCTATATTTTTTTGCAAATCTCGTGTTTATGGATTCTACTGTCACATCCTTTATAACGTTGAATGTATTTATTCTGAAGTTGTCAATTTCTGTTTTTGGCTGCTCATCATAACCCTTATCAAAAAAAAATTGCCAACTCTCTTACGAATTTGTTGAAAACTTTCTTCAATAGTGACTTCAATGTCCTCTGACAAAAATTCTGTCTTAGCCCATGTTATGAATGTTTTCAAGGCGTTTTCTATATTAGCAAAATCCCTTTGAATTAAGCTGAAATCTTCAATAGCAGTGTCTACCGCACCATTGTATTTCAGTAGATCTAAACCTTTGCTCTGGAAATATTTGGAAAGGGGACCAGTAATGCTGAATATTAAGAAAAAATGTGCAGTTGCTAAATTTTCATATTTGGCAGAAGCTCTTGCACTTGGAATTTATTTTTTATTGCTTCTAAAGCAGATATAAGATGCACATGAAGACCAGACTTCGGATTATAAAATTCACCAATTTTTTTTTAAAGCTTCTTCTTTGCCCATTAGCAAGTTTCGGATCACTTAAAATCGAACCAAAAATGTCAATTCTTTTATGAGGCTCTTTAAAATACACAGAAATAGAATTAAGTAAGTTAAGAAGTAAAGCAGCCTTCATATTTTTATTTAATACATCGCCTATCACGAGATTCATTCTGGTAGAGAAACTTTTAGATTCTCCTTGCATATTCCCGGCACCATCCCAGCCCGGCCCGGCCAAAATGTAGCGGCCCTTCGGGAAATCTCCCGAATTCTCGACTGAATTATTTTTATTTCAATTGGGTATAGTGCGTTATTATGATTTTTGCAAGGAAAAGTGAATATTTTTTTTACAACTTCCGAAGGTGGTAGGTACTGTACGGCGGTATAACGGCTAAATCAAAGCCATATACAAATATTGTACTATAATTTTTCTATAAGTGACCTGAATAACACAGCAGTAACATCAAATAATGATTGTATAATATTGCAGATATCGCCAATCAGCACTCTCTTATGTTAAATACGAAAAAATCTGTAGCCTTGGTTTTCGAGAACAAGTTCAATAAAACTTTCCAAGAAAAGCACCACTAGGCTAAGCCTTATTGCAAAATTTCTGGTAATGTTTTTACTATGGATAATAATCCCCTGTTATGGTATTGCATTTAAAACACAATTTTCCTGTATCTGTGTTTTTTATTGAAACTCCATTCCAAATGTCACAGCAATAAACAAAATCTTTAACCTGTAAAAGTCTAATAGGCTTCTTGACGTAACTCTCAATACTATGACGAGAGATTGAAACCTACGTTTAATGTCATGTTTAGCTCAAACAAACGAAAAAGCTGGAATGGGGCTGAAAATAATTATGAGGAGTGACAGTAGACCAAGGCTGAAGCCTTTAAAAATGGTAAAAAGTGAAAAAAAAAATAGTAGGACGAAACCCATTGGAAAAGGAAGAGAATATAGTAAGAATGAAAGGAAAAATAATTTACGGGCGATCTGAGGTCGGATGGTGGAAGGGGGTGAGTTTTTAAGGGTAAAAAACGGTTTATCTCGATTTCCGGCAAAACTACGAGTCCTATGGAAAAATAGTTGAATAGCAAAGTTGTAGGTAATAAAAAGATCTACAACTTTTGTATCTACACTTTTTTCACATAACCTCAAAATTTATGTGAAAAATTGAAATAACCAAGTTTTTGGTTTTTTATTTTTATCTTTTACAAAAAAAAAATTCTCCACGACATTTGGTGGAAACTTACCTTTTTATGTCCCAAACAATGTAATTTATTTGATTTGAAATATTTATTTTTTCACCTTATTTTGACTTAATATCGAAAAACCACCCTAATTTTCAATCGAAAATTCTCGCGTCAAAATATCTTTTTTTTAAAGTCGGTGGGCTTTTTATTCGTTGAAATCTCTACTTTCTGATGGTGAAAAAAAAATACCTTACCATGGTAAATGTTCTCAGAAAATGCAAAGAAACGAAAAAAACTCGAATCCGAAATATTTTTTTTAATCATTATGTACAATTTTGAGCTATTTATTAAAATTTACACTTTGATTACTCGAAAAACGTAAGATTCCATGTTACATCGATGAACAAAAAAATTGCAAATCGAAATATACTATAATTAACAACCAAATAAGTTAATAAAGTTAATATTTAATAAGACATCTACAATATTTTTAGAAAGTTGTAGAATCTTCTTTAAATTATATGCGTAGATTCCTATTTATTGCTTTTTTTATCTCACGAGAAAAACAAAGACAAAATAATGAAAACGTTAATGAAAAGATTACAGTCACAAGGATTTTCCTGTAAACAAGCAGAAGAAGATGCTGATGCTGACATAATTAAGACCTCGATAGAAATTGCCAGAGATACTAATAAAACTGTCATTGTTGTTGGTCAAGATATTGATCTTTTGGTCCTTTAGAATCAATTAAATTCAAATAATCATGACATTTATTTTCTCAAGCCAGGTTCTGGAAATGTAAAAGATCTATTTTCACGTCTAATAGTTTCAAATATGAATCCTTCAAAAATATCGTTGCATTTCTGCATTGTTTTTCTGGTTGCGATACAACATCTGGATTTGCCGGAAAAGGAAAGAAAATATCGTAAATTCATTATTAGACGATAAAAATTTGTCAAATTTGGCCAATATTTTTATAAAAAAGATGCAAACAAAGAAGATATCGAAAAAATGATTACAATTAATTAAATCTACTTATAAATGTAAAAAAGATAAAATAACACTAAATCAATCAAGATTTCAAAAATATCAATTGGCAAAAATTAAATCATCTTTTATATTGGCAAATCTCCCACCCACAGAAGGTGCAGCAGAACAACATTGTTACAGGGCATATTATCAGCTTCAAACCTGGTTGGGTAACGAACTGACAGCAACAGATTGAGGCTGGAAGCAACATCAACGTGGCATTATGTCCAAATTTACAGAAAAAGAATTAATTCCGAAAATATTGCTCAAAACTATTTGCTGCCGCTGTGAAACTGGATGTAACAGTTTAAAATGTGGCTGCCGAAAACATGGTTTAAAATGCACAAATTTATGCTCAAATTGTCATGGTTCTGAAAAATGCTCCAATATGGAAGAAAAAACCTACGAGGAAGTTAATGATTCAGATGAAATTGCAGACTGGAAATAATATTGGAGACGAAGACGATGATGGAAGATCTACTAGAATCGGGAAGGTTTGTCGAATCTAACGATGAAGAAATGCCATCAAAGAGACAAAAACTAATGGATAAGTGATTAGAATTCAAGATAAGGTATTTATAAATAACAAGATTAATGTATTCAAAAATATTATAATGAATAACGTAATCAGTATAAAGTATCTACATTCAGTAGTACGATTTACATGTATATTTATACAGTATCGGAAACATTTTATCTGGGGTATAGACAGAAATCTACACGAGCAACAAGGAACGCAATGATATGATAATACCACATAAACAAGAGAGACGCACTGCTGTGCGCCCCTCCTGTTACCCCACCCAACGCATTAACTGACCACGTGGTAATGCGAACTGCCACAACTTGCCGGGGCCGTGGTTGCGAAAACACAAGATCGTGACAATTATTACCTTTTGAAACATGCCGCCTATTTACACAACCACAGAGAAGTACAATAGATTCGGCTGTGTTTGGCCCAAAATGGTGGTTTGTTTGAACATTTACTAAATAATTCCGTACACAAAATATTTTTTGTTTTTTTTTGTAAATATTTTTTTTCTCTCCATTCAAAGAAATAATTGTTTTCTGTTAGAAATAAGTTTTTGTTTTATTGTCTTACAGAAATATCGTTTGCTTTGTTTATTTTTTGAGAATTTTCTTTTGTTTTCGCGCCCCACGTCACCAAAGATACTTTGATCTACCTGTCGTCCGACATAAATTGAATCAATGATTCAGTTTAATTTGTTCAAATTATCTGAAGTGAAAATTATCGTCAATAATTCTTCTTCATTGCACATTCTCCCGACTGCTGCTGGTATGATACTGACGTCCTGAGCTAACCGCCCTGACTCTCCTATATCTGTGTCGTGACGTCGATATCCCTTCCTCGAGCGAGTCGAGGAGAAATTGTAATGCTCTCTCAACATGAAGCAAGCTATTCTTTACGCTCTCATGAAACCACCGTACCCAAGATAAATACTTTCCAATACTGTACATTATGAGATTTTCTATGACATAAATGTAATTAGAATTTAATAAATCAACTTTTTTACTGAAAAAAAATGCAGCAGTCACATTTTTTAGATGAATTGTACATAATGATTGAAAAAAAAAATCGGATTCGAGTTTTTTTCGTTTTTTGCATTTTCTGAGAACATTTACCATAGTAATTTTTTTTTTCGCCATCAGAAAGTAGAGATTTTAACGAATAAAAAGTCCACCGACTTTTTAAAAAAAGCTGATATTTTGACGCGAGAATTTTCGATTGGAAATTAGGGTGGTTTTTCGATTTAAAATTAGGGTGGTTTTTCGATATTAAGTCAAAATAAGGTGAAAAAATAATATTCAAATCAAATAAATTAGTGTGTTTGAGACATAAAAAGGTAAGTTTTCACCAAATTTCGTGAAAAAAGATAAAAATAAAAAACTTGGTCATTTCAATTTTTCACAAAATTTTGAGGTTATGTGAAAAAAGTATGAATACAAAAGTTATAGATCTTTTTATTGCCTACAACTTCGCCATTTAACTTTTTTCCATAGGACTTGTAGTTTTTCCGGAAATCGAGATTAACCGTTTTTTACCCTTAAAAACTCACCCCCTTCCACTTCCCGACCTCAGATCGCCGTAAATTATTTTACCTTTCTCTTTTGTTATATTCTCTTCCTTTTCCAAAACATTTCATTTTTTTTTTTTTTTCAAAAATTATCGACCCTGATCTACAGGGGGTGCCAAAATATTTCTCGCCTAGGGTGGCCAAAAACTTAGAGCCGGCCCTGCTCAATTTCCTAGCTTATAAACGTTCATCCATAGAATAGCAGTCCCTAAACCTACAGCAACACATCGTGCATTCGAGCTAACCTCACTGCATGTCACCGACACTCGCTTAGCCACATTTGATACAAATACGCCTTGCCAACAATTTCATTCAGAATCCTCTCAAGTCCGACCGACGGGGTCACGTGCAGAGTTCTCTCAGTAACTCATCAGTATCCTGGGAAAGGTCCCCGGATCCCTGGTAGAAAGTAGAGTTCGTCCAGTATTGAAACGACCTCTTTGGCCTTCCCCCACCTAACAACCAATTTTTCTCGAAGATACCCGAGCCATTTGTCTAACTGTGGCTATCAATAGAAATTCCATAGGCGTACCAAATTGTTTGGTATAGGCGAAACACGAGACGTAGTTTTTGGCGGACGAGTTTTGTGATTATGGTGGCGGCTTCAAAATGGAGGACAAACATTTGTGATTATGGTTCAATTCGATTCAAAATTGGTATGTGGGGGTTTTCGGAGTCGAAGATTATGACATTTTTGTTTTTGTCAAAATTCAAGAATTCAAGATGGCGGACGAGTTTTGTGATTATGGTCCGATTCGATTCAAAATTGGTATATGGGGGTTTTCAGAGTCGAAGATTATGAAATTTTTGTCAAAATTCAAGAATTCAAGATGGCGGACGAGTTTTGTGATTATGATCCGAATCGATTCAAAATTGGTATGTGGGGGTTTTTAGGGTCGGATATTATGAAATTTTTTGTCAAAATCTATAAATTCGAATGACGGACGAGTTTTGTGATTATGATCCGAATCGATTCAAAATTGGTATGTGGGGGTTTTTAGGGTCGGATATTATGTTTTTTTTGTCAAAATCTATAAATTCGAGATGGCGGCACCAAGATGAAGGACGAGTTTTCTGATTATGGTCATATTTCATTCAAAATTGGTATGTGTGTTGTAATAAAATTAATACTTCGACAAGTTGTTTACTTTCATGAGTACTTCGTAAAAATCAAATACTTTGACAAGTTCCTACTTACTAACTAATCACTGCCCAATCAAATTAATTGGTACCTACTTTTATGAACACTTCGCGCGACAAGCTTTTTGAAACCAAATAATTCAACAAAAAATAATTAAATCATTGTCAGCGATGACTTAAATTTATTTTATACGTTTTAGTACACGGCTTCTATAATGTATACGTTTTAGTACACGGCTTCTATGAAATCAAAATTAAAGAACTAAAAATATCGGACAAATAACTATTGTGGTGTATATTTCGATTAGATTTAATATTGTGCCTACGGTCGGAGATTATGAACCTATATATATATATATATATATATATATATATATATATATATATATATAAAGTTGAAGGAATTTAATGGACATAGCCCTCAGAGAGAAGTGTTAACCGTAGACACGTGTTTCGGGCTCTCGGCCCTCATCAGTACGGTGGAGAAGTGCAAAGATGAACAACACTTGGTAGAAACGACAAATCAACGGAGTCAACAAACAGACGCCAACCGCTCATTTGTGGTTTCGGTCAGCAGACCCTGAATTCCAGGGAAACAACCAACGTCACCACGGAGGCAGCTATAGCTACCTGCGTGACATCCGAGTCAGGAATATAAATATGAAAGAGAGTAATAGTGGGGACTGTTAAAACAAAGTTGAAGGAATTTAATGGACATAGCCCTCAGAGAGAAGTGTTAACCGTAGACACGTGTTTCGGGCTCTCGGCCCTCATCAGTACGGTGGAGATCGTGCAAAGAGATCGCAACGGGTAACACTTGAGTAGAAACGACAAATCAACGGAGTCAACAAACAGACGCCAACCGCTCATTTGTGGTTTCGGTCAGCAGACCCTGAATTCCAGGGAAACAACCAACGTCACCACGGAGGCAGCTATAGCTACCTGCGTGACATCCGAGTCCAGGAATATAAATATGAAAAGAGAGTAATAGTGAGGGGACTGTTAAAAACAAAGTTGAAGGAATTTAATGGACATAGCCCTCAGAGAGAAGTGTTAACCGTAGACACGTGTTTCGGGCTCTCGGCCCTCATCAGTACGTGGAGAAGTGCAAAGATGAACAACACTTGGTAGAAAACGACAAATCAACGAGTCAACAAACAGACGCCAACCGCTCATTTGTGGTTTCGGTCAGCAGACCCTGAATTCCAGGAAACAACCAACGTCACCACGGAGGCAGCTATAGCTACCTGCGTGACATCCGAGTCCAGGAATATAAATATGAAAAGAGAGTAATAGTGAGGGGACTGTTAAAAACAAAGTTGAAGGAATTTAATGGACATAGCCCTCAGAGAGAAGTGTTAACCGTAGACACGTGTTTCGGGCTCTCGACCCTCATCAGTACGGTGGAGAGTGCAAAGATGAACAACACTTGGTAGAAACGACAAATCAACGGAGTCAACAAACAGACGCCAACCGCTCATTTGTGGTTTCGGTCAGCACAAACATGTGATTTCGTGATTTCAGGAAAATTAAATTTTAAAAAAAAAATTGGAAATTAAAATTTTAAATTTTTTTTCGTTCCTAGTACTTTTACATAATGAGTAATTCAAAATTTTGACAAATTAGGTTTGTTCGCGTTCACAAAACAAACGGTCCGAAACCATTAGGAGCATGCGCAGTTTCACAGAACTGTCCCGAAATAGTTCGTTCTGTGAAACTGCGCATGCTCCTGATGGTT
The DNA here is from genome assembly GCA_018342105.1 of Gonioctena quinquepunctata. Classification (NCBI taxonomy): domain Eukaryota; kingdom Metazoa; phylum Arthropoda; class Insecta; order Coleoptera; family Chrysomelidae; genus Gonioctena; species Gonioctena quinquepunctata. The sequence continues at coordinate 116,228 of JAFIRS010001096.1, forward strand.
TCGAACACTTTGTTTTGTGAACGCGAACAAACCTATCCCCAGTTCACCGAAACATTCAAAAATCACCAGATATGTCAATTCTCACAAAAATAATCACCAAGTAACCTTGGAAGTACTGAAATCACCAGATCTGGTGATAAATCACCAGCTCTGGCAACACTGGCCGGTTAGCCGTGGGCGACGTCGACGCAAGATAGGACGGCTTCGATCGGAGCGTCGGTATGTTCGCGGTGTTGGTCATAGCACTGGAACGCACGGAACCTCTTGTAGAGGTTACAAAACGGGGCTTACTCTGAGAGGATTTTTTTTGTTATGAAAGCTCGTAATAGACCAGGGCTGAAGCCTTAAAAAATGGTAAAAAGTGAAAAAAAATCATAGTAGGATGAAACCCATTGGAAAAGGAAGAGAATATAATAAAAATGAAAGGTAAAACAATTTACGGGCGATCTGAGGTCGGGAAGTGGAAGAGGGTGAGTTTTTAAGGGTAAAAAACGGTTAATCTCGATTTCCGGCAAAACTACAAGTCCTATGGAAAAAGTTGTTGGTAATAAAACGATCTACAACTTTTGTATTCACACTTTTTTCACATAACCTCAAAATTTATGTGAAAAATTGAAATAACCAAGTTTTTGTTTTTTTATTATCTTTTACAAAATAATTTTTTTCACGAAATTTGGTGAAAACTTACCTTTTTATGTCCCAAACACACTGTAATTTATTTGATTTGAAATATTCATGTTGTCACCTTATTTTGACTTAATATCGAAAAACCACCCTAATTTTCAATCGAAAATTCTCCCGTCAAAATATCAGCTTTTTTTAAAAGTCGGTGGTCTTTTTATTCGTTGAAATCTCTACTTTCTGATGGTGAAAAAAAATTAATACATTACTATGGTAAATGTTCTCAGAAAATGCAAAAAAACGAAAAAAACTCGAATTCGAAATTTAATAAGACATCTACAATATTTTGAGAAAGTTGTAGAATCTTCTTTAAATTATATGCGTAGATGCTTATTTATTGCTATTTTGAGATAACTTATATACCTGATATGAGTGACCTACGGAAAGTTTTACCCCATCAAAAGGCATTTCATAGAGAAGTGGGGAAGGGGCTAGGAGGGTCTGGGCCTTACTACCTGTTATTTCTTTGCATTTTCTGAGAACATTTATCATGGCAATGTATATTTTTTTTAAACCATCAGAAACTAAAGATTTCAACGAACAAAAATCCCACCGAGTTTTTTAAAAAAGCTCATATTTTGACGCGAGAATTTTCGATTGAAAATCAGGATGGTTTTTTACGAAGGCGTATAAGGGCCAACAACAAAATATTTTTTAAAATATTAGGAATTGTCACTTCGAAGTGATAATTGTCACTTTGAACTGACAATTGTCACTTAGAACTGACAATTGTCACTTCGAACTGACAATTGTCACTTTGAAGTGACAATTGTCACTTCGAACTGACAATTGTCACTTTGAAGTGACAATTGTACTTTGAACTGACAATTGTCACTTTGAAGTGACAATTGTCACTTCGAACTGACAATTGTCACTTTGAAGTGACTACCCTGTATACAAAATGAGATGTTCATAGGAGAGTAGGCCATCAAAAATGAAACAGGTTGAATATTTAGTCAATTTTCAACATAGATATAGGAAAAAGTATTGAAAAAACTGTTATAGATTGTGCATGTCGAATAACCTCAAAATCAATTGAAATTTTACATGATGGCCAGTAAGGCAACAAGTTAAAAAAAACTTTGAAGATGGCAGAATTTCGAAAACAGTTAGAATCCAATACTATGGCTATGTGCAGTTCCAAGCATTTATTCGAAAATATCTAAAATCACCTTTTTTCTATATTCTCTGATCAATTTATAAATATCCTATTTTTCTTTCAAATAACTCAAGTTAAATAGAGTAAGTAGTTCAATACCAATAGATGAACTATTTAATTTTTTTCGCAATTTTATTAATAGAACCATCTGGAAATGGGTTTTTACCCCGCCGCTCGCTGTTGCAATAGTTTGTATCGAATAACTAAATCAAAATTCAACTTCAAAGTGACAATTGTCAGTTCGAAGTGACAATTGTCACTTCAAAGTGACAATTGTCAGTTCGAAGTGACAATTGTCAGTTCAAACTGACAATTGTCACTTCAAAGTGACAATTGTCAGTTCGAAGTGACAATTGTCATTTCAAAGTGACAATTGTCACTTCAAAGTGACAATTGTCAGTTCCAAGTGACAATTGTCACTTTGAAGTGACAATTCCTAATATTTTAAAAAATATTTTGTTGTTGGCCCTTATACGCCTTCGTAGTTTTTCGATATTAAGTCAAAATAAGGTGGAAAAATAAATATTTCAAATCAAATAAATTACAGTGTGTTTGGGACATACAAAGGTAAGTTTTCACCAAATACCAAATTTCGTGGAAAAAATTTTTTTTTGTAAAAGATAAATATAAAAAACAAAACTTGGTTATTTCAATTTTTCACATACATTTTGAGGTTATGTGAAAAAAGTGTAAATACAAAAGTTGTAGATCTTTTTCCATAGGACTTGTAGTTCTGCCGGAAATCGAGATTAACCGTTTTTTACCCTTAAAAACTCACCCCCTTCCACTTCCCGACCTCAGATCGCCCGTAAATTATTTTTCCTTTCACTTTTGTTATATTCTCTTCCTTTTCCAAAACGTTTCATCCTACTATTTTTTTTTTTGGTTTAAAAAATTATCGACCCTGGTCTATAATTGGACCAGCTAACGATGTTTTTCAGAGGTTCAGTGGTAGGTATGGCACGCAATCACATCAGTTTTATCCATGGCAGTAAGAAACGATAAACAACGCACATAAAATTTCCCAATAATTCCAAATAAATTGAAATTTCAGTAAAACAAAAGATATACCCAAACGTATAAGTCTCAATCCCCTCCAAGGTAGGGAACACTGTTGAAATTCGAATTTCATGTAATTTCGCTTCCATTCCAGAAAAAAAAAGTTCTTCAAACTCAAAAAAGGGTTACGCGTGTTGCTTCACTTTATTAGATTTGCAACCAATTTGGGGGTATGGAATCTTTTTATTACAAGCTTTCATTTAGTTTCACCTGTTCCGATGTCTGTCAGTAATCAAATCTTGTAAGTTAAATTTGACCCACTTCTAATGTCCGATTGATTTGAAATTTGGCAGGTGTACATAATGCCGGGGACAATGCATTATGAAATTTTTGTTAGGAAGAATAAACAAAATGGCGGCTCCAATATGGCGGAGAATGTTTGTGATTATAGTCCGATTCTATTCAAAATTGGTATCTAGGGGTTTTCGGGGTCGGAAATTATGATTTTTTTGTCAAAATTCAACATGGCAGACGAGTTTTGTGATTATGGTCCGATTCTATTCAAAATTGGTATGTGGGTTTTTTGGGTCGAAGTTATTTTTTATAAACTTTTATTTTTAGTTTCACCTGTACTGTTGGTCTGTAATGAAATCGTGCAAGTTAAATTTGACCCACTCTTAATCGTCCAATTGATTTGAAATTTGGCAGGTGTACATAATTCCGTTATGCATTATGAAATTTTTATTAGGAAAAAAACAAAATGGCGGCTTTAATATGGCGGACAATTTTTGTGATTATGGTCCGATTATATTCAAAATTGGTTTTCGGGGTCGGAGATTATGATTTTTTTGTCAAAATTCAAAAATAAATTAGTTAAATTACTATACTAGTTATTTAACATCATAAATACTAAAAAATAAACAAACGAAAAAAAAACAAGCTATTATTAGTTGTTAATAAAAATAGAACTAAAAAGTTAAAAATAAAAATTATAAAAAAAACAATTTTTAAAGACAAGCTTTTATACAAATGCACTAAAAAGGAAAAAATAATGTCTTTCATTGTTTGATCTAGGTTATTCTGTGAGTAACAGATTCAAAAGCTTGCCGCAAATACAAAATAGGTAATCTTGCGCGGCAAGATTTTGAATCTGTTACTTACAGAATGACCTAGGATTGATTTGTTGAAAATATAAACAGGATGTTCATAAAATCAGATGTGGAATCATCTGCGACTGAAAGATAAACCTTAGTCACTATCTTCCATCGTCAAGATAAGCTCTTGTGGGGTATTCATGTTGAAAAGGGAAACATTCTCAATTGAATATTGATAGAAATATTTTTCTGTGAATAGAAAATCAAATGACTATCTGAATGAAAATTTTCAATTTCAGATTTTTTCTTTTGAGTTAGGGCCTTTTCAGAATATCTATCAGATGTAGTTCAATGTCCAGCGTGGCTTTAGCCGGGGAAGTAGTTGTTTTCTGTTAGACATTCACAAAAAATAACTTCATTTTAATCGTGGATTTTTCAATTCACAGAAAAATCTTTCTATCAATATTCAATTGAGAATGTTTCCCTTTTCAATTATGGTTAATATAACATTTGGGGGGTTAAAGCTTATATTTTTGAAAGAAAGATCATAAATTCCTGTACGGCAACCGGTTTTTGGACATAATGTTACTTAATATTATTGTTTTACGTAATAAAAACACCCGGTAGGCTCGACTGGTTAAAAACCTCCGACGACACTTGGGCCTCCCGTTCCATTTTATCTAGCCTGTTGTTCCCTTCTACAGCACCCATTACATAACTTCGTGCCCAGCACAATTTTGTATATGTCCTTTGCTGGATGTGTGCTGTACAGTCTCGGTTCACCAATTGGTTGCCCGAAAACTAACTGTCTTCTGTGGTCCAAAGTCCCGCAGTTGCACAGTATGTAAGTAAGTAGTGAGTAGTTTATTTAAATAGGAATCCCTAATATACACTAGTAATAACATTTAACTTATTCAAAGTACATTCACTTAAGATTTTTACAATCCTTATATGACTATAAAATTAACATTACTATTAATATGTAAGTATCTATAAAAGAATTACATCAGTAAAGTATTTGAAAATCAAGAAGAATTCACATGAATATAGAACTAAATGATCTAATATTGTCTTCCTCCTAAATAACATTGGGTTGATTTCTGATGTGTTCAATAATCTGCATGTAAGGTCGCCATTAACCAGTCCCATTTTATTAAGGTGCTCTTTTACTGACGCATGTCCAGTCAAAATTTTCAGTTGTTCCCTGTTTAAGGATAACAGGTCTGCTGTTTTTTTCGCACGGGCCTTTGATGTATTCTTTCTCGTGTCTGTTTCCTGGAATGTCATTCCAGTATTGTCTGTGTTTTTCCTGGATCCAGTCTTCTACTGAGCTCGCGCCGTGTGCTTCGTTACCCCGAGGGTCTATCCTGGACCTGGTTCGTTTTCCGATCCTCTTCCAGCGAGTTCGTCGGCTTTTTCATTCCCTGCAAATCCCTGATGTCCTGCCACCCAAATCAGCTTGACGCGGCTTTGTTCTGCTAGAATTGTCAGTTTCTCTTTGCAGGTCCATACCAGTTGGACCACTTCCTGGCTACTTAGAGCCTTCAGTTCCGCCTGACTGTCTGAGAGAATGCAGATCTGTTCCTTTACTATTGCTCTCCAAATGTTTTCCCTCACACATTGAAGGATTGCATAGATCTCTACTTGGAATACAGAAGGTGTGAGTACCCAGTGAGTAGCTATATAAACTCGGACCTTGGGTTTCTGGAGTACACTCCTGCTACCGTACCATTCTCAATATTTGATCCGTCTGTGTACCAGATCTTGCCCTGCAGAATGGTGTTGAGTTTTGTGTTATTCCATACAGTTCTGTCTGGTATTGCTACCCTGTATGACTTGTCAAAGGAGAATCGTTTCGCAATGTGATCTGATCTCAGGTCCAGCACGTCCCGGTTTGCAATGCTCACGATTCTCATGTGTCCTGTGCCAACGTTTATGTTGTCCAGTGTGTTTTGCAGTCTGAAGGCCTTGCCTCTCCTTGTATCAGCAAGTAAAGAGGAGGTAGTCCCAGCTGTCTCCATGGCTGCCATGGGCGTTGATTTCATCGCCCCTGTAAGTCTTTGCACCTTGCCTAGTTTGGTTTTAGCGCTACTTTGTTGTGTCTTTGGCCACCACACCAGGGAGGCGTACGTTATGGCCAGAATTACCACCATGTTGTAGAACCAGTATACCATGTGTGGTTGTAACCCCCATTTTTCCCCAAAAGAGCGTCTCGCCACAATTAATGTGGTCTCCGCTTTTCTGGTCACATTCGTCATATGCTGGTTCCAGGTCAATTTTGAGTCCAGTGTCACCCCGAGATATTTGACTTCTCCCTTGCTCTATACAGTTTCTCCTCAAAGTTTTAAGGGTCCTAGTCCCTCCAGTTTTCGTCTTTGAGTGAATGTTACTATGGTTTCTTTTTGAGGGTTGATATTCAATCCCTCACAGTCTGTCCATTTGGTTACCAGGTTTAGGACCTCTTGCAAGCGATCCCTTGTTCTAGGATGACTATATCATCAGCGTACCCAAGGGTTTTATGACCTTTTTCTTTCAGAGACCCCAGTAGTCCATCCATGACCACATTCCACAGGACTGGAGAAAGAACTCCTCCCCCTGCGGGCATCATCTGGCTGCCCGGGCCACTACAGTCTCCTCCATTAGGGTTGTGTGTATCATCTGTTTCTTAGCATTGAGTCCATCCGGGCTACACAGGGTTCCTCGAGCCCTCTCTGCCTAAGAGACCTGATGCACGTACTGAGCATGTGTTTTGTCTCTAAAGGCTAATAAATGGCGTAGATGTTTAACACAAAACGTTGTTAGCGACAGATTACCAGTTTTTTGAGGTCTGATGAGATTTTAATTGCAAGAAATGTGCTGGCGTATACATGCTTTATTCGCCGCTGACAGAAACCACAAAGTTTTGTTTGGTAGTTTAATGAGATTAATATGGAATGTCAACAGTTATGCCAAAACAACAGAGTGATACGAGTGTTTGATCGATCCTCAATGAAAATGTTGATCAATGTAAACGAACATGGAGTAAAAATTGAGTTTTCAAGTCGACAATTTTCAGGAAATAAATCGAAGTTAAAATGATTTACATGGAGATATCCATGCATGACTTGTATTGTAAGTATTTGTAAAAAAAATACATTTTACTAATTTCCACCTAGTTGAATTTTGATAAAATTCCAGTACGTTATATCTGCAGACAAAAATTCAGCACATGGTTTCAACTTCAAATAAAATGAAAATAACTATAGAGGTGTTATTAAAAGCTCCTTCTATGTCTAGAAAGGCCGCTATTAATACCTCTTTGATTTCCAGCTCTCTACTAATTTGTGGAGTTCTGTTTCTGTTGAGCAGCCGGTCCTGTATGCATATTGTTCTCGATGCAATGGGGTTACTACCAGTTCACTGACCCTTATATGCCTATCCACCAGCTTCTCCAGAGTCTTCAGTCCAAAGGGCATGAGACTTATGGGTCTTAGGGACTTCGCCGTTTCCTGTCCAGTTTTTCCAGGTTGCTTGGCTCAGTTATCGATAAGACTCTCGTCAACCTGACTAGCCACCGGTGCCCGTTATATAAAAATATATAACAATGGTTCTGCAAACTGTGAACCACAGATGTATGCAAAGAAATACTACATAATATTTCATATATTTAATATAACTAAAACTGTAACATACATAATAACCTTTGAATATTTCAACAATATAATACCAAAATATCAGTACAAATATGCTTCCTAGGTCTACACATAAAAAAATCGACACATATAAAAGAATAAATTATATTAACTATCAAAGCATTGAAAAAAATACATAGCAAATCACCTCATTATGCTACTGTAACTATCACCAATAGAGCTTTTCCTTTTTTTTGCATACAAAAATAGAGATATTTGTAGGAACTTAAATTTGCTGAGGATAATATGAATTCATCCACTGTAGAAAGGTTTTTGGGACTTTTTATATATACGTGGATATGAACAAAAAAATTTAATATCAATTTTTGAATCCTGAATGAACTTTTTCCTCCATTCTATGGGCCTGGACAGGGCTGCAGGCTGCTGTAATCTTAGGCTTGGAGAGATCCTCGATCATTTCATAAGAAAAATCAACAGTTTTACTTATTTTGAATATCACATTTAGTTCATTGTAATCTGAATTTGTTTTTTCAATAGCAACAATGAACTAAGATTCTCATTGCCATTTTTCAACATCTAGACAAATTATGAAGAATTGCACAAGTAATGCACAAGTAACCCCTTTACCACACCTACATGTGCATTTCGATAACTAAGTTATCATCATCAGTAGGTTAACTACACTAAATAAATTGTAACATTTTCTTACAATTTATATCTGATGTTACTAATTGGGTTATTTTATACTAATTACTGTTCCTCAAGTTGCTAATGAGATCTTGTTGGTTCTATGGGGATCATTGGCCAATTATCCTCATCAAGTAAATTTTTATTATGGTTTTTGTGGATAACTATACCTAAGCAGTCTAAATTTCTAGTGTCGTTGAGCAATTTGATCATTTTCAAATTATGAATATTAATTTTGTAACAAGATTTGATCATAAGGGAGAATAAGTCAAGTGTGGCGGACCATATAATCAAATCTTCTCACAAATGTAATATTCATAATTTGAAAATTATCAAATCGGTCAACGACACTAGAAAATTAGACTGCCTGGAGAGTAGTTATCCGCAAAAACCATAATAAAAATTTACTTAATGAGGATAATGGGCCTATGTATTTCACTTTGTTTTCTTTGATTCCCATAGAACCATCAAGATCTCATTGGTGACTTGAGGAACAGTAATTAGTATAAAATAACGCCAGGTATAAATTGTAATAAAATGTTACAATTTATTTACTGATGATAACTCAATTATCGAAATGCGCCTATAGGTGTGAAGGGGTTACTTGTGCAATTTTTTGATAGACAAATTATGTTATCAATTTATAGAAGATTCGACTAAAAATGCCAACACGAGTGGTGGAGTGGTGAAGTGGCAGTTTGGCCAGTAGTTTTTATGGTGTCCAGGAGTAAGTCTGAGGGATATGATCGATTTGTTCTGATAAGAAATGATATACATTTTGATAGGTTTTTTGTTAATAAATTAGTATTGTATATTTTCTCAAGAGGTACTGTTTCCTACAAAATATTTTTTTAAATATTAGGAATTGTCATTTTGAAGTGACAATTGTCACTTTGAACTGACAATTGTCACTTTGAACTGACAATTTCACTTTAAGTGACAATTGTCAGTTGAAGTGACAATTGTCACTTAAAGTGACAATTCCTAAATTTTATAAAATATTTTGTTGTTGGCCCTTATACGCCTTCGTAGTTTCCTTTTTTTATATCTCCAAATACAAACATATTTCGATTTTTTTAGAATTATATGATAAAGAGTAATCATTTCATTTCTATAATCAAAAACGCTTTCAAGAAATTGGAAAAAAAAAACTGGTGATTTTTGGTGATTTTTTCGGTTGGATTATTCCACTTTGGAGCTAATAAATTCCCTATTACAATAACTAATAATTAAATGGTTTATGGAAATTAGTGATTGTTTTTCCTTTTTAATGTATCTTCTTGTCAAGCCCCCATTAAACCCGGAGCTTCGGCTGCAGCTCCCCTTTGTCCTGACTCTAGACCTGGACTGCCCATTTTTACCGGTTTTCAAGTTGATTTGTTTGTTAAAATAATGGTTGAAAGGGACCAGATTGTTTTTATATTTCCATTACGAAAAATCAAAATACTGTATCTCAGTTTCATTTGGAGAAAAATAAATTCTTGAGATATGCCACGTTCTTCATAAAAACTGAAGATTGTTTTCCGATAAATTGTGGGTGAACCTTTAGTAAACCGACTTTGCTCAAGTTTTCGAGATACATAGCAGGAACTTGCACATTTTTAACAACAAGTTCAATATATAATATAAATAAATAAAATTATATTTTTGTTATTTTGGAATCATTACAATTAGCCCTTTTAAACTATACCGAACATGGCAACTACCAATGCCTCCACAAATTCCAGATAAATATTTTTGAAGTTGGAAAGTTGGTCGGCCAATAAGCTTTATTAATATGAAAGATATCAACTTTTTATGTCAAACAATCCCAGAGACAGAGGGAGGGGGAAGTGATCCTCAAAATATGGAAAGTTGAAAAAATGTTTCATTGTACATCTTCCAAAAACATATCACAATTTCGAAATTATAATGAGTAAATCATGAAAAAACACTTTTTTGTTTCTGTGGTCAGAATAAAAATGTCAGTCTTGTACACTGTCTCCCTATAAAGCAATGCACTTTGATTTTTATCTAGCTAGTGTATCGAGTATATATTTCATTAAAGAAGTATACTTAGAGAGTGAATTCCAATCTAAACATATGCAAAAAGTACCCTGAAAACCCCAAAATACATTATTTCTTAATCTTTTTTTGTCCCATCAATGCTTTCCCCCTCCTTTAAAGATCCTTTACTATCACTTTTGCTAACATTACTTGGAACATCATTTTCATTTGTTGAATCAAATGAATCAACAACCATGTCTTGGACGGATGGACGAGAACTGTAAGAACTTTCTCCTCGAGAACTTGCCGTGTACACCATGACTTTACCAGTATCTTTCACAGTACGTTTTATAAATCCCTTGGGCGTGAAAATATGGGCGTTGTGAGCTACAGAAACTACGTTACCCACTGTGGATAGGGTGTCGCCTGTCAAGGTACTTGCTGGATAACCATACCTAAAACAAACATTTTTAATAAACAATTATAAGCCTATTTCACTTCTTCCAATTTTATCAAATATTCTGTGCTGACCTGTGTCAGAATGTAATGAACTTTGTTTTCACTTTAATCCCAAACTAACAAAAATTGTGGTTACCTACAAAGTCAATATAGGTAAATAGAATGGCAGATCAAATGACGAACCTTCGCAAAGTTTACCTAAATTCACTTTAACCAAGGCTTTTCTTAAAATCCACAAAGTTTAAAAACGATTTTTACACACGGAAGAAATGACAGTTTTGTATGGAACGTCAGTTAGACAATAGTTCCGTTTTGATTTTTCAGCTGTTTTTTTCGGTTTTCTCAAAAAAATTTTGTTTTAAAACCACCCTTGTATTAGAGAAGGAATTTTCCACAGACCACATATCTTGTGGTATACCACAGGGATCAATCCTTGGACCTATTTTGTTTCTCATTTATATGAACTCTATTTCAAATTTGAACTTGCAAGGACATTTAAAGTCATTTGCAACTTTAATGTATTATGGAAAGAATATATAAGAGATTAAGAATCAAATGGAAGGGGACCTAGGTTTAATAATTGTATGGTTACCGGATAATAAATTAACACTAAATGTCGAGAAATCTTCATTTATGTACATTTCAAAAAGGATCATTCCTGATAAACAAATTGATCCACTATCATTTGAAAATGTTTGCATCAAATACTCAACAAAATTGAAATTTTCAACATTCCCCATTCCCATTATTGGCATTTTTTCCTTAGGTCACCGATTTTTTTGCAGATGTATACGGTTCTTGCCATGAATGGGTTAAACTTACTTATGTTCCACGATTTTGACACTATTCTCCTTTAGATTTCTTCCCAAGATGCAAGCAGATGTCTCTAAGCCTCTGTAGATCGTCGAAAAGCCTTCCACTGCTCCAGCGGCCACTGTAAGAGCACCTTTCACTTTATTGGATGCCTCCTGTTCTGACATCCTGAATCCGCTAGATAAGAGTCTGGTTCCCTGTTTTTGAATATGAGGGGCCAAATACTGACCCAGGCGCATAGTGGCGTGTCCTACTTTTTCGGCTAGAAGTATAAAAAATACGAACTATCAGAATGTGCTCTTTTCAATTAGAATTATTAACTGTAATTAAGTAATGATATTCTGGTTGTAAATTTAAACACATTTTAAAATATCACCATGTCTCATTTAATTAGGCACAGGCATATCAAAATATTTGAAACTATTGAAATTTTTCTGAAAATTCATTCATTTTATTGACTGAATGACATTCCAACAATGATAATGAATAATCAAAATTATGTACTGTAACGAACCTAGGCCGGACCTGTCGCCTCACGCGTTGCCATCGACAACGATGAGGTCATCCCCGGAGATATTCGAGAACAATCCAGTCGCTCTGCCGCGGAAAACAACGGTCAATATTGGAAACAATTGGAACATGCTGGTCGCCAACTGCCAGAATTCGAAAGATCGGGAATTCTGTAACGGAGATAAATAGGCAACCCTCGAGATGGCACGGAGAGTCTGAACGAGCCCATACGATCGAGCTATACAGTGGCGGCGTAATATAAATTAAGTTGTAGATTAAGTGTGAAATAAATTAGTAAAACCAAGTTAAGTTTATTTACGTTACAATTGGTGTCGGAAGTGAGATTTTGAAAATAAACAAGTAATCGTGGAGTGGATAGTCAGAAAAATAAATTGATAGACCTTTTTGTACGCCCAAAATAGACAGTGGCCCGGTTTTCGCGAAGTGGACAATTGTGCGTGGGAATATAAACTGATACACTGTTCATGAAACAGACAATAGACTGGTGGCCCGTGGAAAAGAATTCGAAGTGAATTTTAACAAACTGATAAACTTTTCGTGTGAAACAGACTGATACCTCGCAAAGACAAAATGTGTTCAAGAAAAGTCTTCTGGATTTGAAGGTAGCGGATTTGAAACAGGAATTGGAGGAAAGGAACTGGAAACAACGGGTAAAAGCAAGTACTCCAGGAAAGACTTGCAGAAGGACTTTGGAAGAAAATTCAAGAAGCCTGGGAGGTATTTGAGTCCGATAATAGAATCCTTGAAAGAAGAGCTGCAACAAAATTCGAGGACTTTGGAAGAAAATTCAAGAAGCCTGGAAGAAAATGCAAGAAATCTGGAAGAGAAGCTTCAAGAAAATTCTAGAAATCTGGAAGAGAAGCTTCAAGAAAATTCTAGAAATCTGGAAGAGAAGCTTCAAGAAAATTCTAGAAATCTGGAAGAGAAGTTCCTGGAAAACACAGAAGGCCTAAAAAAAGAATTGTGTGGTGTGGCTAATTTTCTAGAAGAAAGAATGGGAACCGTTGAGACAGAGATAGATAAAATTAGGGAGCAAATGAACACGGAGGTAGATAAAATCAAAGATGGGGTCGAGGCAGAAATGGACAAAATAAAGGAAACGATCAGTAAGCTGGAAAAACGAATTAATAGTGCGCCCTCCACAGAGATGGTTAACGAAAATGCAATGCTGGACTTGAGTTTGAACTTGGATAAAGTTCAAGAGGGAAGAAAAGATGTCAAGGTCATTTCAGAAATAGGGAAGCTTTCCATTGAAGCCGCATCAGTTCCACGGAAAAACTCCATGGGCAAATTACCGCCAACAGTTTGAAGCAGCGGCCAAAGCAAACGGATGGAACGAAGGGGAAAGAGCTGTAGCACTAACACTTGCATTACGTGGAGATAGCGACGAATATTCTACAAACTCTCACGCCCAAGAACAGGAGGACTATGATCAGCTGATTAAACATCTAGAATTACGATATGGTCAGGCCCATTTGGACACGTATACCACTCCCAGCTGAAAAATCGCTGTCAGAAATCGGGCGAATCCTTACAAGGATTTGAAACTGACATTGCACGCTTGGTTCGCCTCGCATATCCAGCCATACCGGAAAATGTAATGGAGCGATTAGCGGTTCAGGCATTCTTGGATGGACTCCGTGACCAAGAAACCAGACAAGCGTTGATATTAGCTCGTCCAACACATCTCGTAGACGCACTGGCACGCGCTTTGTAGTAGTAGTAGTAGTAATTTTATTTAGCCTTTCGCTATACATTCCAACAATACATATATAATATGTCACTACACAATTATAATATTACATTAATATGTTCACTTCTGATAAAATCCTTGACATGATTCTTAAACATATTCAGTGGACTCATCTTCAGTTCGTTTCCTAGTTTATTATATTCCACCACACCTTTGTAGAATACTGAAGCGCTGTGTCTGTGTTTTCTTTGCTTGCTTCACAACAAAATTATCTTTACCTCTAGTATCATAGTCATGAACAGTTTTGAATTTTACTAATATATTTTTAAATATTGAGGATGAATACCATAACATTGTACTTTATGAATGATTTGACATCCAACCAGTTCAGGGTGTTTTCTTGTGGGAATCAAACATTGTACTTTATGAATGATTTGCATCCAACCAGTTCAGGGTGTAACATAGATTGAACCGAAGTTCTATAATCACACCGTAATATAACTCTAATGGCTCTATTTTGCATTTTCTGCAATCTCTCTATTTCACTCTGACTTGCCATGTATACAATTGTGGGGCAATAATTGAAATGAGGTAGAATAATTGTGTTATAAATCAACTTCCTAGAATACAATGTCAAATATTTACTCACCCTACAAAACACCAATTTTTTTAGCTATTTTACCACAAGTATAATCTATGTGTTTATCGAACTTCAGTTTACAATCAACTATTACCCCCAGATATTTAATTTCATCCACAAGTTCAATTTCTTCATTATAAATTTCAAAATTCAAATTGTTTTCTTCGAATTGTGTGCGGACATTGCCGTTTGCTATCAGCATTGCTTTCGTTTTTTTGACATTCAATTTCAATTTATTTACCTCTAACCAATCCTTCAAATTCTCTAAATCCTCATTCATATTATTTACAAGAGTGTCCAGTTGTTTTCCTTCCATATAAATAATTGTATCATCAGCAAACAAATGATATTTAGAATTTTGAAATATATGCTGAATGTCATTTATATATAATATAAATAATAATGGTCCCAGTATGCTACCTTGTGGTACTCCCAAGTTAATACCTAATTCATTTGACTCTGTATCTCCTATTTTAACTTTTTGTCTTCTATTATTCAGATAGTCTTTTATCCATTTATATACATTGCCAGTAATACCATATGCCTCTAATTTGCCAAGTAATTTTATTCTGTCAATAGTTTCAAATGCTCTTTTCAGGTCTACAAATATAACTCCTATTATTTTACTCGCATCTTTCCCTTCGTTCCATTCATTTAAAACATATTGTAGTGCTGTTTCACAACTTTGGAATTCGAAGCAGCAAAACAATGCTGCGAAAGCTAAAATAAAGTTCGAACGATTGAGGAAGACTCACAGGAGCCTGCTAACTTGGAAGCTGCCATAAGAAAAGTGATTAAGGAAGTGTTGCCTGAGAAAAGACAGATAAGATGCTGGAATTGTGGCAAAATTGGGCATGTGTGTAGCAAATGTCCAACATTCATCGACTCCGATGCAGGAAAACTAAAGAAGGTCGACGAGAAGGGGCAATCGTCGGCATGTGTCCGGCAAGCCCGGTTAACAAGCGATATGTCGCTATCCTTCAACGACAGAACAAAGGTGTCTTCGTAGACGGTCTCATCAATAACGAGCCTTGCAACATGCTGCTAGATACAGGTGCGACTAGGACAATTCTCGGGCCTTCCTTTGCCAGAACACCGGAACGGATTGAACCGACAACTTGGAAGCTACGCACAGCAACAGGGGAGCCAGCTACTGTATATGGCGAGCTACCGATTGAAATAATTTTGGGCAGCACTAAAGTGAAACATCAGGCACTTGTAGCGGACATCGAAGACGATGCAATCATCGGAATGGACATCATGAATTCCAGAGGGTTTGAATTGGATTTCAAAGACGGCGTCCCTACGTGTCAACGGAGAAGAGCTGGTGCTTCATGGGAGAAGTGAGGAGTTGATCCGTGTGCTGTTGGCTGAAGATGTAAGCGTACCTGAGAGGGCTGAAACCATTCTGGAGGCTCGCCTGGACGGAGTGCGAGCAGTGGAGAGCGTGGTGATGTTCGAGCCCAAACTTCATGATGAGAAAATTGGACGAGGGATTGCACTAGGGAAGACCTTGTTGCGTGCTGACAAATTTGTGCCGGTAAGGGTCATGAATGTCAATTATTTCCCAGTAACCTTGAAGAAAGGAACAATTTTGGGGCACTGCTCGTCAGTTTCATCTGTGATCCGGGCGATCAGGTACGATTAGCCAACCCAACAACTTGCCCACAGAACTAGAAAAATTAGTTGCCATCTCTTCCAAAGACATAAAACCAGCTCAACAGCCCAAACTAAGAGATTTAGTCAAAAGTACCAAGACATCTTCGATACGGACAAGGGAAGGGTCGAACTAATGTGGTCCAGCACAAAATTGATACTGGAGGTGCTCGGCCGATCCGGCAATCAGCAAGAAGACTTCCTCTTGCCAAGAAGGAAGAGGCTGACAAAATAGTCAGCGATATGGGAAAAGAAGGAGTTATCGAACCATCTGACAGTCCCTGGTCCTCTCCAGTCGTACTGGTGAAGAAAAGGATGGATCGACACGCTTTTGTGTAGACTATCGCCAACTTAATAATGTCACGAAGAAGGACAGTTACCCTCTCCGAGAATAGATGACACCCTAGACACGTTGGCTGGTTCCACGATTTTCTCGACCCTTGATCTGAAGATGGATACTGGCAAGTAGAACTCGCTCAGGAAGATCGAGAAAGACTGCTTTACCATCGGCTCAGGATTGTGGCAGTTCACCGTTATGCCATTGGCTCTGTAATGCTCCGCCACATTCGAAAGATTGATGGAGACAGTGCTGAAGGGACTCTCATGGAACACGGTCTAGTGTATCTCGACGCATAATTGTGGTCGGCAGATCGTCGAGGACCACGTGAAAACTTGGAGGAAGTATTCCTGCACTGAGGAACTCCGGATTGAAGCTGAGCCCTAAGAAATGCCATCTGTTCCAAAAAGAAGTACGATACCTCGGCCACGCTTGTCTCTGGGGAAGGAGTAGGAGTGGATGACCAGAAGATCAAAGCTGTTAAGGATTGGCCCATCCCAAAGACATTCACCAACTTCGAGTTTCCTTGGTTTATGCACATACTATCGCCGATATGTGCTGATTCGCCAACATCGCTTAAACCACTGACCAGGCTCACGGAAGGCCAAACAAAGTTCCAGTGGTCCGAAGAATGTCAAGACTCATTCAGGAAGCTGAAAGGAGCTTTGATCAACGCACCTATACTGAGCTATCCCCTACCCAAAGGGAAATTAATTTTGGATACGGACGCCAGCAACGGGGGACTTGGAGCTGTCCTATCTCAGATCCAGGAGGGACAGGAGAAGGTTATTGGTTATTTCAGCAAGACGCTTAGCAAACCAGATCGCAATTACTGTGTCACCAGGCGAGAGCTGTTAGCTGTGGTAAAGGGAGTGGAGCACTTCCACAATTACGTGTATGGAAGAAGATTCCTGTTGAGAACTGACCATGCAGCTCTCAAATGGCTCTTACAGTTCAAAAATCCTGAGGGTCAAGTAGCACGTTGGATCGAGAGACTCCAAGAATTCGATTTCGAAATCGAACATCGAGCGGAACTAGCCATAAGAATGCAGATGCCTTGTCGCGAAGACCATGTCCAGATGATTGCTCACATTGCCGACGAGCAGAAGAGAAAGAAGCAACACTTTGTCGAACCACGGCAATGGATGACAACTGGAATGACAGCAAGATCCAGAAAGACCAAGAGAAAGACCCCGACCTTGGCTTAGTCGTCAGCTGGAAGAAGGGCAATCGAAGACCATCATGGCAGGAAGTCGCAGGTTACTCGCCGGCAGTTAAGTCATATTGGGCACAATGGAACTCTCTTATTCTGGACAATGGGATCCTGAAACGTGTGTTGGAGGCCGATATTGGTGGGAAGACAGACGCCAAATAATTGTTCCCAGGAACAGAAGAGAGGAAGTGCTCGGAAATCCATGATGGAGTCGCTGGAGGACATCTGGGAGTGACGAAGACCCTGCAGAAAGTGAGGCAACGGTTTTACTGGACCAATTGTCAAGCTGACGTCCAGGACTGGTGCAGAAAGTGCGCTGTATGCGCTGCTAGCAATGGACCTCGAATACGACCCAAGGCCCGATGCGTCAGTACAAGCGTAGGCAGCCCGTTCGAGAGAATCGCCATTGACATCGCCGGCCCGTTTCCCGTATCCGACCACGGGAATAAATACATCCTTGTGGCAATGGACTACTTCAGTAAGTGGGCGGAAGCCTATGCCCTGCCCAACCAGGAAGCCATCACCTTCGCCGACGTCTTGGTGAAAGAGTGGATATGTCGATTCGGTATTCCAATGGAGCTGCACTCGGATCAAGGCAGAAATTTCGAATCAACCTTTTCCAAGAAATATGTCTACTGCTGAACATCCAAGACAAGAACCACGCCCTACATCCGCAGTCCGATGGAATGGTGGAGCGGATGAACAGGACGATCAACCGCCACTTGTCCAAGGTTGTCTCTGACCATCAAAGAGACTGGGACCAGTATCTTCATTTGTTCCTGATGGCCTATCGATCCGCAGTACATGAGTCAACGGTCAAACTCCTGCTAGTATTATAATGGGCCGAGAACTGCGACTGCCTTGTGACCTGAAGTTTGGGATACCGCCAGGACAAGACACTGCGGGAGAGGACTACGCCCAGCAAACTTCGGCAGAGAATGGACGACATCCACGAACGAGTCCGGTTGAACATCCAGAGTGCCAGCGATAAAATGAAGAAGACCTATGACATCAAGGCCGACGCTGGAGGATTTAAGGTTGATGACCTGGTTTGGCTGTACAACCCCAAACGTCGTCGTGGACTATCACCAAAGTTGCGGAACTCGTGGGAAGGCCGTATAAAATCGTGAAAAGGATAAACGACCTTGTGTACCGAATCCATAAGCCACCCGAGGGAAACCAAGGGTCGTCCATTTCAACAGGTTGGCCCCTTACGCTGGAAACCATGACCAAGTTCGCACCCTCAAGCCACGGAGGATGATATGCGTTCGAGAAGTTTATGTCCTTGTATTCAAAGCGGGCAGAAAGTTCTACATGGGGTTACTAGAGAGGAGTCACGAGACCTTTTCGAGGTGCCTGCTGACTACGCACTAAGCGCACTGTGTGGCAGAAGATCTTCGAATGTCCAGGGGCATCGCCGTAGTGTTCTCCAAGAAATTTGGTCAACTCCAAACACTGCGGGCAGAATCCAGAAGTTGGTGGGGTGCTACAGTTGAAGAAAGGCCAGAGAAACATCTACTACCTAGTTACCAAGAGGCATTCCCAAGATAAACCGTCCTATGAAGATGTCTGGAAGAGTCTCACCAAACTAAGAGATACTATGGTGGACCAGAATCTGGTGGATCTAGCAATTCCAAAATTGTCCTGTGGTATTGATGGGTTGGACTGGAGAGTCATAAGAAGTATGCTGGAGGCGATATTCAGATCTAGCGGCGTCAAGATTTTGGTTTGCTGTAACCCTCTCCAACGACCGATCATGAAGACCGTGGAGTGTTACTTCCATCGAACTTCACGGTGCAGATATGGGGAGTCATGCAGATATCGTCACACTCCAAGGATGAAATTTCGGGACGAAATGTCTTTAAGAAGGGGGCAATGTAACGAACCTAGCCGGACCTGTGCCTCACGCGTTGCCATCGACAACGATGAGGTCATCCCCGGAGATATTCGAGAACAATCCAGTCGCTCTGCCGCGGAAAACAACGGTCAATATTGGAAACAATTGGAACATGCTGGTCGCCAACTGCCAGAATTCGAAAGATCGGGAATTCTGTAACGGAGATAAATAGGCAACCCTCGAGATGGCACGGAGAGTCTGAACGAGCCCATACGATCGAGCTATACAGTGGCGGCGTAATATAAATTAAGTTGTAGATTAAGTGTGAAATAAATTAGTAAAACCAAGTTAAGTTTATTTACGTTACAGTACTAAGAATTGAAGTGAAATGGCTAGTCATGTGTAATAAATGTGAAGGTTTATTACATTAACCGTCCAAAAGAAGTATAATGTATGCCTGCGTATGGCGCCATCCTACCAATATAATTTTTTATCAAAATCTCAAAATGTTGATTATTATTCTCAAAATTTCGACTTCTATTCTCAAAATTTTGCGATTTTTTCTCAAAATTTCGACTTTTTTTCTCCAAATTTTGAGATTTTTTTCTCAAAATTGTGACTTTTTTTCTCAAAATTTTAAGATTTTTTCTCAAAATTTCGACTTTTTTTCTCAAAATTTTGAGATTTTTACTCAAAATTTCGACTTTTTTTCTCCAAATTTTGAGATTTTTTCTCAAAATTTCGACTTTTTTTCTCAAAATGTTGACTTTTTTATTCTCAAAATTTTGACTTTTTTATTCTCAAAATTTTTGACTTTTTTTCCCAACATTTTGGGATTTCTTCTCAAAATTTTGACTTTTTTTCCCAACATTTTGGGATTTTTTTCTCAAAATTTTGACTTTTATTCTCAAAATTTTGAGTTTTTTTCTCAAAATTTTGAGTTTTTTTCTCAAAATTTTGAGAATGAAAGTCAAAATGTTGAGAAAAAAAGTCAACATTTTTTGAATTCAACAAAAAAAGATACTGGTAGGATGGCGACAATACGCCGTCGTAATAATGTATTCTAAAACTTGCTTTCCTTTTTTGGAAAACATTGCAGTCATCAAACAATAAATATCACATCTGATTATGTATTTAACTATTACTAAATTAATGACAACTAATGAGTATTAATGAAATACTGTATTGTAATTTTTTTCTCGACTGGACAATGTTGGGCAAGAACAGCATGTAAGTGAAAATCAAGCAGCATTCACAAAATATACTGACATAACTTATTCATTTAATTTAATTTGTATACATATGAACTGTAAGAGTTTTGATAACGTATATTTTTTAGGGCCAAGTTTTCTACTGGTCAAATCTACAACTCTCCTTTGAACTCACCTACGAACTCGGTAACCTTTGCAGCTGTGCCGGTAGCTGTTTGAGCAAACTGCATTCCCTTGGTCAAGGGCTGTGGTATATGGGCTGGTGTTTCGGCACTTTGCATATTGTTTATGAGTTTTGGTGTTGTTCTACTCATGAAATCGCCTGCCTTTTGCGCACCACTGATGAGGCCTTTAGAAACGTACCAAGCTCCTATGACAAACGAAGAGTTATCAGAATATACTATAATTTTTAAAAATATAGAACTGAGAGTGTGTTTTAACTTAACTCTCGTGAATAATGCAATTTTATAATGATGTACAGTGGTTGAAAATAAAGTCTTTAAAAAAATCTTATTTTTATGTCAAATTCAACCATATACAATGTACCACACTGCTCTTATATATTAACTAAAGGTAAAAAGGGCAATGACTGTGTGAAGTTATAATAGGTTCGGTATTCTGTGTTGATCTACTACTGACAAGCTTAAGTTAAGATAGTTATTGATAGACATCGTTTTATTTTTCTACATATTGTTGTCCTGGAAATTGTGCCTCTGCAAAAATGTACAACAATAGACAATCGTATCAACTTCTTGAAGAAATTTAAAAAATTTCACCTATTATAACTATAGGTGTTTTTATCAAAGGATTTTTTTTAGTGGACTATCAACTGTTAGCTGTAGAATACAACCCTGTATATGGCGTTAATAAATGGACATTCCCCGAAAAAACTTAATGAATAACTTATTTTTCAAAGGTTTGAATGAATTCAATAACACTTGAAAACGTCCAATACTGTTGTAAGTTTTAAGAAAAGTCTATTGGCTTTTTTAGAACAAGATTTGTGATGTATTACTGTTTAATATTTTATTACTATTATTATTTATTTTAGAATTATTAAATTATCTGTATCTTTAATGATTATGTGACTGTTAGTTTGTAAATTAGATATATCTATTTCAATAAATTAGTACTACTACTGTTTAGAGGGTTTCTGGGGTACCTTAATTTGGTTATGGTCCTCAGTGAAGTGGTCTCTGCACTTTGAAGTTTTTTAATTGTAGCATTCTTCACGGTAAGGTATATTGGACAATAGTATTCCAGGATAGGGCGGCATATTGTTTCATATAAGTGTGCGGCTGTTTTCTTACTAATTCCTGAGTTTTTGAAAGTTAAGCTCCGAAAGTCAAAATTTATTATTATATTATATATTACTGAACTGATAAATTTCATAGAAAAGTGTCACACTTTAAATTGGATTTTTGTTCATGTCAAAAATTATACTTTACCATCGACAAGTTTATTAGAAATCTTTGAGCTATAATCCGTTAGAGGTTCTGCCTCCCTACGCCTCCTCCAATCTTCAACTGCTTCCCCAGACGGGACACTTATAATACCATATAGAATACTTTCTAACAAATCAAAAACCTCTTCATCAGCATCTGAAGGCAAGATTATACCAACGGATGAACCTAAGAGAAAGTTTATTTAGTATTCTATGAACTGTTTTCAGTATGTGAATATTTCACGCACCCGGTACTGTTGCATTCAAATCAGGCAGAATAAATGCCCCATAGTCAGAACGGTAACAAGGTGACACCCCAGGAACTAAGGGATAAATCCAAGATCCTATCTGCAATACAGCTCTTGGAGCATTTGGTTCTCTTCCTGAAAGACTGAATTTGAACTGTGTTCATTTTACAAATAATGTAATATTTGTTACCTCCTACTAATGATATCTTCAAAGTTTCAGGATTCTGCGTCGACAAAACTTCTCCATTGGGCGAAATAAAATAAACCCTAACATCATCATGAGCATAAATCACATCCTCCTGCATATTCTCATTAGGGTCAATACTCAATTCTTGAAGTGCTGTTGCCAAATCCTTATATGTCCTCGGAACCTCGTCTTCTGATAACGAGAGAGCTTCTTCGTAAGATGGTGGGGATTCTTCCGGGGGCAAATTCGGCATGTAACTGGACGAGGTCTGGATGGAATTGATCCTCGTCAGAACTTCAGCTCTGGTTTTCTTAACTTTCTGTATCATAACGCAAGCTTTTTCCCATGTTATATCTGGGTTATCAGGACATTGGACTTGCACGTTTAAGGCTTCGTCTATTAGTTTTATTCCTTCCTTATATTTTTCTATAGCCTGAAAAAATATTTATTAAAACTGCCCGAGGTAAATGTATAGTTAGTCCACTCTTGCTCTCTGAAAATAGCTAAAAGACTTTTTCTTAAGTGTTTTTGCCTCCTGAACACGAATCCGGAAGAAAACCTCATGTTTCCGAGTTAGAGCCCATTTTTTATCTAGAACACGTTATTTTCAAGCACCTTGTTCTCGAGTAAAAATCACTCAAAATGCCTCCTTTTTTCAAACAGCATAAACTACAAACACTAAATCACTAATTTTCGGCAAAATTTGGCTTAAAATACAGCCGGTTCTATTGAAAACTCCTCATCCAACACGTACATCCTAACCTCTCCTCGCATCATCAACAAGCAACAACCTAACCTCAATCTGAGCCAGATGTTAAAGGTTAGGATGTATGTGTTGAAGAAGCAGGGTTTATTTGATAGAACCGGCTGTATTTTGTGCCAAATTGTGCCTAAAATGAGTGATTTAGTGTTCTTAGTTTATGCCGTTTGAAAGAAGGAGACATTTTGAGTGATTTTTGCGCCAGAAAACAGTTCTTGAAAATTACGCGATTCAGAACTAAAAAGGGCTATATCTCCGAAACGGTACGAGAGCGCCGCGTTTTTCTTCCGGATTCGTGTTCAGGAGACAAAAATACAGTCTTTCATCTATTTTCAGGAAGCGTGAGTGGACTAACTATACATTTACCCTGCTGGAGGTTCTTGATAGACATTCTCACCTCATTAGGTTTTTCGCGTTCTTCCAAAGAGATGGCTTGATCGATAGCGCAAAAGGCTTCATCGTGTTTGTTTTTTATCTCATTGTAGGTTTTGTTCCATGAATGAGTGGAACTTGAGTTGCCCACTTTCTTGAAAGACATTGTGATATATTTCAGCTATCCACTCTTGGACCCGTACAACTCACTTTTGTAAAGGAAATAATTATTTGAAAGTAATATGTAATTTAAAGAAAACTATTATTCGATGGAATGACAAAAAAATCGGTACTCGGAACAGTAATAATAATACGACTATCCGACTTGTATTTATAGGTTAGGTTACGAATTTGTAGATTTTAAACTTATTTCTTACTGGGCGTACTTCACAATTTCACAATGATGTGTACGAATGTTATTGTCGACCTTTGTCTTTCGGTTAGTCAACTCAATAAACTGTCGACCTTTGGATTATTTATTTGAAATCGTCAGTAAAGTAAATCTTTTTCAATTTGCCGCCATTAAACATTCCAGAAAAATCATTGACACCAGCGCCAGCAGGATATCTGTTTTATTAACTATCATCGACGTTGCCAGCACGCTTCTTGAAAATATAGTACGTTTTCAGTGCAAAGTTATTTTTTCGTCATACCTAGGGCAAAGATAGGAAGCACCGCTCATTTTCTTTGATGTTTGGTTTGCCGCTTCATTGACCTTTAAATAATATGTATTGGAATCGTCAAAGTACATACAAAGCCACGCCAACACAATTCACAGTGCAAGTAACACCGTTGATAATAAAACAACAGCAACAAAATACAACACAGATACATTTACGTATCACGAATCATAAAATTCTTGTAAATTATAAAAACAACTCTCAATCAAATGATTATTCAGCAAGTTACTGAATCTTTTTAGGTTTGTCATATCTTTTAAGCACTTAAGGAGCTTATTGTGAATAGTAAGGACCTATAGCTCGTCCAATATTGAAACGACCACTTTGGTCTTCCCCTACCTAACAACCAATTCTTCTCGAACTGAGGCTATTAATATAAATTCCATAAGCGTACCACATTATTTGGTATAGGCGATACACGAGACGTAGTTTTTGGCGGACGAGTTTTGTGATTATAGTCCGATTCGATTCAAAATTGGTATGTGGAGGTTTACGGGGTAGGAGATCATGAATTTTTTGAATTCAAGATAATAAGTGCACTATCTATTTATCAATTAAACAAACCTTACCTTCCAAACGCTGCATGCCAGACACTGGTGAAGATTCGCCATAGCATAAGCTGCCACAGAAAATCGTGTCCACTCGTGTTTTTCCCCTCTCTACATACCAAACGGTCGTTTCAATATTGAACGAGCTTCACCACTGAAGGACAATTTGATGTAATTAGGACAATTTGATGTTATTAGGCCAATTTAATGTTATTATATAGAATTCCTTCGAATTTCTTATTTAATTTATAGATTTTGTGAAGTAGGCAATTCTGGATCATAAATATGTCATCATTAAACATGGAGGACTCGCCGTAAACCCTCCAGTTATATTTTTGAAATAACCTTTATGAAGGTCAAGAATCGTATCATTATTTTGACAGTTCTCGGGCATTCAACTTGAGTTCAGACTCCACCTCTCTCTAATATTATAATATATATAGTATTCACACATCATTTCGTGAAAATAACACAACAACATGCCTTTTCCCAATAGTTCAGTTCATTTCCGACAGGGGTCGTATCAGGATGAATAATTCTCCTATTCTCGAATAGGGTAGTCCACAGTTTCAAAAACCTCCAGCCCTACACAAGTCACAAAACACATACACATGTGTATGTGTTTTGTGACACAAGTTTCCAACTTCAAAAAACCTTCAAGAACGTAATAATTTCAAGTGGGTTGTATAGATAAACACAAATTGAATATGCTAGATCATATATTATTATTTCCAAAGTGTTTATATTTTTGTATATAGAAAAGTTATAATAATAGGGAATTTTGGGTCCATTATCGATTGTCATCTTTGCATCAGTTCGGTTATCAAAAATTACATTTTGTGAAAATAATTTCTGAAATCCCAAAATTTTGTCCCCTACACAAAGGTGCTCCTCAAATTCGATTTGACCTTCACTGGAATAACTTCCCCCAAACACTAGCGCCAATTGTGGTTGTTTCAGGAATATTAATAGACGATATCATTTCTTACAACCAAAACATAAATTCAACTTCACTTTCAATGTGATGTTTCAGTAACAATTGAAAATACTATCATAATATAAATATAATAATATAAATGAAGATAGATGAAATTATAGTTGACAGTTCGAAGCAAGTAGCGGTAAAAGTTTGAACTGTGTGAAGTAATGATGCATATGTCCATCAGAGGGGCAGAATGTAATGAAAAAATTGGCGGTTGACATAAAAAAAAACGATTTCCAAGTTTGTTACCAAACTTTCTAGATGGCAATCTTTATGTGCAAACCAAAATATTTCAGAAAAGGGGCACATGCGTGTTCCCTATTGTTTGGTATTGGAGTGGTAACGGTAACTCTGAGAGGGGGTGGAAGGGTCTCTACCCTACTCATTGACTTGACGTAGCTTCCGACAGAGAGCTTCACCGATTCACCCCGCAGGCTCACAACAACAATAACTCGAGTACCGTATCTAGCGTAGCATGTTTGATCTAAGGTATTGAGTGTAGGGTGTAGGGGTTGCAAAAGTTTGCGAGTGTGACCCCCTGGGGTATGGAGGGTAAAGGATCAAGGAACTATCTCTGTGGTACAAACAGTGTCCCTAAAAGAGTATTAAATTAAGATGTTGTTACTGTACCAGAATACCGTTTTTAAAGAGATAGATACATGTTATTTTATCAATAAGAGGATTGAAATACATTTATCAACTACTCTAGTATATACAAGTATTTGCAAATTTTATTAGTTCCACTCAGCTGTCTTCATTTGATCTAAAACAACGAAATTTAAACCACATACTATCGTATACGGGCACTATTCTGGCCACTTTCTGAAACGTTATTTAATGCTTTTTGCTGGCCGCTTTTTTGGTTAAATAACCATGTGAGATGATTCGACTCCTAACCACGGCGAAGGACTGGTGGAGTTCTTAGGTTAGGAGTCAAGTAAATGTGGAATGTGTTTGTCCTGCCGTTAATAATGCGCATCGCAAAAATAATAACATTATTGTGAAGTTTGGAAAAGTTATGTTTATAAATTAGACCCTTTCTTCTCTACGCCGGTACCCAGGCCGAATAATAACGGATTTATTGGAAGAAGGGGCACAGGATGTAAAATTTAAAAAAATAGTTCTATTTTACGCCGGTAACCAGGCCGGATGAGTACGGATTCTTCGGAATGAGGGAGTTTTGCATAATTTCAAATATAGATACATAGGTACAAAGTGTGTATAAAGATAACGGATGAAGCATCGTTTAGAGCGAGACTCATGCATCTGTCCGACGAAGCCCCGAATTAGTAACAGAGGTGGGGAGTGCTGATAATACGCCGTAGGGAAGCTACATCCAAGAAACCATAAATATAGAGAGAGAACTATGTGAGATTGTCCTCCTTACCTCCAAGAAGGTGGCAAATAGGAGGTCGGAAGGGTCGGACGTACTCGGCTATCCGAGTGATTTGTCCCGCAGCTACGTCACACTAGCGCGAAATTCAAACACTTGATGTGATGAAAAATTCATGATTTTTGTAATTACATTATAATATATAAATATTCGTCACTAGCCCAATCGCAGTTATATAAATTGGAACTATATAATTTACATCTGCCCAGCATCGACATCACTTAGCACAACACCTTTACACAAAAAAACTGTGACCCGTGAGATCAGAGGTTATATCTGGCAGCAACTTTTTGAATCTTTTGATTTTCCGTAGTACCATTTCCAAATTTATTTTATTGTAATTTTTCAGGAACTGGTTCATGCTAGGAAGCTTTAAAATATTTTTTGAAGTCCTTTTAAGCTAGAATTCTGAAAATAATACGAAATATTTAAGCAAAATATACAGAATAACATTCCAAACAAAACAATGTAACCTCAACTCTAAATGTGTTATAATTCTTACCTCTCTACAAAATATGATGGGTATTCCTAAATTTGACCTTACTTTAATAAAATATTAGAATATCCCCCTTAATTTATAACACAATCACGAATAAACTAAAAAAGAAAAATTCCTTATGGGCATTTAACATACATTTGCATTTTCGATGGAAAGGTTCGTAAGCTCCTCCCTTTTGTGACGTCAGACTTAGGTAGTCATTCTGTGTAGAAATCTACTACGAAAAAACAAAATGCATTCGGCAACGTAGCATTTTCAACAGACTGGGAGACTGGTTTCCATCTTGTAAAATATTCCACACGTGAAGTGACAGAAGTGCGTGTGAATTGTGAAATTGGAACTGCGTTAGAAAAAATACAAAAATCATTGAAAATGTTGTCTGCTGCACGCGCCCTGAGTAGAAAAGCACTCGATTGCTCAAAATTGAACTTTGACAAAGCAGGAAATCGAAATTTCAGCCATTTATTGAACAAGGTATTTCCGCAATTTTTCAATGAAAATACATTATTATGCTGAAGATTACGTAATATTTCATAACATATTCCCAAATATAGTATTTTTGCAAATATCCATTGTTTCAAATCGGAAGCCTTGCCCGGTTATTGATACAAAGTAGGGTTAGATTTCGGATTGCACAACTATCAGGAACATGACTTATCTTAATATTATCTTTTTTTTGTAGACATCACCTTTATACGTAGTAAATCCAAAATACGATGGCCATTTACGAAAAAAGTAAGTTTGCCTGTTATGCAAAGCAATTCTTTGGTTAAAATATTTTTTCTTCTAGGTCAGAGGGGGTCAAGGGGGCCGTTATCGGTATCGATTTGGGCACAACGAACTCGTGTGTTGCTGTCATGGAGGGAAAACAAGCTAAAGTTATCGAAAATTCTGAAGGTTCTCGAACGACACCATCTGTAGTGGCATTTTCCAAAGACGGAGAACGTCTGGTCGGTATGCCTGCAAAACGACAAGCAGTTACGAATTCAGCAAACACATTCTATGCTACAAAACGATTGATTGGTAGGAGGTTCGAAGACGAAGAAGTGAAAAAAGATATGTAAGTGTAAAATTATTCATCATCAATTAAATTAGACCCATCATTTAAGATTTTTTTGTGACAAAAATAGTACCAGGAAACCACTGTGCCATCACATAGGAACAATAAGAAAAATATTTTGTGTGTTTTTACAGGTGTTGAATTTTGACGCCGATAGACGTGCCATTTTTAAGACTGCCGATTACTCAAAACAAATAGAACGTCTATCGGCGTTCTAAAAGTTATGTACTGCTGCAAAATATATACCCAAAATTTGAAATGAAATAAAAAACCATGGAAAATTGTAACTCTTAAATTTATAATATCTTGAATATCTTGGAAAAAAATTCATAACTCAAAAACTAAAATATTATTCTAAGTATCTTTTCATAATTCGTAGCCGACGTTGTTCCCGCTCGTAAGGCCATTAGGATTCATCTTAAAAGAGTAATGTTTATTTTTCAGCCATTTTCTGCTCTATATGTAAATAATAATGCTTTTTCTCAGGAAAACTCTTTCATATAAAATTGTAAGAGCTTCGAATGGTGATGCTTGGGTTCAAGGAAGTGACGGCAAAATGTATTCCCCAAGTCAAATAGGGGCATTTGTCTTGGTAAAAATGAAGGAAACCGCAGAAGCATACCTGAACACAAAAGTTAAAAATGCAGTTGTTACAGTTCCGGCCTATTTCAATGATTCACAGCGCCAAGCCACCAAAGATGCCGGACAAATTTCTGGTCTCAATGTTTTGAGAGTTATAAATGAACCCACTGCTGCTGCTTTGGCTTATGGGATGGACAAAACAGAAGACAAAGTGTAAGTCCACTTTATCTATCAACCTGCTTCCTTAGAATTGATTTCCAATGGCTAAAAATTAAAATGTGGAAATCTATTCTAAATTATGGAAATAAATTTAAACACACTGATTTTTATTTTTCTATTTTGATTGTAAAATTTGAAATAATATATAAAATAAATAAAGAAAATACAATGTCTCAAAAGCCTTACTCTTGAAACTTTTCTCCTACAGGTATCTTGAGGTAATTAGAATTATCATAGTATTTTTGATATTTTTCATATCAAAGAGGTTAATGCAGTGTGTATTTTGCCCTTCAAAGTATGTTGAAATGGCCACTTCAAGCCGTTGGAATTTCTATCTGAACCAAAATATTTATGAAAGATTTAACTTTTAGTATAAAATATTCCATCTGTATAACAAAAACACTACTACAGATTTTCACTATATGTCACTGCTAGAGAGAAAACCTATAATCAACATTATAATAGCTCAGGCTAGGCAACCAAAACGATCATCTTCAAGCATACAAAAAAACAATATTGAAGTAACTAGATACTCTGTAGGTAGATGATTATCTTGGTGGCATAACTCAAATCTCTTTTCTTTTTTTATGCATATCACCTATCTGATTTCCTCATTAGAATATCGAAATCAGTTGAACGATATCAATTGAGCTTTAATGTTTCTGAATATTTTGGAGTAACCCATTTAAGATTTAATAATCTAGTAACTTTCAGATATTCTATTGATAATATAATCTCAGACCTCATGAGTCAGATAGAAATGTTTTCGCAAAGAATAAAATACAGTTATTGCCCTTTTTGTATTGGAGTCTGTTTTATTAATAATGTTGGAAGTAGTTGATTCGCTCTGTTGAATATTTATATTAAGATCTTTGATTAACCCTATATATGTGTTATATTTTGATGTATGAGAGTGGAGTGACAAGTGTCATTGTATTTTGTCAGTTTTTTATGCAAATAAAAAGTCATTACTGATTTACTTTTTCGATTAAAAACGTATTCAACTACGAAACTAGTTGATACACTGCACAGTTTTAACAGGTTATGGGCCCAGGGCTTTGATCGAAAAAGTGTACTGACCATTGTGTGACAAAATATATTTAGACGAAGAAAGTAAGACGTAGACTTGAGTTGAGATTAAGATAACATCTGAAGTATGGATGATTTGAAAGTTGAAAAGCTAAACTCCGAGAACTACCGATATTGGTCAATGAGAGCGCAGGGAATATTGGAAGTGAAAAACCTATGGGAAGCCATATCTGGTTTTGACGAAAACGCTTTAAAGGTTGAAGAAAACAAAAAGAAAGATCGGTAAATATTTAGTTACATCACTCATGCACTCCGAATATGGGAAAAACACTTTTTTTACGTGTTTTTGCCTCCTGAATCCGGAAGAAAAATGCGGCGGTCTCATACCGTTTCAGAGTTATATAGGTTTTTCAACTGAAACTAACCTCAAATTCAAGCACCGTTTTCTCGCACAAAAATCACTCAAAATGCCTCCTTCTTATTACCAGCATAAACAATACACCCTTAATTACTTATTTTAGGCACAAATTTGCACAAAATATCGACGTTTTTATCGAAAAAATCTTATTTCTTACACCGTTGCAAATGAACAATTCTCATTCCTTTGACAGATGACATTTATTTACTTCTCTTATTTTTCATGTTGGTAATAAATGAATCAACATTTGCAACGGTGTAAGAAATATGATTTTCGATAAAAACGTCGATATTTTGTCAATTGTCGAAAATAAGTGATTAAGGGTGTATTGTTAATGCTTAATAGAAGGAGGCATTTTGAGATTGTGCAGAAAACGAGCTTGAATTGAGGTTAGTTCAGTGAAAACCTATAACTCTGAAACGTATGAGACCCTCATTTCTTCCGGATTCGTGTTCAGGAGGCAAAAACACGTAAGAAAAGTGTTTTCCCCATATTCGGAGTGCATGAGTGATGTAACTAAATATTTACCGAAAGATCATAGTGCCAAATCTGTTCTATATTTGTTAGTGAATAATGATAGTCTTGATGACATTATGGAATGTAAAGCGGCAAAAGATATATGGGAGACGTTGAAGAGAATCCACACGAAATTTGATACTTGGCACGGCTTAATTTTACTCAAAGATTACATCAATGCCACCAAAGCATCAGACGAAACAATAAACCAATATTTGAATAGAAAAAATGGGTTATACCGTAAAGTCAAGAACGCTGGTTTTGAGTTTAGTGAAAAAATGCAAGGAGGATTCACAGTGCTTGGGTTACCTAGTCAATATGAACATTTAGCTAGAAATCTAAGAGCCGATGAAAATGATTTGAATATGTCCAATTTGACGTCAAAACTCCTGGAAGAAGAAAGAAGAATATGTAATAAACTAAAAAACGAGAAAGTCGCGGAGGAAACCAAAGCATTCATAACGCAGAGAAGACAGACGAATTCAAAGATTGTCCAATTCAAATCAAGACGCGGAAAACCATCCTATAATCCTGCATTAAGCCGAAATACCACCAGAGAAAACATTGAATATTCGACGAACCCCAGGTTTTCAGCCGATAATTTAAGATGTTATAGATGTCTCGAGATGGGACATATCGGAAAAAACTGTCCTTTGTCTGTACCTCAAGAGACAAAACACGAGAGATTGCCGAATGAGACGGAAAGAGCTGAAAACTCGAACTCGAAGTTTGCATTCAGTGCGATTAGGAGTAATATGACCGAGAACGAACACCATACATCATATCTGGTAAATAACAAGACGAATTCGAATACATGGGTTCTCGACAGTGGATCAACAGATCACATGACGTCAAATTTCGAAAAATTCTCAAATTTTACTTAAAAGACACTATTGTGGAGGTAGCTGGCGTAAAACGATACTATCAACAGGTTTTGGAGACGTTGACCTGAAATTGGACGAAGAGAATGGAGGGTCAGAAATAACATTAAAAAGTGTACTGTATGTCCCAGAATTGAAAGCAAATTTACTATCTACGAGCTTAGCGGCGGAAAAAGGACTGAAAATAATTTTTGAAGGAAATTATTCAAAACTAATTGCACCAGATGGTAAACTAGTAGCTAAATCAATCAAATATAAAGGATTATATTATATCAAGGAAAAACACTATGAAGAATGGGGCAAAGTCATCCAGTGGCCAATAAAACTATTTCCAAACAAAATCAATTATGGCATAGACGTCTCGCTCATATGAATGTTTCAAGTGTGAAGAAGATGCTCAATAAAGATAATAATGTATTTTCATCTGATGAAACCGACGAGATCGATAAAAATTGTACTATATGTTACCAAGGAAAACTTATAACTTCATTCCCAAAGAGAAGTTTCAACAGGGAAGAAGCACCACTGAAACTCATACACTCGATGTAGTTGGTCCCATCAATCCACTATCACTAGGGGAAGCAGATACATTGTCACGTTTATTGATGATTATTCTAGATACTGTGAAATTGCTTTCCTGAAAGGTAAAGATGAAGTATTCAAAATTTCCAAGAGTATAAGAAGAAAGTCGAGAATATGCAAGAAAGGAATATTTGTTGTTTTCTGAAGCGATACGGGCGAATATTCATCAAAGGAATTTGTAGAATATTTGAAGAAACATGGAATAAAACATCAGCTAACTATTCCAGGAACGCCACAACAAAATGGAGTAGCGGAAAGAATTAATCAAACACTTTTTGATGCAGCGAGATGTATGATGATCGAGTCAGGTTTACCGGAAAAATTCTGGGCAGAGGCACTTGCAGCAGCATGTTACGTGAGGAATCGTTGTTCAACAGTCGCAAATGAAGGACTGAGTCCAATGGAGAAATGGAAGCGAGGAATTCATAATGATATATCACATTTGAGAGTTTTTGGATGCAGAGCATGGGCAGTCAACAGAACCAGAACAACTAAATTTTCCCCAAAAGGTATATCCTGTATATTTTTGGGTTACGATAGTAGCTCAAAGGCATATCGGCTCTGGAATCCACGAGACGACAAAATTTTCATCAGCAGAGATGTTAAATTTGAAGAACAGGTTTTTCCAATGTTGAATGGAATGGAAAATATATCGAAAGACAAATGTAGTGGAAGTAAAGATGAATCAAATTATATAGAAATAAAAACGAATATTTTGAAATTTAATGTCTGCGACGATCAGAGTTTGGTTCCGAAGAATAGCAGTAATCTGGGGGAGAATGTTTATGTAGAAGATGAAGAAGCAGCACGAAGACCAGTGAATGATTTATCCCAATCAACAGAAGACGACGATACACACAAAGATAGAAATTTGGAAGAAGCCGAATTGGATGTCCGATTTTGTATTTGATGACAATTCAAAAACATCAAAATCTTGCAATAAGATTGAGAGAACAGGACAGGAAGACATGAGAGAAAATGATCCGATAAATTTGAAAGAAGCATTGAATGGAAATAATCGATTTCACTGGCAAGATGCTATAGTACAAGAGTTTAAGAATCTTATATAAAATCGTACGTGAAATTTCATCGAACAACCAGAAAATATTAAAGCCATCAAAACAAAATGGGTTTTCAAGACGAAGTATAATGAGAACGGTGAGATCGAGAAATTCAAAGCTAGAGTTGTTGCATTGGGAAATACTCAAAGACCAGGCATTGATTTCGATCAGACATATGCTCTGGTTGTTCAGAAGAAAACTATGAGAATGTTGTTTGCAATAGCAGCTGAAATGGATTGGTCAATTCATCAAATGGACATCACTGCATCATATTTATCTGCAGATTTGAAAGAAACTGTCTATATGGAGATTCCAGAGGGTTACGATAAGGTATACCATATTTTGAGGGAGAAGTTTCCTGATCAGTTTCTGAAATCATTAACAAGAGAAGATGGTTTTGTTTGTAAACTGAATAAAAGTATTTATGGATTGCATCAATCGGAACTCATGTGGAATAAAACCATAGATAATTTCATCAAAAGTCAAGGTTTCAAAAGATCCTTTGCCGATTCATGTGTTTATCATAAAATTGAAGAAGAGCTTATCATTACCATTTACGTAGACGACATATTGATTTTCGGAGGAAAGAAGAATATAGAAAGTATGAAAAATAAATTCAAACAAAATTTCGATACCAAAGATTTGGGGGAGATTAGGAATATCTTATCAATCAGAGATAAGAAAGATCAAACGTCAATAAGACTTGATCAATCAATCTATGCTACCGAAATTCTGAGAGAAATGAACATGCTAGACGCAAAGAAGGTATCTACTCCATTAGCTATTGGTGAAAAATATAGAATTGATGACGACGAACTTTTGAATGACGATGACAAGAAATTATATCAGAGAGTTATTGGAAGTCTCTTATATTTAGCAGTTTCCACAAGATTGGATTTGTCATTTCCTGCTACGAAACATCATTGGAAAGGGATGAAACACATACTGAGATATTTGAATGGCACACGAGAATATGGTTTACAATATTGTAGAACTGGAAAAAATGCAGAGGCTTACAGCGACGCAGATTGGGGAGCAAATGAGATAGACAGGAAGTCTTTCAGTGGATATGTAGTGAAAATAGGAGGTGGAGCAGTAAGCTGGTCTAGTCGTAAGCAACACTGTGTTGCGTTGAGTACTGTGGAGTCTGAATTCATCGCTCTGAGCGACTGCCAAAGAACTGATTTTTATGAAAGGGCTGGCACACGAAATATCCCAAGATAATTTTTTTGGGGATTGTTTTTCTATATTCATTGATAATCAAGGCGCAATGAAGCTAGCAGAAAATAATATCATTTCTGCAAGATCAAAGCATATCGATTTGCGTGTATTTCATATTAGAGATTTGATAGAAAAAGAAGCTATAGTTTTGAAATATGTTGCATCAAGATAGAATTTGGCTGATCAATTAACGAAATGTATAACTGCTGTGATTTTGCTGGAGCATTTGCATCAACTGGGAATCAGAGATTCAGGGGGAGTGTTGGAAGTAGTTGATTCGCTCTGTTGAATATTTATATTAAGATCTTTGATTAACCCTATATATGTGTTATATTTTGATGTATGAGAGTGGAGTGACAAGTGTCATTGTATTTTGTCAGTTTTTTATGCAAATAAAAAGTCATTACTGATTTACTTTTTCGATTAAAAACTTATTCAACTACGAAACTAGTTGATACACTGCACAGTTTTAACAAATAAACATATTGAAGTTTGCTTCAACTCTTAACCAGTCTACAACAGTTTGAATCTGCAATTATATTTTAATGGTAATTTATTTGAAAAAAAAAAAATTACGTTCCTGTAATATTAGAAAACTTGCCCTTTACTGTGTTGATTGAATTTTTATCTCTGGGTAATTAGAATTATTCTAGTATTTTTTATATTTTTCATAACCGGTTGTCCAATCCCTTGTAGATCTTTAGATTTTTGTATCAATACAATATAATATTGTTATTTCCTGAGACTTTACAAGCATGGAAATCGTCAAATACAAAAAAGATAAATAAAATGAAATGGCAGTTAAAATTAAGACATAAAAATTAGATGTACATGTATGAATTCGATAGGAGTAGTAGAAGAGAATCACATAAAACAAGTAAAAAATAGTATAAACAATAAAATAGTACACAAGCAAACATTCATGATGTCAAGCAGACAGATCAGTATGAAAATATTAATCTATTGAGTAAAAGGCATTTTTGTAGAGAAGATTTTTAACACTATTTTTTAAATTAATTAGATTACAAATTTTCTTAATGAATATTGGAAGTTTATTATATAATTTTATAGACATGATATGAGGTCCATTAGCTACAGAAGTTAATTTGTGAATAGGAACTATTAAATTATAATTTTGTCTTAGAGTCTAGCCAGCAGCAAGACGCATAGTATCTCTTTGCTGAAACTCGTGGAAGTGTTTCTTAACGTAAGTAACACAATTCAAAATATACCTGGATATCACAGTTGGAATCCTTAATTCAATAAATAACTGCTTACAAGAATAACCATATTTTTTTAAACACATGGTCTTTAATATTTTTTTTTTGGAAAATCAACAAATCCTTCAATCTACTGCAGTTACCGTAGCAGACTAAGCAATAATTTAGATTTGAGTGAACATAGGCATAGTAATAGCTTAGTAAGATATTGATGGTGGCAAAATTTCTAAGATTCCAAATAACGAAACAATATTTGGATAATTTTTTGGAAATAGAGTCATTCGAGGTTAATTGTGAGTCAATGTTCAACCCTAGGAAGTTAACTGATTTTTTCTGTACGATAGATTTAGTATTGGTTCTTACCAATATACTGCAGTCCATTTCTGTAAGAGAGAAAACAATGGTATTTGTTTTGTTGCAAGGTCATTCCCGGAACAGTAATTTTGCATATTTGCAACTGCAATACCAGCCTGATCAGACAGCCCTTCACATAGAGCAGAACTAAATATGAAGGACGTGACATCAGCAAACTGAACAGTACAATTTGGTTGATTGATATTAAAGATGTCATTTATAAATTAAAGAAAGAGAGTAGGACCCAGGATACTACCTTGGGGGACACCTGTTGAGATGTTATGATTCTCAGAAAAATATGTGCCGACTTGAGCTCTGCCAGTTAAATAAGTTTCAATCCATTTAAGACTTTGACCACGAACACCAAGGACGTAAAGTTTATCAAGGAGAAGTTGATCACTGCTTATACAACAGGGTTCAGATCCTAAGAATAATCTTACCAAATATTTCATAAAAGATTATATAGATCTATAATCACTTATCTGTTGATATTAGGACTGCAAATTTGAATGATGATCAATTTATTTATTTATTTAGTACAAATACAGAGCAAAAAAACTCCGAATGGTACAGATCTAAATACATTAATAACTGTGTCCTATTAGATTTTATCTGTAGTACACTTATATCAATATATGCCAAAGTTAATTTACAAGTGATTTGTACGGAAGAAAGATTTGTACGGTTGGTTTTTATTATGATTAAAGCAATCATAATTTTGTATATTTGACTATGTGTTTTCTTGTACTTTTTGACTGGCTGTGAGTAATGAGTGCAATAAATTATAATTTTTAATAAAGCCATCATTTTATGGAAGTAACTATCCAGTCATATCTGGTTTGATAGTAAAATATGAATACTACCACATCTCGCCACTTGAAAACTTCTTGTGGTCATCTGTCCATACATTATTCAGGAATATCCAAATTGTGATTTATGAATGCATATATGAAATGTTTTACTCTCCTATCTTATATAAAGACATTAGTATTTGTACCATAACTTATTTTTTCTCTTAGTCTTTGTTGTATCTCGTTACTAAAATAAAGACAAGTGTTGGACAAAAATCAATGTATTACAATGGAATAAAATTTTACAGTGATCTAAGTACCAGACCATTTGAAAACATATGGCAAATTACGATTCAAAATTCATTTAAAGAAATACCTTTTTCATACTTTTTTTTCTGATTCTATCATTTATATTATTCTTCTATACTATCCGGAGTATATAGTGTTTAGTATTTATATTTTCCCTTCAATAAACTTGTACGTTTCTTGGGATATAAATAAATTGTTATATTTTATTTATATTTTGACAATGCTTAAACTTACCTTATTTATTTATTTATTTGGTATAAACGGGAAAACCCCTAGAGTTAACAAGAAGTTGTACAAATTAGAATATGAAAAATACTTAAAATACTTAAAACTAAAAAATATTTACAAAAATCTAAAGAGAAAATACATAATTAATTGCAGAACTCTTGAAAGCCTCCAACGAGTCAGTGAAAAAATCAAGTTCTGAGGCATTAGCTTCCCTTAATATTCTTGACATTGGACTATTAAATCATAATTATTAAGATGTGAGTTCTCTACAAAAACAGTTTTATTATCCCTTGTTACTCTTTGTTTGGCTCTCAGATTAACTGAGGAGAGAAGTTCTGGGCAATTTAATTGGCCCAGACAGTAATTTGAATAGAAATATTAGATCAGCTTGAGTCCGCCTGTTTTCCATTGTGGTTAGGTGTGGTATGGAACGAATATCAGTGTAGTTATGACAATGGTCCATTTGAAAGCCCATTTTGTAGGCAACAGTTGCAAAATTTATTTTGGACCCTTTCAGTGATGTATTTGTAAACTGAATAGGAGGGACACCACACAATGGATGCATATTCCAAGTGTGACCTTATTAATGAACAATACAAAATTTTCATCGTGTTTACTGAAAAGTCTTTACTGATCCTGCCTACATAACCTAGAAGTTTCAGTGATTTAAAGGTAATTTTGTTAATATGGATGGAAAATTACAGTTTTTTGTCAAATACAAAACCAAGATCTTTGACTTTGTCCACTTGGTTCAAAGGCAAGGAGTTTATGCAGTATTCGTATGTGATCGGTGTTTGAGAACGATTGAAATGCATAACTAAACATTTGTCGATATTTAGTTCTAAGCAATTACTTTGTTATTTAAGCAAATAAATAAAGTAATATTATCAGTACCAAATCTGCTCCTAGATGCAAGAAATACCTCTATATAATAAGCACTCGAGCATCATTCTCAACCAAAGATTCAAAATACTTGAATACAATACCAGAATTCCCGCTATTTTCAACTTTTCAAGGATCATCATCCAGAGCTAAAAACTCTATTTATTTCAAATGTCTTTCCCACTGTAGCAGTCTCCAAAGTATTACAAAACATTACTGTGTTCAATAGAAAGTTAAAAATTCACTGAAAAATCTATAATTTCTATTTTTTCAAGTACCTTGAATTCATAAGTATGGATTTCTGATTATGACATTTATATATATTTTATGTATTTTTCAATCTAGTATCGATTCTATTTTATTTAAACGATGAGCCTGTTTAACATATTGTAATTTTTTTTCTATTGGTTCAATAAAAAAAAACATCTAAAAAAGTAATGAGCAGGTGGAAACATTTTCCTAAAATTAACCTTCTGAAATATTATTTTCTGTGCACTGCAACATCTTTAGGATGCTCCTTATTCTGATTTCTGTGCATGTCAAGTCAATTTCAGAGGTTTTCAGAAGATTGTTGGCACTTTTTTAACGACGAAACCAAAAAGGAGGAGGTTTTCTAGTCGACGCGTATATATATATATATTTTTTATGTGTGATCACGCATAACTTTTTACTGAGACGTCCGATTCCGATAATTCTTTTTTCAGTGGATAGGGTGTACTTCGGAGTTGGTCCCATTTGAATTTAAAAGATGAAATCCTCCCCTAAGGGTAGCAAAATGAAGGATATTGATCACTCACCCTTTGAATTCTGGTCCGTTAACCGATTCTATCAGGCATAACTTTGTACTGGGTTCTTCGATTTGGATGATTATTTTTTTAATAGATAGGGTATACCTCATATTTGAATTTCGAATGAAATTATCTACCCTTACGGGTAGAAAAATAGGGGATAATTGATTTTTCACTTATGAACATTGGCACACACATATGTAATTGACAATGACAGATCGCTACTGTTATTATTCCACATCCGTCACAATAATTATATTCTATGAGAGGATGAAATGATATACAAAGTAATGAAATAAACTAACCAGAACAACAAAAATAATTTATATTACAACAAATAGTAAAAGAGCTAATCATATTATTTAACTGGTAATAGTTGAAGTAAGGTGGGTAAGTAAGTATTCTGGAAGTAATCAAAAAACAAGTAGGTAGTAATTAGTAGATTTCAGCCACAAAAAATTGAAAAAGAAAAACTTTTTAACAAAAAATTAAACCGACGAAATACGGAACTGAAAAGTAAGAAATAAAATAAATCTTCTTAGTCTCAATAACTAGGCTCCTAAACTAATGTAAGTAACTAATTTTGAGTCGGCGCCAAACGAACAATCAACGAAGATCATTAAATTACTTCAAAAAAATTATCAGAATGTCACCGCGCAACTTGATGCCATCATTTTACGCCTTACCTAATTTATTTGCTTGTTTGTTTGGCGCCGACTCAAAATTAGTTACTTACATTAGTTTAGGAGCTTAGTTATTGAGACTAAGAAGGTTTATTTTATTTTTTACTTATCAGTTCTGTATTTCATTGGTTTAATTTTTTGTTAAAAAGTTTTTATTGTTGGAGTTTTTTTTTTATTTTAGATTATACGAGAAAGATTCGAAAGATATACGAGAAAGAAACTATATTTCAGATTAATTTCTTAATGAAAATATTAATTTCTCACCTATTTCACAAGTGTTTGAAATTTTTTTAAACTTTTTATTTTAATATTTTAAAATGATTAGATTTTCTCTGATGATATGAGACTACTTTATTATATTTATGTTTTTAGAAAATTACTGTTTTAAGAAGTAATAGTTTGTAAAAATATAACAAGACTTTTGTTTGAGTCATTTTTTATATTGTCTTCAACATAATTCAATACAATATTGACTGGATCTTACCAATATGTTCAAATGGGTAGTTAAAGAGCTGCTACTGGAAAATTGTTTCTATTCTAAAACTGATTTTATGAATGGCACAAATACAGAATAATTCGATGAATTGTAAACATACAGAATGATTCTTTGCTTTTACTGACTACTCTACTTTTAACTACATATTCATATTATTTGTTTTATATTTATACTCTGTATTTTTCTTTAATGCCTTTTATTATATGATATTTTTTATTTCAAACATGCCGACAAATCACCTCAATTGTACTTACTACATAACATAACATGATCAAATAAAATATCTATCTATCTATTAATAAATGTCCTTTATAATATTCTTGTATTTTGTTTTGCAGTATTGCCGTATATGACTTGGGTGGTGGTACCTTCGATATATCCATCCTAGAAATCCAAAAGGGTGTGTTCGAAGTAAAATCCACCAATGGTGATACCTTCCTGGAGGTGAGGACTTCGACAATCTCCTCGTCCATCATTTGGTTCAGAGTTCAAAAAAGAACAGGGCATCGACATCACCAAAGACCCCATGGCAATGCAAAGCTAAAAGAAGCTGCGAAAAGGCGAAGATCGAATTATCCTCTTCCCTACAGACGGACATCAACCTCCCTTATCTGACCATGGACGCGGCAGGTCCAAAACACATGAATCTCAAACTGTCTCGATCCAAGTTCGAGAGTTTAGTCGGCGATCTCATCAAGAGAACCATCCAACCGTGTCAGAAGGCTTTGAAAGACGCAGAAGTCTCTAAATCTGACGTGGGTGAAATTTTGTTGGTGGGTGGTATGTCTAGAATGCCCAAGGTCCAGTCCACTGTGCAAGACATTTTCGGTAAACAACCCAGTAGGGCTGTGAACCCAGACGAAGCTGTGGCGGTGGGCGCGGCCGTCCAAGGGGGTGTTTTGGCTGGAGACGTTACCGATGTTCTCCTTTTGGATGTGACTCCTTTGTCGCTGGGTATCGAGACTCTTGGAGGAGTGTTCACAAGGCTTATCAACAGGTAGGAAATTGATTATTTATGTATTTCCCGAATGAGTCTTTAATGAAGCTCTGAATGTCTATGAAAAATTATATGTTCATTCATATTCAGGGTTGAAACTATTTAAGTCAATTGATGTAAATGCATGATTTTTTCAATTTAAATCATGATTAAAATCAAAATTTCTTTAAAATGTATCCAAATAGGGTCTTTTTTCCTTCCACTTCTATAAAGAGTTGATATTGTTACACTATTGCAGATTTTTAGGTAACCTTTAGAAATTTAAACAGAAATCACGTGTCACGCAGTGGAGGGTTTTCTAACTTGTTCTGAAGGGATTTGCAGGACTAAGCGTTTTTCGACAGGAACTATCTTCATTATAATGCAAAATAGAGGGATGAGGATAATTCTGGGATGTAATAAATTAACACCTATAGCTTTAATGCTGGATGCACTGAAATGGTTACCAGTTCGAAACAAAAATCTTGATTTATTAATGACTATGACATTATCTTCAAGAATAACCAGGAGGTCAACCTGAGTATTTTACAATTTCAGTTATTTTGAATCAGAACATCACAAATTATGCTCATTAGAAATAGGAGTAGATTCTCATATAAATAGAATAAATCTGAAAATGGCTCATGGTATATCTTCTATTCTTTTAAAGGGTTTAGAATCTACCTTAATAGACTTCAAAAATGATAAAAATGCAAGATCAGTAACAATGTTTAAACACAAACTAATTGAACACATCAGAAATCAACCCAATGTTGTTTAGGAGGAAGACAATATTAGTTTTATATTCATGTAAGATATATATATATATAATTTAAGTCAATGTACTTTGAATAAGTTAAATGTTTTTATTAGTGTATATTAGGGATTCTTTTTTTATATAGTATTTATGGAAGGAAATTTTAAAATTTAAAAAAATTTTTCTAATTAAATAAACTACTTACTTACTTACTTAAAATTTGAAAAACAGTGGGAAAAATAAAAAACGTGATGAAAATAGCAACTTGTCTTATTTGTAGGAAAAAATCAATAAAAATAGAAATAAAATCGAAAAAACAAAAAAATCTTGATTTTTTTCATGTTTTTCAAAAATAATGACAATTATTTGTCAGTTTTTATTAAGGTTGGTAACTGTTGCGTACAACTCAGGTGGCATATGGAGTTAGTAACAGTAACAAGGCCTACACAGAACTCATAGCCGTTGATATTTTCAATTACTCTCTTGAACAGGCAAGATTAAGTTAATTGGCATACCTCTATTAGACCAGGGTTGATAATTTTTTAAACAAAAAAAAAAATAATAGGATGAAACGTTTTGGAAAAGGAAGAGAATATAACAAAAGTGAAAGGAAAAATAATTTACGGGCGATCTGAGGTCGGGAAGTGGAAGGGGGTGAGTTTTTAAGGGTAAAAAACGGTTAATCTCGATTTCCGGCAAAACTACAAGTACTATGGAAAAAAGATCTACAACTTTTGTATATACTCTTTTTTCACATAACCTCAAAATTTATGTGAGAAATTGAAATAACCAAGTTTTTGGTTTTTTATTTTTAACTTTTACAAAAAAAAAAAATTACGAAATTTGGTGAAAACTTACCTTTTTATGTCCCAAACACACTGTAATTTATTTGATTTGAAATATTTAATTTTTTCATCCTATTTTGACTTGATATCGAAAAACCACCCTAATTTTCAATCGAAAATTCTCGCGTCAAAATATCAGCTTTTTTCAAAAAGTGGGGCTTTTTATTCGTTGAAATCTCTACTTACTGACGGTGAAAAAAAAAATACATTATTATGGTAAATGTTCTCAGAAAATGCAAAGAAACGAAAAAAACTCGAATCCGAATTTAATAAGACATCTACAATATTTTGAGAAAGTTGTAGAATCTTCTTTAAATTATATGCGTAGATGCCTATTTATTGCTATTTTAAGATAACTTATATACCTGAGTGACCTACGGAAAATTTTAGCCCATCAAAAGGTATTTCATAGAGAAGTGGGGAAGGGGGCTAGTAGGGTCTGGGCCTTACTACCTGTTATTTCTTTGCATTTTCTGAGAACATTTACCATAGTAATGTATTTTTTTTTTTACACCATCAGAAAGTAGAGATTTCAACGAACAAAAAG
This sequence comes from Gonioctena quinquepunctata, assembly GCA_018342105.1. Lineage (NCBI taxonomy): Eukaryota > Metazoa > Arthropoda > Insecta > Coleoptera > Chrysomelidae > Gonioctena > Gonioctena quinquepunctata. The sequence continues at coordinate 160,414 of JAFIRS010001096.1, forward strand.
CCCACCAATATTTTGACGCGAGAATTTTTGATTGAAAATTAGGGTGCTTTTTCGATATTAAATCAAAATAAGGTGAAAAAATAAATATTTTAAATCAAATAAATTACAGGGTGTTTTCACCAAATTTCGTGAAAAAAAAAATTGTAAATGATAAAAATTAAAAAACCAAAAACTTGGTTATTTCAATTTTTCACATAAATTTTGAGGTTATGTGAAAAAAGTGTGGATACAAAAGTTGTAGATCTTTTTATTACCTACAACTTTGCCATTTAACTTTTTTCCATAGGACTTCTAGATTAACCGTTTTTTACCCATAAAAACTCACCCCCTTCCACCTCCCGACATCAGATCGCCCGTAAATTATTTTTCCTTTCATTTTTATTATATCTTCTTCCTTTTCCAATGGGTTTCATTCTACTATAATTTTTTTCACTTTTTACCATTTTCAAAGGCCCTGGTCTATATAGAAATAAATATTTTCTATAATTCTGAAAACACATTTATTTTAATGAGAATGTTTTGGTTAACAATACTCCTGGGTAAAATATAGACAGACTTTTGTTAATCGTTATAGAAAACTAGAAACATTAAAAAAAACATTTTGTGTATTTTTACAGGTTTTAAACTTTGACGCCGATAGACGTGCCATTGTTAATACTACTAATTACTCAAAACGGACAGAAGTCTTATCGGGTTCTAAAAGTTACGTAGTCGTCTGCAAAAAGATATATTCAAAATTTGTAATAAAATTTAAAAAAACATGGAAAATTCCTTTAATTGATAAAATTTGTAACTCTCAATAAAATATGATCGTATGTTGGAAAAAAATTGTAATTCAGAAACTAAGTATCTTTGTCATAAAAATCGTTACTCAAAAAATTAAATTTCCTAAGTATCTTTGGAAAAAGATTGCACTAAAATGAAATATTATTCCAAGTATCTTTGGAAAAAAAGTAACTCAAAAAATTGGCAACTCAAAGGAACAAAATTAACAGTTTCTAGAGTAATAAACAAAATAAACATTTTCTAGAGTATAAAAAGTTGTAAAATTGTTGCGTCTTTCAAATTTCATTCTTTATTGCGTCCCCTCAACGGTAAAAAGTTAGTGGTATTTTATTCCGTAATGATGGACTAAATGGTGACGGTTACAAATTGTATATTATTTTTCCACACTGTACATCGTGACACAGCAAATACAACTAAATGAGTTTCTTATGGTAAAGACGATGAGTAGCTTGCGATGAAATTGAAAGGGCAAATTCTTGGCCGGCAGGTGGGGATTTGAACCGATATTTTATAAAACCACTACACGAACCTATTGCACACAATCCGTAACAGTAATCACGTGTCTCTTATAATAACCATGCAAAATTGAACGCCGTTCCGCGTTCTGTCCAATTTAATAGGATGTGTGAGGACGCAGTGCGGCGTTGTGATGCAATTGTCACCGACCTCTATGATGCCGAAGCTTTCCTGGACAACCTTTGTATAACAATACCCAGATTAGTTGAACACCTTTTTTTACACGCTTTATATTAGCTTCACTTGTTTGTTTGTTTGTAACCGACTCCTTTGGGCGCGATTTTGACCCACTTCCAGCCGTCCGAATGATTTGAAATTTGGCAGGTGTACATAATTTCGGTGACAATGCATTAGAAATTTTTGTGTGAAAAAAAAAAATGGCGGCTCCTATATGGCGTACGAGTTTTGTGATTATGGTCCGATCGCTTCAAAATTGGTATCTGAGGGTTTTTGTGGTCGGAGATTATGATTCTTTTGTCAAAATTGAAAAATTCAAGATGGCGGCTCCAAAATGGTGGACGAGTTTTGTGATTATGGTCTGATTCTATTCAAAATTGGTATGGGGGGGTTTTTGGGGTCGAATAATATGATTCTTTTGTAAAAATTGAAAAATTCAAGATGGCGGCCGAGTTTTGTGATTATGGTCTGATTCTATTCAAAATTGGTATGTGGGGGTTTTGGGGTCGAATATTATGATTCTTTTGTAAAAATTGAAAACTTCAAGATGGCGGAAGAGTTTTGTGATTATGGTCTAATTCTATTCAAAATTGGTATGTGGGGGTTTTTGGGGTCGAATATTATGATTCTTTTGTAATTGAAAAATTCAAGATGGCGGCCGAGTTTTGTGATTATGGTCTGATTCTATTCAAAATTGGTATGTGGGGGTTTTGGGGTCGAATATTATGATTCTTTTGTAATTGAAAAATTCAAGATGGCGGCTTTAAAATGGCGGCCGAGTTTTGTGATTATGGTCTGATTCTATTCAAAATTGGTATGTGGGGGTTTTTGGGGTCGAATTTTATGATTCTTTTGTAATTGAAAAATTCAAGATGGCGGCCGAGTTTTGTGATTATGGTCTGATTCTATTCAAAATTGGTATGTGGGGGTTTTTGGGGTCGAATATCATGATTCTTTTGTAATTGAAAAATTCAAGACGGCGGGCTTTAAAATGGCGGCCCAGTTTTGTGATTAGACTGGTTTTATATAAAAGCGAATTTTTTAGTTTTTTTAAACTATTATATTTGTTGCCTCTTTATCTCTTAAATTGAGAGTTTACCTTTAAATATTTTTCTTCGAAAGAAACACGACCATCCCAACGAAAAAGAGCCAAGTCTTCTCCACTGCGGCAGACGGACAGACCCAGGTAGAAATCAAGGTACACCAAGGTGAGCGTGAAATGGCTGGAGACAACAAGCTCCTCGGTCAGTTCTCGCTGGTTGGAATCCCTCCGGCGCCGAGAGGAGTCCCCCAAGTCGAGGTGACTTTCGACATTGACGCCAACGGAATCGTGCACGTTTCTGCTCGGGACAAGGGTACAGGCAAGGAACAACAGATTATCATCCAGTCTTCTGGAGGTTTGAGCAAGGACGAGATTGAAAACATGGTGAAGAATGCCGAACAGTACGCACAGGCGGATAAGGTGAAGAAGGACAGGGTTGAGGCCGTCAATCAAGCAGAAGGTGAGGTTATTTCAGACAAAAAATTTTTTTTTTGGGATAAAGTCAGTAAATATGTATAGAAACTCAAAAATATTTATCTGGAAGAAAATAATATGTTCAATAGTCTACTCGACAAGTTGAAAATGGTCTAAAATAGAGATACTGCTCTTAAAATTATGTGTGATAGCTCATTGGATCCGGAATAACGCCTAGAAAAATGTGCCAAAAGCGTGTATTAGCACATAAAAAATTGCAAACAATTGAAGATAAAAAAAATGGCATTTCGTTTTTTGCCAATATTTCATAAACTATTGATATTTAAGAAATTTCAAAAAAATATTCTGAAAGAGGAGGAAATTTCCAATAAAAAACTCCAAGCTCCCGGAACTCTATCTCCATTATTTATAATTTTAATTTAACGCTGAAAATGGGTCTCCGAGCGACATTTTTAGATCAGGCGTCAAAAGCGAGCACATACATTAATTAATTTATTTAAGGTATTAAATATGGTTTTTTAATTTGAAAAAATTATGGTGTATTCGGAACACTATGAATAATTTATTCCCGTTGGAAATTTTACTTAAAGTTAATTTTTCAACAAGTTAAACGATTGTTAACTAACAAAATTTTCTCGAACTTCTGTCTTAATTGTAAATGAAAATAAATGTTTAAATAATTGTCGTAATTTTTTTCGCTTCGTAGAGCCTTTCTTATATACATACTTAACAAGATCAGGCCATAAACGTTAAAAAAATATTCATACTTTGTTTATAATAATTTTTGTACTTGAACAAAAACAAAAAAATCCAAGTAATGTTGTTAAAAAAAATGTTTTTCTTAATCATCATATTATTGTTTTTATATTCAAAAATAAAATTATCTAATAAAAAAAAAAAAAAATTTCAAATTTTTTTTTTAAAATTGAAAGTAAAACAAAGTATAGAAAAAAAATCCAATTTTTTATTGTACTTTGGGAATTGGGAAAAATTGGGAATTTTTTTTCTATACTTTGTTATATATGTTTGTTTTTGTAAATTTTAGAAGTTTCAGAAAAAAATCTAACAAATTTAAAAAATTTGTTTATAACAAATTGGTAAGTTGATAAACAATGGATTTGTTGATAAAAAAAAATTGTTTTTTTGTTACTTCATAGAGGACTTCAATTATGATTTTTAAAAAAAAAAATTCTAACTAATTATTTAAACATAGAAATATAAAAAAAAAATATAAACAATTAAAAATTGTTATTAAGGAAAATTTTCTTTTCAAAAATAATAAAATTTGTAATATAATGAAGTTGTAAAAAAAAAATTTTCAAAAATATTGAAATAATCGATTTGTTTTTTCAAATTTCAAAAAAAATATTTATTACCTTAAATAAATTAATTATTGTGTTGTACTCGCTTTTGACGCTGCGCGCGCAACCTAAAAATGTCGCTTGGAGACCCATTTTCAGCGTTAAATTAAAATTATAAATAATGGAGATAGAGTTCCCGGGAGCTTGGAGTTTTTATTGGAAATTTCCTCCTCTTTCAGAATCTTTTTGAAATTCCTTAAATATTAATAGTTTATGAAATATTGGCAAAAAACGAAATGCCATTTTTTTTTTCATCTTCAATTGTTTATAACTTTTGCAATTTTATATGTGCTGATACACGCTTTTGGCACATTTTTCTAGGCGTTATTCCGGATCCAATGAGCTATCACACATAATTTTAAGAGCAGTATCTCTATTTTAGACCATTTTCAACTTGTCGAGTAGACTACAAATAGGAAATCATCAGAGATCCCATAAAATCATAACCAGTGGAGTTCTGCAAGGATCTATCCTTGGTCCTGTTCCAAATTTTCATAAACACTGGCCATTGAAGGGAACAATAAAATTATTTGCTACTGTCACTACAATTATTTATTTTTCAAAAACTACAAAATTATATAAGCACTGATGTAAACAAAATTTGTATTTGGGTGCCACAAACATACAAGAAAGTGACAATTGTCACTTCTAAAAACATCTGGAATTGTCATTTTGAAGTGACAATTGTCAATTTGAAGTGACAATTGTCACTTCTGAACTGACAATTGTCAGTTTGAAGTGACAATTGTCACTTCGACCTGACAATTGTCACTTTGAACTGACAATTGTCACTTCGACCTGACAATTGTCACTTTGAACTGACAATTGTCACTTCGACCTGACAATTGTCACTTCGAACTGACAATTGTCACTTCGAAGTGACAATTGTCACTTACAAAATTATTTTGAATCAGGCTTTGAACTGACAGTCAGTTTGAACTGACAATTGTCACTTCAAACTGACAATTGTCAGTTCAAAGTGGCAATTGTCAGTTCAAAGTGACAGTTGTCACTTCAAATTGACAATGGTCACTTCAAAATGGCAATTTCCGATGTTTTTGTCAATTGTCACTTCAAAGTGACAATTGTCAGTTCAAAGTGGAATTCAAAATTGATTTTGAAGTGACAATTGTCACTTCTAAAAACACTAATTGTCATTTTGAAGTGACAATTGTCAATTTGAAGTGACAATTGTCACTTCGAACTGACAATTGTCACTTAGAACTGACAATTGTCACTTCGACCTGACAATTGTCACTTTGAACTGACAATTGTCACTTACAAAATTATTTTGAATCGGGCTTTGAACTGACAGTCAGTTTGAACTGACAATTGTCACTTCAAACTGACAATTGTCAGTTCAAAGTGGCAATTGTCAGTTCGAAGTGACAATTGTCACTTCAAAGTACAATTGTCAGTTCAAAGTGACAGTTGTCACTTCAAATTGACAATGGTCACTTCAAAATGGCAATTCCCGATGTTTTTGTCAATTGTCACTTCAAAGGGACAATTGTCAGTTCAAAGTGGCAATTCCAAATGTTTAAAAAATATATTTTGTTGTTGGCCCTTCTACGCCTTCGTAACAATGGGAAAAAATTGAAAAAAATCACACTCTTCCAATATTTGAAAAATATCTATTTCAGTTTGTTTTATTATTTCATTTCTGTGGAAATATTAGAAAATTTAGCTGTTATATTTTGTTTATATATTGCATATTTATATTTTTAGGAATTGTTCACGATACGGAAACAAAAATGGAAGAGTACAAAGATCAGCTTCCCAAGGAAGAATGTGACAAACTGAAGGAAGAAATTGCCAAAGTTAGAGAACTCCTGGCCAAGAAAGATGATGTTGATCCAGAAGAAATTCGCAAAGCCACCTCCACATTGCAACAATCCTCGCTGAAATTATTCGAAATGGCATACAAAAAAGTGAGTTCACTTTACGGATTGTTTTTATGTTTTCTAATATTAACGGTAATTAACGATAATAGTACTAATTATTCCTGATTGTTCAGTTAAATGGGTGAAAGTTTTTTGTTCCATCTAACTTAAACTAAAAATATTTCAGATGGCTGCTGAGCGAGAGAGTTCTAGTGGCAGCAGCAGTGGCAGTCAAGAGCAGCAGAGCGAAGAACCCAAAGAGAAGAAAGAAGAGAAAAATTAAGTTCCACGAACTTGAGTTGTACAAACATTCTAGTGTAAAATATGTGATGAATCGATTACGTTGAAAGGCGCGTTTGTTTTAGATCAATTGCCTTCGGAGACGTATATTCCCCTCATTTTCCCAATTAAAATGTGCCGTTTTGTGTTTATGTAGCTATTTTAATTTGGAAAATTCCCAATATCGTACATACATGGATCAGAACTGATTGGATGAGTGAATGCTGTACGGATTTTTAAATTTTTTTTTTTTTCCATAACATTTTTATTGATCTTTATAATTTCTTTGATTAGTTCAATAAATTTGCTATAAAATATACCTAATTTAGTTTTTTTTCGGTGTATCCAAAGTGATTTTTCGGTGATTTGGTGCCCCACAAAGATAATACTTAATGGATATTTCATCAAACATTTGATGGATATTATTTCAATTTTGATTGAGTCCGAAATAATTTTCGAATCATATGTGTTCCATTTTAAACATCCCCCCTGCTCTATGGCCGCTCCACGCCTATTGACACATTAGTTCCACTGTCAAGAAAGCAGTTAACTATTCTGTTACTTTGGACATAACAGAAAAAAGGGTAAATATCTAGTTACATCACACATGCACTCTGAATATGGGGAAAATACTTTTCCGGAAGAAAAATGCGGCGGTCTCATACCGTTCCCGAGTTACAGCACTTTTTTCAAATGAAACTAACCTCATTTTCAAGCACCGTTTTCTCGCACAAAAATCAATCAAAATGCCCCCTTCTTTTAACCAGCATAAACAATACACCCTAACTCACTTATTTTCGGCACAACATATCGTCGTTCTTATCGAAAAAATCCTCCTTACAAAGTTGCAAATGAACAATTTTCGTTCCTTTGACACAAGACATTTAGTAACTTTGCCTCATATTTCATGGTGGCAAAAAGTGAATCACCGCCCACAACAATTGCACACATAAATGAAGGGGAAACTATTGCTCACATTTGAATTCGAAAAGTTGGCTGTGATTCATTTATTACCAACATGAAAAATGAGGCAAAGGAACGAAAATTGTTCATTTGCAACTTTATAAGGAGGATTTTTTCGATAAAAACGACGATATTTTGTGCAAAGTTGTGCCGAAAATAAGTGATTTAGGGTGTATTGTTTATGCTGGTTAAAACCTTTATAAAAAGGAGGCATTTTGAGTGATTTTTGTGCTTGAAAATGCGGTTAGTTTCATTTTTTAAAAGTGCTGTAACTCGGGAACGGTATGAGACCGCCGCATTTTTCTTCCGGATTCGTGTTCAGGAGGCAAAAACACGTAAGAAAAGTATTTTCCCCATATTCAGAGTGCATGTGTGATGTAACTCGATATTTACCAAAAAAAGAAACGAAAAAAAAACTACCTTGTTTTTATTAGGCCTGTCTATTTACCCCATACTGGCAAATTGTCGCCAGTATCAGGGATTATAGCCACAACTTCGATCCCCCTTCGGATTGAATGAATGCCCGAAACTTTCACAACAATTAAATAACTTTGCCATGCACGTTGAACGGCTGTACAATAACTCGCATTAACTTCCTAACCTGCCCGATGGCCGGAAGTCGAATACGAGGAAAAGAGTTTCTTGTTTGGTTATTTCTTCAGTCTGGTTGTAGAAATGAAAAAATATTCAACATAATAGGCATATTGAAATTGCTAAGCAACATATGCAGGATTTGAAAAAAAAAACTTCTCGTAATTTGAATTTGAGAATGCCTTTTTGTATCCAATTTGGTCAAATACGCCGAAAGGAAACGGACTATAAATCTAGAGAGAGAGAGAAAACTCTCTCTCATTTTATTGTCCTCTGCTTGCAATATGGACATCCCCCTCTGCGGAAAATCCGGCGTAGACAGGGGTGGTGTTTTTCGAGGGGATGCAGATAGTTTTGCTCTAAGCAATACCACATCCCTTATTAATTTTTGCTTGCACGTCTATGACGGTGGGACAATTACAAACATAGAATGTGCTGGACGTATGCATCCTTACTTCAAGGTTCAAATTTTTAGCATAGATTATACACACAGATGGGAAACTCCACCCATTTCCTTTGATGTTTGGTTTACCACTTCATTAGACCTTTAAGGCCCACTTTTATAGGTTCCAGTTAACTAGTGGTTAGAATAGAAATGGTGCTCGTTTTATGATCAGCCGAAGGCATATTCTACCCTCTAGTAAACTCAACCAGACGTTAACTGGAACCTATAAAAGTGGGCCTAAATAGAGGAGTAATAATTTTATAAGGATTGTGTAGATAATCACAAACTGAATATGCTGGATCATTTATTTCAAGTAGTTATATTGATAGGGAGTTTTGTGTCTATATCTCCAGTGTTGGTACCTGTCCCAACATGATTCGTGCATATCGACTGTCATCTGTCACGATGCCATTTGAACCTTAACGTAGAAAAACGCCAAAGAGAGTAATAAACGTTATCTGAGTAGGAGAGTCTATTCCCCATAAGACAATGGTGACACTGATCGAAAGAGATGAAAGATCATTGTGAGTCATAGTGACATATATGGACATGTCATGGCCACCAATCACTCTGGAGAGTGGCGGACTAACGCACTCTGGTATCTGAGAGTTACAGGCTCTTGAATGTATATTTGACCACTCTGTATGTTACGTGGGCCACCTGTACTCATGTCCATGTACGTCGCTATGACGGGTTAATGCTACAAGATTATAATTGGCTAGAGTTTATTAGGACCTCCTATTGAGATAACGTTTACTCTCTTTGGAAAAACGCCACTTCTTTCTCTCTTTGCTTGACTTCCATTGTTATTTTGTTGTGTATGTATTCTCTTATTCTATCTTTTTTTCATAAAAGATTGTTTGTGTTACCAACAGTTCACAGTTTTAGACAGAAAATCCCTATGAATGACACATTCGATATAAGAAATATATAAGCGCTTCATGACCAAAAGTAATTGAATTGATATACCAAATTGGCGGTTTTCCCTTCTAATCGCCATTGGGGAGGCAGAATTTGTATAGGTTTTTTTCAGTTGGCAACTTGTGTGGCAGTCCCCTATTACTTTTGGTCATGAAGCGCTTCTATAATATTTCTTATATCAAATGTGTCATTCATGGAGATTTTGTGTCTGAAAATGTAAGTAAACAGTTGGTAACGCAAAATATATTTTGTGAAAAAGAAGATTGAATAAGAGAATGCACAACACAATAAAGGGAAGTGCAGCACAAGTTGCCAACTTCAAAAAAACCTTCAAAAACTTCTGCCTCTCCAATTGTAATAATTTCATCAGGGTTGTGTAGAGAATCACGAAATGAATATGCTGGATCATTTATCTTTAGTCCCAAAGTGTTTATATTTTTTAGTTATATCAATAGGGCAATTTGTCTGTATATCTCGAGTGTTGATGCCTGTCCCTATCTGATTTGTGCTTTCGTGAATTATCGACTGTCATCTATCAATATTTTTTCCGCAGAATATTGTTTGTGCTACCAAGGGTTCACATATTTAGACCTCTATGAATGACACATTTGATACTAAAAATTTATAAGCACTTCATGACCGAAAGTAATTGAATTCGTATATCAAATTGGCGATTTTCTATACAACCAAAGTCAAACAATAGGAGAGTGCCTCACAAGTTGCCAACTCCAAAAAAACCTTCAAAAACTTCTGCCTCTCCAATTTTAATAATTTCATCAGGGTTGTGTAGAGAATCACAAACTGAATATGCTGGATCAATTATTTTTAGTCCCAAAGTGTTTATATTTTTCAGTTACATTGATAGGGAATTTTATCTCTACATCTCGAGTGTTGGTGCCTGTCCCAATCTGATTTGTGCTTTCGTGCATTCTCGACTGTCATATGTCAATATTATTTCCCAGAATATTGTTTGTGCCACCAACTGTTCACATATTTAGACAGAAAATCTCTATGAATGACACATTCGATACTAGAAATGTATAAGCGCTTCATGACCAAAGTAATTGAATTGGTATATCAAATTGGTGATTTTCTATACAACCAAAGTCAAACAATAGGAGAGTGCCGCAAAGTTGTCAACTTCAAAAATTTCTGCCCCTCCAATTTTAATAATTTCATCAGGGTTGTGTAGAGAATCATAAACTGAATATGTTGGATCAATTATTTTTAGTACCAAAGTATTTATATTTTTTAGTTATATTAATAGGGAATTTTGTCTCTACATCTCGAGTGTTGGTGCCTGTCCCAATCTGATTTGTGCTTTCGTGCATTATCGACTGTCATCTGTCAATATTTTTTTCCCAGAATATTGTTTGTGCTACCAACTGTTCACATATTTAGACCTCTATGAATGACACATTTGATACTAAAATTTATAAGCGCTTCATGACCAAAAGTAATTGAATTCGTATAGCAAATTGACGATTTTTTATACAACCAAAGTCAAACAATAGGAGAGTGCCTCACAAGTTGCCAACTTCAAAAAAACCTTCAAAAACTTCTGCCCCTCCAATTTTAATAATTTTATCAGGGTTGTGTAGAGAATCACAAACTGAATATGCTGGATCAATTATTTTTAGTCCCAAAGTGTTTATATTTTTCAGTTACATTAATAGGGAATTTTGTCTCTACATCTCGAGTGTTGGTGCCTGTCCCTATCTGATTTCTGCTTTCGTGCATTATCGACTGTCATATGTCAATATTTTTTCCCAGAATATTGTTTGTGCTACCAACTGTTCACATATTTAGACAGAAAATCTCTATGAATGACACATTTAATACTAGAAATGTATAAGCGCTTCATGACCAAAAGTAATTGAATTCGTATATCGAATTGGCTATTTTCTATACAACCAAAGTCAAACAATAGGGGAGTGCCGCACAAGTTGTCAACTTCAAAAACTTCTGCCTCTCCAATTTTAATAATTTCATCAGGGTTGTGTAGAGAATCACAAAGTGAGTTTTATTTTTGGTCCCAAAGTGTTTATATTTTTTAGTTTTATTAAAAAGGAATTTTGTCTCTACACCTCGAGTGTTGGTGCCTGTCCCTATCTGATTTCTGCTTTCGTGCATTATCGACTGTCATGTGTCAATATTTTCTCCCAGAATATTGTTTGTGATACCAACTGTTCACATATTTAAAGAGAAAATCTCTATGAATGACCCATTTGATACTAGAAATTTATAAGCGCTTCATGACCAAAAGTAATAGAATTGGTATATCAAATTGGCGATTTTTTATACAACCAAAGTCAAACAATTGCCTTTGGAGAGGCAGAACTTTGATGGTTTTTTTTAAGTTGGCAACTTGTGCGGCACTTCCCTATTGGAGACGCAGAAGTTTTTGAAGTTGGCAACTTGTGCGAGACTCCCCTATTCAAAATAATCTAGAGGAAGGACACATGTGTGTTCCGTTTTGCACATTAAAAACAAAAATTATATACTACATACCCTTCCAAAAAGAATCTTATTTAATCTACACGAAATCGATCCTTAATGACCCCTATTAATATTCAATTTATCTATTAATGCATAATTGTGATTTAAGCAGCCAAACATACACAGAAATCGATTTCTCTATTAATGTATCATTGTGGTAGAGGCAACTAAACATACACGAATTCAAATGTCAAATCATAATACCTTCGCGCTGTCAAATTTAGGTATTTTAAAATGCAAAATTAATAAGTTCTTAGTTGAAAAAATGGATATCAAATTTCAGTGATCAGCAACATTCAATTTTTTTAATCAACTCGTATATTAATAAACTAGTTGATTAAATAACTATTACAAAGTAATTATCTTTTGAGACATCAGTATTGGAAGTCACTGGTGGTTCTGTACCATAGCTATATCAATTCATAGATGGGAAGGAATGTATTACAGAAGAGTTCAATCTCTCCGTTGATCAATGTCATTTTACATTGAATAGTCTCACACAAGTCATTGATAAATAATAGGAAGAGCAGTGGTCCTAGGTTTGAACCTTGGGGAACCCTGATGTAGCATAGTATGCATCAGGACCTGAAACCATTGTAGCTCACATATTGCTGTCGATTGAAAAGATAAGATTTAAAAAAGTATTGCATCATTACCAAACCTAAAATATGCCAATTTATTCAGCAGAACTTCTTGATCAAAGCAAACATCTGTGTAGATGACATCTACTTGACAATTGGTATCAAGATTTTAAGTTAAAAATTGTGTTATAATAATTAGATTAGTTACCGTTGAGCGATTACTGAAAAATCCATGCTGACAGTTGACTACAAACCGAGGGATAAACGCGATTATAAATAACAATCTCAAAGACCTTTGAGAAATTACTATCATATTTCTTATACACTGGACACCCTTAAGCCATCTTCCAGGCCATAGGGTATTCCTTTTTAGTGAAGCATAAATTAAAGATAATTATTAATGGTTTTACAAGCGCACCCAAGCAGTCTTTCATTAAAAATGAGGGAATCTTATCTGGACCGGCAGTCATTTTATCTTTAAGTTTCTTTATAGCTACTTCAATTTCTTTTTCACTGCCTGGCCGTAAGTAAATGTAGTTATGTAAGACATTTGCATTATTTCCATTAGAAGGTAAGTATACGCTGTTGAAAAATTTGCCAAATACTTTGACAATATCCTGCGGACCAGAAAAGATATTGTCATGATATATCATTTCACCGGGGATTCTAGACGATCTATTTTTCGAGTGCATGTATGACCAAAATTTTTTGCTGTCACTAAGAATTGAATGCTGCACATACATCTTCCAGAAAGTTAGTAGACGCACTCTTGATTTCAATTTTTATAATTTTCTTGAGCCTTTTAAATTCATTCAAATGAAATTAAGTACCTGAAATCCTGTATTTTTGTCTATGCTTGGCTTACAACTTCACAAGTTTGATTATGTTGGCATCATACCATTGTGGATTACGATGACTGAAATAAGTGTTTGTCAAAAATACCATATATATAATGATAAAAACACTTCAATATATCATCAAGAATTCTAAATTGATTTAAAAAATCCCAGTTTGTTTCATATATTTCACTATAGAGACCTCTTATATTTGCTTTCCTAAAATTGTATATTTTAGTGCATGTGTTGAATGGAGAAAATTTTCTCTTTTTTAAATGACATTGCCACCTCAATGGTGAGAGCAGGGTGATGCCTATTTTCGGGAAGTAGTGGGAGACTATCCTGTGATACAGTACAGACAAAGTTAGTGATAACCAAATCTAGTAATCTATCAATATAACTTCAACAGGATTTTCCCAAAATATAATTCCATATATTTCATCCCTCAATAGCCACTTTTTGATTTAAACTTGATAGTTCTCAGGGCAAGCTTTATATTAGCTTCACTTGTATGTTTGTTTGTAACCAACTCCTTTCACCCACTTCCAGACGTCCGAATGATTTGAAATTTGGCAGGTGTACATAATTCCGGTGACAATGCATTAAGAAATTTTTGTGTGAAAAAAACAAAATGGCGGCTCCAATATGGCGGACGAGTTTTGTGATTATGGTCCGATTCGATTCAAAATTGGTATCTGAGGGTTTTTGTGGTAGGAGATGATTCTTTTGTCAAAATTGAAAAATTCAAGATGGCGGCTCCAAAATGGTGGACGAGTTTTGTGATTATGGTCCGATTCTATTCAAAATTGGTACGTGGTGGTTTTTGGAGTCTTTTCTTTCGTGAAAATTGAAAAATTCAAGATGGCGGCTCACTGTATATATTGACAACATTAAAAACTTTGAATTACTTCTAAAATCGAGATTTGACTATTAATACAGCTGTACATATTAATGATTTGGAAAATAATTACAGTTACCAATAGTAATCACGGAATTAATAGTAGATTAGAACAAATATAGTTTAAAAAAAATAAAAAAACACGCTTTTATAAATAAACCAAACTAAAAAGTAGAAAATAAATAATAGTTTGAGAAAACTAAAAAACACGCTTTTTATAAAAAACTTAACTAAAAAATAAATAAATAATAGTTTAAAAAAACGAAAAAACACGCTTTTATAGAAAACTAAACTGAAAATATATAAAATAAATTTTAATAAACTTGAATTAACAATAGTGTAAATTTTTTTAATAAATATAAATTAATAATAATGTAAATAAGAAAAAAAAATATTTTATTTAAAAAAAAGCGTGGGGTGCTTTTTAAGATTCAGATTAAGCACCCCAAGCTTTTTTTTTAAATAAAATATTTTTTTCTTATTTACATTATTATTAATTTATACTTATTAAACTTTTTTACACTATTCTTAATTTAAATTTATTTTCTATTTTTTTAGTTTGGTTTTCTATAAAAGTGTTTTTTAGTTTTTTTAAATTATTATTTATTTATTTTTTAGTTCGTTTTTTTTTTAAACTATTATTTATTTTAGAAAGGTATTTATGTTGTTTATTAAATTGAATCTGATATGTTCATTTGTTTTTATTGTCTCACTTTCACGTTTCATCAATGTTGGTAACTTTTTTAAAACTTTTGGGGTGAATTGAATCCCTACCTAGTAAGAGTTTTCATAATTTACTTTCCAATCCACAATTCCACCCTTTCTTGTTTAGCAGACAACCAATGGTCACAATACAGAATAGGAATAAGGATAAATAATAACAACATAAATTTCTGTATACACGAATATACAACCAAAATGAATTCAATGTTATGACAACCATACATACCTTCTCATTATTCTTGTTTAAGGATTACCGTTTATTCCATTGACAATTACTTTTCATCGAAGTTGAACATCACCGAGGGCCTATTTTATAGTTAAAAGCCAACAACTGAAATTCATACCAGAACTCTATTTTCATTCATTTGTCACTTTTCTTGGGCAAGAGTCTTAATAATTTTTCTGTACGATTTCAAATGAAAGATCAACATGAAATTATGTAACTTATATTGAGTAGTTTCAACAAAACAAATTATTTGAACTAATCCTGGAAATATACATTTCTATATAGTTTCATATAAAAAAAGTGTCTCCTAAAATAATAATTTCCCAAAATGAACGACAAAAGGGAAATCCGAAATTATTTCATCGGCTTTCAATCGATTCAGTTTATTACACACAAAAAATATAAATAAATCTGAATAAATGCAAACAGAAAATATATTAAATACTACACTTACAATATGTACATCGTCTCGATTTTATGTATAAAGACAAAAAAATCATTAGTACCTTTTCTTATTCAAAAACACAAACCGAAAAAGTACAGTCACTCACTTAATAGTAAAAAACATCCATACGTTTATATTTTTCAAGTTTTTATCACAAAAGCTTTTCATAAGTAATCTAAAATGTATCAAGTATTTCGACCGAACAAGGTTCTCCAATCACTTCGTTGTGGAATGAAAACAAATGAAAATACTAAAATTTCTACAGGCTTGCAGTGCCTTGTCTCACGTTTTCATAAATTTCTGGTCAATTTTAGGATTCCATAACACAAAAAACGTTTGTAACAAAGTTGTTTTCACACAAGCTTCAATATCTTCATTTGTTTCAGTTGTTCAAAAGTAATAAAAACTTGTACTACCCCTAGTTATTCAGGCGAAACACTCATTTTCATTAAAACTACATTTGGCAGAAACTGTCGAACTAAAGCAACAAATTGAACAATAAAGCTGGCTTTTTGCACAATTTATTGCGATAGAATTTCTACATAAAAATACTGACAAGTCTACATATTTGTGAAAAGCAACAGCTATCTTCTGTACAATAAAAGAGAGGAGATAAAATCCGTTTTCGACCTAAGCCTGTTAGGTCGTCTACATAAAGTAACTTTTTTTGGAATATAAAATCCCAAAAAATCATCTCACAATTATATCAAATCGATATTTTAACAAATTGCAGCTAGTTTTTTTTTTTAGTTTTTCAATATCTTAAATTAATTACAATATAAAAGATCTAACATAGTGCAAGACAGGGAAAAAATAATGCAATGTACTTGCTCGGTTTTCCAACTATTTTCTATCGAATCAACCAAATTGTGTTTAAAAAAAAACAAAGGACCTTTTATAGAAAAACTATGCTTCTTTCCACTTGTTCCAATAACAGTAAAACATCCAATTAAACAAAGAAATGAAGTTTCAAGTATATCACATTATCTTTCTTCCAGTGAACATTAAAAAAACCACAGAGTGATTCAAACTCCACAATCAACACACGACATTATCCAATAAAACAACAATCAAATTCAATTCACACTTTATCAGCCCTCAAACTGTATCTTTCATCATATTAGATAATTATCTCATTAATTGAACAGTACAAAGACGTACAATGGCCACTGATTTTTTTAATAATTCTGACCATTTCAGAATTAGGTGAATTCCGACTTAGTGAGTCGTAATTCCGACTTAGTAAGTCGTAATTCCGACTTGTAAGTGGTAATTCCGACTTACTGTCTCGGAATTAGCTAATACCGAGATACAAAGTTGGAACTAGCTAATTCTTCCGTCTTAGGAAGTCGGAATTCCGACCTAATTCCTCGGAATTAGATAATTCCAACTTAGCAAGTCATAATTCCGAATTAGTATCTCGGAATTAGCTAATACCGAGATACAAAGTCGGAACTAGCTAAATCTGAGATACTAAGTCGTAATTCCGAGATACTAAGTCGGGATTCCAACTTGGTATCTTGGAATCATTAATTCCGACTTAGTAACTCTGAATTCCGACCCAATATCTAGGAATTAGCTAATTCCCACTCAGTAAGTAGAAATTCCAACTCAACATCTCAGAATAAGCTAATTCCGACTTAGTAAGTCGAAATTCGGACCTAATATCTCGGAATTAGCTAATTCCAAATTAGCAAGTCGTAATTCCGACTTGTATCTCGAATTAGCTAATACCAGTACAAAGTCGAAACTAGCTAATTCTGAGATACCAAGTCGTAATTCCAAGTCAAGGAATTCCAACTTAGTATCTCGAATCAGTTAATTCCAACTTAGTAAGTCTGAATTCCGACCTAACATCTAGGAATTAGCTAATTCCCACTCAATAAGTAGAAATTCCGACTCAACATTTCAGAATAAGCTAATTCCGACTTAGTAAGTCGATACCAAGGTACTAAGTCAGAAATAGCTAATTCCAAGATAATAAATTGTAATTCCGAGATACTAAGTCGGAATTCCGACTAAGACTAATAGTTAATTCCGATTAGAAGTCGGAATTTTGACCTAATAACCAAGTCAGAATTTCACATAGTATCTCGGAATTAAACTTAGTATCTCAGAATTAGCTATTTCCGACTTAGTATTTTGGGATAAGATGATTTCGATTTAGTAAGTCAGAATTCCCACTTATTATCTCGAAATTACAACTTACTTATCTCAGAATTATCTAATTCCGACTTAGTTAGTCTGAATTCCGACTCAATATCTCGGAATAAGCTAATTCCAACTCAGTAAGTAGGAATTCTGACTTAACATCTCAGAATAAGCTAATTCCAACTTAGTATCTCGGAATAAGCTAATTCCCACTCAGTCAGTAGGAATTCCGACTCAACATCTCAGAATAAGCTAATTCCGACTTGGTAGTTCGGAATTAGCTAATACCAGGATACCAAGTCAGAAATAGCTAATTCTAAGATAATAAATCGCAATTCCGAGATACTAAGTCGGAATCAGTTAATTCCGACTTAGTAAGTCGGAATTTTGACCTAATATCTCGGAATTAGCTAATTCCCACTCGGTAAGTAGGAATTCTGACTCAACATCTCAGAATAAGCTAATTCGGACTTGTAGTTCGGAATTAGCTAATACCAGGATACAAGTCAGAAATAGCTAATTAAAAAAAAATTCCGAATTTTGACCTAATATTCGGAATTCCGACTTAGTAAGTCAGAATTCCCACATAGTATCTCGGAATTACAACTTACGGAATAACAACTTATCTCAGAATTAGCTATTTCCGACTTAGTATCTCAGAATTAGCCAATTCCGACTTAGTAAGTCTGAATTCCGACTTAATATCTCGGAATACTAATCCACTCAGTAAGTAGAATTGACTTACATTCTAGTATTTCGAATTACAACTTACTATCTCAGAATTAGCTTCGACTTAGTATCTCAAATTAGCAATTCGACTTAAGTAAGTCTGAATTCGACTAATATCTGAATAAGCTAATTCCGACTCAGTAAGTAGGAATTCTGACTTACTAAGTCAGAATTAGCTAATTCTCAGCTGTTAAGTCGGAATTCAGAGATATCAAGTCAGAATTATTTAAAAAAATCAGTGGCTCTTCTACGCCTTCGTGGAATAGTTTTTTTTCTACAGTTTATGAAATCATGTTAGATTAACAAACACAAGTAGTGAATGCTTCTACTATGGTTTCATCTCTTATGAATTATTAGACTAAATAGGTATATCTAAAAAAACGTTAGCAAAAGCATTCGCTTCATGTTTGTTAATCTCACAAAGTATTCCAACAACAATACCGATCATGATATTATTTTCCAGATTTGAAAAACGCAGCACCGAAAAATATATTTTGCAGAACTAGAAGCAGCAAACGAAGGAATCATTTTTATCATAATTTCTACTAACAAGTTTCACGGTTTATACAAAAATCACGAGTTATTGAGATTATATCACCAATCGGTCATTTAAAAAAATTGAAAAGCAAATTAATTGGTGTCAGAGATACATTCCCCATTCCCAATGGGCGAATTTTCACGTCTCTTCTAATTATTAGGGTATTGATTAATCAATCAAAAGAAAAAAAGTTTCGAGTCACTCGTACACCAAATGGATTGGTAAAAAAAACTAATAAACTTCAGCTAACAAAACAATTTAATAATGTTCATTGAATATAATAATAACTGAATTCAAATCACATTTATAAACATAATACATAGACCGTGAGATGTTTGTGGATACACGTGTAAAAATGTGAATTTCGAGCACTCTGCATCTTCTCTTATACCGAGTGCAGGCATTTTCTATACAATTACATTTGGAGTGTTATCATTATACAAATAACGTTTCTTGTCATGGAAAATATTAAATCGACCGACTCTTTCACATCTTCTGTGCCTGGAAAATGTCTCAAGCCTTTCGTTAAAGCTTCCTTATTATCGAAGCACCAAACAAAAAAGAGCCTAGATTAAATCGGCAACATCCACAGGATGTACTATCCCATACTTTAAAAATTTGAAACTCCCATCACGAGTTGATCTTTCACAAGATCCAATTGGAAAAATAAAAAAAAAACGGTAATTTTCAGTGGTTATAACTATAGATGCAAATATTTTTCATGTTTCGTCAGAAACGTGGGAAACAAATTTGAGATTCACGTCTAATTTGCTGGACAGGTAAAGGGGTTGTAAAGTAATAATAATAACACAATATATAGAAAAGTACCAACACAAATAATTATATTGGCTTCCCGACAAGGAAGGAATTATAAAAAAATCCTCATCTCTTTTTCCATTCAACTTTCGACAAGTTGAAATAATATACTTGTTTTTTTTTCTTTTATATTCGATTTCTTCTTGAAATTCCGGGCGATATATCGATAACTGGATTCAAGTCGTTTATCCGACTGAAGAAAAATGAATATACTTACCTCAAAATATTAACAAAAAAAAGAAAAATATATTTACGCCTATAGTTAGCCACGTACATCAGTCAGAAAGTAGATACAGCCTTTCGTAATATAAAAATTGAAATCATCTGTTGGGAAAAAAATCACCACTGCTCGGATTCGCTGAATAAATTGAATAAATATAAATTTATTTGTCTGTACACCACAATCAATGTCTTTGTTGATTCACTCATAGGCAGAAAAGGCTGGAACAAAAAAAAAACGTTAATCATAATTTAATGACTGCAAAAAGGGCAAACACTCACGTGATGGAGATCTAGTTTCGTTACTTTTGGATGAAGAGTTACTTTTTGGTTCTGGGATGGAGTTGAGAAAGTCCCAGATGAGGATGGTGTCGTCGTGAGAGCTGCTCACTATTTGGAATTCGTCAAACTGCAGTCTGAACACACGTCCCGTGTGTTCCTGTGAGTGAAAGAAGAAAAAAAAATTGAGAGAATGGGCAAAATCATTACTTTTAACACGCTTTATATTAGCTGCACTTGTATGTTTGTTTGTTTGTAACCGATTCCTTTGGGCGCGATTTTGACCCACTTCCAGACGTACGAATGATTTGAAATTTGGCAGGTGTACATCATACCGGTCAATATTAGATTTTTTGTAAAAAAAAAACAAATGGCGGCCGAGTTTTGTGATTATGGTCCGATTCTATTCAAAATTGGTATGTGGGGGTTTTGGGGTCGGAGATTATGATTCTTTTGTCAAAATTGAAAAATTCAAGATGGCGGCTCCAAAATGGTGGACGAGTTTTGTGATTATGGTCCGATTCTATTCAAAATTGGTATGTGGGGATTTTGGGGGTCGAATATTATGATTCTTTTGTAAAAATTGAAAAATTCAAGATGCGGCTCCAAAATGGTGGACGAGTTTTGTGATTATGGTCTGATTCTATTCAAAATTGGTATGTGGGGGTTTTTGGGGTCGAATATTATGATTCTTTTGTAAAAATTGAAAAATTCAAGATGGTGGCTTTAAAATGGTGGACGTGTTTTGTGATTATGGTCCGATTCTATTCAAAATTGGTATGTGGGGGTTTTTGGGGTCGGAGATTATGATTATTTTGTCAAAATTGAAGGATTCAAGATGGCGGCTCCAAAATGACGGCGAGTTTTGTGATTATGGTCCGATTCTATTCAATATTGGAGAATAATAGTTGAAAAAAAGTTATAATAATAATAATAATAGTTTGAAAAACCGAAAACACGCGTTAATAGAAAACTAAACTAAAAAGTTCAAAATAAATAATAGTTTAAAAAAACTAAAAAACACGCTTTTATAGAAAACCAGACAAATAAAAAATAAGAAAAATTTTATTAAAAAAAAGCGTGGGATGCATGGAATCAATAATTATATAGTACATTACACACCTAGGGCAGTAAAGTAAGAAATGTCTCAGATCACAGGTAATTGTTGGCCATGCACCCCACACTTTTTTTAAATAAAATAATTTTTTTTTCTTATTTTCAATTTTTTTAGTCTGGCTTTCTATAAAAGCGTGTTTTAGGTTTTTTTAAACTATTATTTATTTCCTACTTTTTAGTGTGGTTTATTTATAAAAGCGTGTTTTTTTAGTTTTTTTAAACTATTATTTTTATAATTTTTTTGCAAATAAAAAAATGGAATAATCTTATCAAATTAGGTAATCATGTTGAAAAGGTAATCATAATCTCCGACCCCAAAAACCCCCACATACCAATTTTGAATAGAATCAGACCATAATCCAAAACTCGGCCGCCATTGAATTTTTCAATTTTTACAAAAGAATCATAATATTCGACCCCAAAAACCCCCACATACCATTTTGAATAGAATCAGCCATAATCACAAAACTCGGCCGCCATTTTAGCCGCCATCTTGAATTTTTAATTTTTATTTCAAAAGAATCATAATATTCGACCCCAAAAACCCCCACATACCAATTTTAAATAGAATCAGACCATAATCTCAAAACTCGGCCGCCATCTTGAATTTTTCAATTTTTACAACAGAATCATAATATTCGACTTCAAAAACCCCCACAAACCAATTTTGAATAGAATCAGGCCATAATCACAAAACTCGCCCACCATTTTGGAGCCGCCATCTTGAATTTTTCAATATTAATTCAATCATAATCACAAAACTCGTCCGCCATATTGGAGCCGCCATTTTGTCTTTTTTTCACACAAAAATTTCTTAAAGCATTGTCACCGGAATTATGTACACCTGCCAAATTTCAAATCATTCGTACGTCTGGAAGTGGGTCAAAATCGCGCCCAAAGGAGTCGGTTACAAAAAAACATACAAGTGAAGCTAATATAAAGCGTGTAAAAAAGATATATTTTTCTTATTTTTTTTTTATATCAATATTTTCCAAAATAAATGAATAATTTATCAAGAGATCCATTATTTTTTCAAATGAATATGGAAAATTCTAATGAAACGCATTTTTTTCAAGTATGTAGGAAGTAAATTGTATGTCATTATACCTTGATAAAATATTGACCAAAGTTTGATTTTATTGGAATAGTACATACACTTTTACACTGACGAGTATTATAGTCATGGATATAGTCAATTTGTGTGAATGTGAGGTTAGGATGTTTAGCAGATTTTTTTATAGAATGGATTAAATTATATAAATTTTCGATGTTGTGTAATTCATTGGGTTTATATACGTTTATTTATCTGAATATACATTTTATTATTCTGTTTTGTATTACTTGCAATGGTTTTATATTTTGATTTGCAATTCCCCAGACTGATATAAATTAATGTAATTTTGAATAAAAAAGACAAAATTTAATAATGAAGTGGACATCGTCTGTAATTAAATATCAATGAAAATAGTTTGTGGCATTCAGACAAGAAAATAAAAACTAGAACTGAAAAATAAAAATGTGGATCGGCCAGGATTCAAACCTGGGACTTTCAATTTCTAGTCTAATAGAAATCGAAAGGTCCCAGGATCAAATCCTGGCCGATCCACATTTTTATTTTTCAGTTCTAGTTTTTGTTTTCTCGTCTGAATGCCACAAACTATTTTCATTGATACAAAATTTAATGTTTCTCAAATATTTCAAATTTAATTGTAGTGAAATATTTGAGATTATTAGAGCCGAATTTAATTGTATGATTTTGTAAGTTTGATTTCAGTTATAAACATAACAAATATTTTTCAATAAGTAAGCTTATGCATATCTAACCAATGTGAAATTATTTTCAAATCGTTTTTCATATGAATTTTGATGGAATCTAAGTCAAAACTATTGTAAATTAATGTAGTATCATCCGTAAATAATTTCAATGATCCGCTTAATTTCAATTGTGAAGCGGAATTTATACAAATAAAAAAGAGTAATGGTCCCAATATAGATCCTTGAGGTACCCAACACGATATATCTCTAAAAGAACTATTATAATCTCCAAGATTAACATATTGTTTCCTAGCATATAAATAAACCAGTTATGAACCACTCCACAAATTGCTATTTCATATAATATTCTCAATAAAATTTGATGATAACACTGGGAGAAACTCAAGTAACTAACACAGCCTCCCGAGATATATAAAATGTGAATGTTCTTATCAGTAAACTCACCACTAAAGTCCTAAGACACAAAGAACTGGTCGGAGCTCTGGGATCGAGCGCAGCCAGTAGATCCCATACTTTGATTTTTCCATCGTAAGCCCCGCTTACGATTCTTTTCGAGTCAAAACGTATACACCTCACTAATTCTTCGTGGCCTTCTAATACTCTGAGGCAAACACCGCATTCGATGTCCCATAATCTGGGGAAAAAGAAGTCTATCAAAATCTTGAAAACTTTTGTAGGTCATAGTTTTATAAAAAAGTTTGTATTCAATAAGTCAAATAAATACTACCTACTACTAAGGCAGAATCACTCTCACCTTATAGTGTTGTCAGAACTGCCGCTCACGACCAACCTATCCCTATATTGCAAACAGGCGATGCCCCGTTTATGTCCGTTCAACGTTCGCACAAACTCACACGTCGAAGTGTTCCACACTTTTATAGTCCTGTCACCCGATGCCGACACTATGTATTTCTCGTCAAAGTCCACGACATTCACTGCCGCCCTATGCCCCACCAATACCCTGCGCAGAGTTATTTCAGACTGCGAAGTCATGTCCCACACCGCTATGGATCGATCCTGAAAAAAAATAAAAAATAAACTATTGATATTTAATACAAAATGAATAACTACAGAATAGTGGTGATTAATAAATTATTGATACACCTTCACCCAATTGGCGCACAACGTGGGGCCTAAGTAAACCTATTATATATTCACGACAAAATTAAAACAAAAAAAGATCTTTTGGAAGTACAAAACTGTGAATGAGTGAGGGTTAAATTCTTCAATTACCTTAGAACAAGTAACCATCATTCCGTTGTTGAATCTGAGATGAAGGACAGCCTCGCAATGATGAATAAGAGTATTCGCCATTTCACCTGTGTTGACGTTCCATACTCGGACGGTCGAATCGCTCGAACCGCTTATTATGACCTATAATTAAGAGAACAGTTGAAGAAATGCTAGTGTCCAGAAGGCAAATCTGTACCCTACAGTATCAATCATAGTAATTAAATCAAAAGTACATTAAATTAAAAATATGATATATGTTGATATGTTCAACATCATCTTATGAATTATTATCGGTACAACTGACAAATAGATGCAAGGAATTCAACTTTTCGAATTATTAGAAAGAGTAGTATTGTATTGATGATCGATTGTGAGCATATTAGCAACAAAAATGAAATTATTTCGATTAATTGTGTAGTTTTATATTTTCGCAATGATTTTAATATTGTCAACTATATTGTAGAATACTTTCATAACGAATAAACTGACTGATTGGATCAATAAATCTTACCTTATCGTCGTATTGCAAACACAACACGCTGCCCGTATGCCCCGTGAGTACCTTGGTGCACTGCAACGTGCCCCTGTCCCAGATCTTGATGGTGTTGTCCCTCAAGCCGGAGACGATCTTCTGGTCGTCGTACTGCAGGCAGTAGACGCCCTTGCTGTTCTCGGAGCGACAATTGATGCGCTGCAAGATGTGTTTGCCGTTACGCCAGTTCGATTCGATGCTGTCGATGTCGCGGATGATCTTTGGGAAGAGGGAGCGGTAGAAGCCGTGCGGACGGTGGTTCTCGCCCGGTCGAGGTTTGAAGAGGTACTGGATCCTGAAATAAAAATTAATATAAACTTGCCTTGAAAAATCTTCGAGTAGCAGAAATATCAAAACTCTTTGCATAACCCTCCAATTGGATTCCTATATAGAAAAATAAAAGTAAATAAAATCCCACGAGCGATTGTCCGATCTCAAGAAACGATTTGCAATCAAAGAAAATAACTATATAGGGGAAGACTGGAAAGGCATCACAGAAGATTCAGACATCCAGAAAAAACAATTTGATAGAAAATAATAGAATAAAATTATCCGTTTCCTTTTTTATTAGTTTTTCCAATACATTTTGTGAACATTTTCAATGTATTTTATACCATAATAAAAAAACGCAATCTATTGTTATCATTATATGTAGTTGTACACCAGCGGAAGGGACTTCCATCGATGGTCTTTTGGTATTTTTAACACACTTTTAATAGATATACCTGCATGTATGTAGTAACGGAATCTTTGAAATTAATTTTCACCCACTTCCAGATGTCCGAATGATTTGAAATGTTGCCTACATATTATATAAAATTTCATGGCCATGTCCTGGTATTCACACCAAAATTGTCAGAAAAAAATAATTTAAATTAAAAAGAAACACGCAGAACACGCAGATTGGTTCCAGCACATTCACCAAAATTTAGTTAAAATTTCAATCCCATGTGGATGAATCAATTGAAGAGTTTTCTTCCGTAGTCTTATTTAGTTTTTGTAGTGGACTATAAAGTTAAAAATAAAATTGTAGTTTGAAAAACAAATATAAGATAAAAATAATTGACTACAAAATTTTCCCTTAAAAAAAATTGGACCGCTTTTACTTACTTTTCATAATGATATTGAGATAACTGATATCAAACACCACATCGAATTTTACAAAAAGTACTATTCATATTTCAATAAAAAAGAAAAGAACAAGAAAAAATTATATAAGTAACATTTCTCTGTTTCCGATTTTTTTTTCTAAATCAGTTTTATTCTGTTGATCATGAAACATTTGAGTTTTTGAAATGCTTCGAAGGCCTTTTATTTACGTTGAGAAATAGTTTGAAGATTACACCTTCGTTTAGTTTGACATTTATTTTCAGGAATGGTTTCAGAGGCCGCGACAAAAAAATCTATATGATAACAATGAATCTCGATTCTTTGTAAGAGCAAAACGTGATAACGGTTGGACCGATTTTGATATTTTTTTTAATGTTCGTATTAGTCCGAGGATGGTTTTTATGGAAAGAAAAATTGGAAAAGTTGCCCAGAAAATTGGAAAATTCGGGAATATACGATATTTGGGCAACAAAAGAGTTGTCGGCTCAGCTATTACTAAGGTCGAATTAGCATACCAAGCAGAAGGTCGCATGTACAAATCTCGGCCAGGTACGTTTTTTTTTAAATTTTATAAAAACAACAGCGAATTGGCATTTTTTTTTGTACGTAATAATCCGAATAACGAAAAAACGGGATAACAGGTAAACAGAATAATGAGATAACGGGAAAACGGAATAACAGAACAACGAAAAAACAGAATAGCGGGAAAACGGGATAACGAAAAAAACGGGATAACGGGAAAACAGGATAATGGGAAGCGGGCAGAGTCAAAAGCATAACCTCGATGGAACAACACAAATAAAAACATAGGAAAAAAGAAATTCCACACAGACGAGAGTTTTCAGGAAAACAATTCAGGGAATATAGAAATTTAGACAGGACAATGTCTGTCGTGTCAGCTAGTTAAAAATAATTAACAATTTTTATGGGGTTCTGGGCATTGCGGTAGATGAGTCAACAGAAAACGACAGATTCAACCATTTGTTTCCTTCAAATAGTTGCAACACAACAGTTATCCATTGATTCAATATTTCATCAAAGGAGAAAGCAATCAACTTGTGGATGAACTGTACAATTTTATGATACAATTGAAATCCAAATTGTTTTCTATGGCACGATGACGAATGATTCATTGTGATAAATTTAATTGAGATGTCACATTTTCCAACAATGCACTCCTAATTTAACTGATTGAGAAGGCTCATTTAATAAATTTTCCGAGATATGAGTATGCATGTTATTTCCGTCATTAGACATCTATGTACATAAAACCTTCAATTGATATAGTTACCACTAATTATATACTACAAATTATTTGATTTGAATGACTTGATGCAGGGTTCTCTTTCTATATATAGAAACATTCTTGAATAAAAATAGCTAGTATCAATAGTACCAGTAGAATATTTTACTTTCATATAACTTATTTGACATTCGATTTTTTTTATTCGCGACCACACAAACAAAATTTTTTTTGGAATCGCAAAAAAACTGACGCATCCAACACTGGTAATGCTTTTAGACTATGCAAAACGCAGAGCCCGGAAGTATTAAATTCAAGTTTTTGAGCCAATAATTATATTTTATATGAGTCGTATAGAATCAAAAGTCTGTATTTACCAAAACCGAAAAAAATGAGTTAGCTATTGGATATAATAGATCACAGGTTTGTGCAGCATCTTACAATATCATTCAGCTTCAAAACTCGTTGAAAGGTATAAATAAACGAGGTATAAAAACTTAGTTGAAATAAAAAATGTGTATTTACAGAAATATTTGAAATCAAAACTCCGTATTTTCTCTTCAACCAATGACAGTATACCTAAATGATCACGTGATGAATCGCCTGTCAGATGAAGTCATTTCGTCTGGTATTCTCAGTGATAACGGACGTATTAAGGAATA
This sequence comes from Gonioctena quinquepunctata, assembly GCA_018342105.1. Taxonomy (NCBI): domain Eukaryota; kingdom Metazoa; phylum Arthropoda; class Insecta; order Coleoptera; family Chrysomelidae; genus Gonioctena; species Gonioctena quinquepunctata. Next base: position 188,425 of record JAFIRS010001096.1, read on the forward strand.
ATTTCATTCCAGTTTTCGGCTTAACAGTTTGAGCAAACTTTTATCATTTCCATTTAGATTTATGTAGATTCATTTTTATAAACGTTAAATTGACATATCACCGTATTTTTATTCGTTTATTCAATTTATTCCTTCAATATTCAACAGCTCAATAGAATATATTTTTATGATAAAATATAATGATTTTTATTACGGTCCTGTCTAGCTACAATGTTGATTGCACTTGTACGTAACAAAACTCTGTATTTTCTTGGATTGGTTTCAAAGCTCTGTATTTTCCCAAGTTTCAGTTTCAAAACTTTGTATTTTCAAACAATTTCATTAAATCAGAAAATAACGATCCATACTTCAACATAAACCACTGTCGATTCCTTTAGAGTTTTCACATTCACATAGCATTTAAAAAAATTGCTGTGAAACTGCAGATATATCATGAACTCACAGTTTTTCGCGGTTTTCTCAGAATGACATATGTGGCAAATACACAGTTTTGATTCTAGGCGACTCATATATTTGATGTTTTATTAGTTATTGGTGCAATTGGTTCAAAAATCGTTATTTGACATTTTCGCACTCCGTATTACAAGTTATTGTTTGTTTTCTATAAGAATCGAACGATTATAGATTTAACATGATAAATGTCAATCATCGAAAAACTTACCAGATAATTATAAGTAATATACAGGGTGTTTCATAATTGAATGCTGATCCTAAAGGGCGATAATCCTTGGATGATTTTAAGAAACATTCCCTATATGAACATAGTTCCGCAAACGCTTTATTTCTGAGATACAGAATGTTGAAATTCAACAAAAAAATCAGTTCTTTCCCAATATCTCTGAAACGGCTTTGTTTTTTTTTTAATTTTGGTTCATGCAATACTTTGAAATAAATAACAGGTATGTTAAACAATTCAGAGCATTCATTAATTCTATAGGGGTCGAACAATTAATTGAGAGACCGACAAGAGTAACGAACTCAAGTAGCACAACCATTGACTATGTTCTCACAAATACATCAAATATAAGCTGCACAGTGCAAGAAACACCAAAAATTACAGATCATTCTATAATAACAATAACTGTGACGAACCAAAATCATCTCAAAAATATAAAGAAAATAACTATCAGAAATTATTCTCAGACTAAACTAGAGGAATTGAATAATAATCTAATATTGTGTGAATGGGCACTTAATTCTAATGATGTTGATTGTATTTATAAAAAATTTATAGAAAATCTGGAAAAAATGTGAAATCAACTGCAAATATACTCTGCCCTGGTTTGACTATGAGGTAATGAATCTAACTAACAACAGAAATGAAGCTTATCGCAATTTTAGAAATAGTACTAATATAAACGAAAAAACAATACATTGGGAAAACTATAAAAAATGTAGGAATGCTGTAGTAAATACACTTAAAAAGAAGAAAAAACTATACTATGAAAACAAAATAGACTCAAATGTACGTAACCCCAAAAAAATGTGGAAAACATTAATACATCCAAATAATCCTGAAATCCCAAGTATTATAACTTTTAACATAGATGGTTGCATTAGCTCAATAAAAGATGATGGAAATAAGGCTGAGAACTTCAACATCTATTTCCTTGATAGCATTACAGAAATAAAATCTACTATTATTCAAACAGCACTATGGTCAGCAGTAGAACTTCCTCAGATAGAAAGTAGAATATCACGCTTTGAAAAACTCTCAACAAACTGAAAAGTATAGTATGTGAAATAGATGATGAATGTGATTCTGATGTTATCAATGGTAGGGTTTTGAAAACTATATTTCAAGTAATTGGTCATGTCATTTTGAATTTCATCAATACTTCACTTGAAACTGGCAAATTTCCAGAACAACTTAAAACTAGTACGGTTATACCAATTCCAAAAATTATTAACACTACTGAGGCAGCTAATTTCAGACCAGTCAATACTTTACCCTGTATGGAAAAACTACTAGAAATGACGGTTTACTCACAAATTAACAACTATATAAAGAATAACCACTTACTAATGGATTATCAGTCAGGATTTAGAGCAACAGCGAAACAGCCTTATAAGCAACAATTTCAAAATGGAAATTATTGATGGACAAAGATAAGTATATTGTAATAGTTTTTTGGATTTTAAGAGGGCCTTCGAAACTATTGAAATTTCAATTTTAATAAATAAACTGCAATATTATGGCTTTGATGGTTACGTTCTAAAATGGTTTACAGACTATCTTACTAATCGCTTTCAATCAACAAATGATGTGATATCACAAAAAAAACCTGTCATCTCTGGAGTACCTCAGGGTAGCGTATTGGGACCACTATTATTTATTCTTTACTTGAACGATATTAGCTATGTAAAAGAATGTGAATTTATAAGTCTTTTTGCAGATGATACTATAATAGTTACAAGTGACCAAAGTCTAAATACGGCAATTGAAGAGATTAATAACTCTTTGAAGAACATATCAGAATTTTTGAATATTAATAAACTAAAGCTGAATGTGCAAAAGACTAAGGCAATGATAATGACATCTAAATATAAATATAGTCAAATTGACATAGACCAGATCAATATAGAAATATTCAATGAGAAAATTGAAGTCGTGACAGAGATTAAATACCTAGGATTCATGATTGATAATACTTTGTCATTAAATAATCATTTTAATTATACATCAAAAAAAATTTGTAAAAAGCTTTTCTTCCTGTCTAGAGTCACATCAAATTTAAGTGTTCAAACTTCAATAACAGTTTATAGAACAATCATACAACCGCATTTTGAATACTGTGCTAGTCTGCTCGACTTAATGAGTAATAATAAGATTGCTGCTCTCCAAAACTTCAGAATAGAGGTATCGATTGTGCTTAGATGTAACAGGTATACACCTACTCAATTGATGCTGAATGTGTTGAATTGGTTATCTGTTAAGGATAGTCTGTTCTATTTTTCAATGGCATTTATTTTTAAAATATTTCATAACTTATGCCCCGCTTACTTTGGGGAATATATAACATTTTGTCATCAAATACACAACCATGATACTAGGAACAATAGAGATTTTTATGTTATGAGAACTAATTATGCTAAAACCATGAATTCTTTATTCCACCAAGGACTTTTGATATATAACAAGCTTCCAAACCACATAAAAGAATGTTCAACACTTAATTCTTTCAAATCAATGCTTCTTGAATATATTAGAAATAAGATTAATTAAAGATAAAGAATGAATCTATCAGTAAGCTGATTGTATATATATATTTTGTAAAAAATGTAACGTAATTGTATATTATTATTATATTATGTAACGTATTTGTATATTAGGATTTCCTTCCTATTTAAATAAAGATTTTCATTTTCATTCAAAGTACGCATAAAAATACATTTTTTACATGATAAAGGATTTCTTAATTTTTATCTGTGGCGTCCCTGTTAACATGCCCTGTCATATTTTTGATAAAAATAACGATACGCCACTGTTTTTTTCCAAATAACAATTATATTTGTAATTGTCCTCTATCTTCTCATAAAAATGGTCTTCTGCCTTTTTTTCTTCCGACGGACGGTTTTCGATTTAGAAAATAAAATACATTCATTTGCTTGTCCCTATTCGATTTTTCTCTTAGTCTTAATTTCACAATTGTGGTAACCAAAGGATCTAGGCAAGATTTTTATAGTTTCGTGGTAACTATTATTTAGTTTTTGTAACGAGTACGCATAAAAATACATTTTTTATTTTTAAAAACAACTATTAAGAACAAAAAATACCAAAATCAAATTAACTGTTCAAAATGTCCGCCTCCTGCAAGTATGCACGGTTCAGCCCTCCTTGTCATTGACTCGCGTACTCTTTGGAAAATTCCTGGAGTATTCCTTATTGCTTCACAGGAAACAATTACGCGGTTTCGCAATTCTTCCTCAGTTAGAATTGGTTGACTGTATACCAAAGTCTTAAGATGTCCCCAAAGAAAATAATCAAGACTGTTTAAGTCTGGGGATCTAGCTGACCATGACTCTGTTCCCCCACCATCTATCCAGCGATTATGGAAGTTTTGGTTTAAATATTCGTGTACCAGAGCACTATAATGAGCAGGTGCACTATCGTGCATAAACCACATGCGATTTCGCATTAAAATAGGAACATCTTCCAACAGAATTGGCAAATTATTTTCAAGAAATCGGCGATAATTATGTCTATTTAATCTGCGTGGTAAAAAAAAGGTCCAATAACGTAATCTCCAATAATTCCAGCCCAGACATTTAATGAGAACTGCTTCTGGTGATGAGATTCCACGATTGCATGCGGATTTTCCTCGGACCAAAAATGATTATTATGAAAACTTCTGAACCTGTTTTTAGTAAAACTAGCTTCGTCCGTGAATAAAATTTCCCTGTCAAATAAAGAATTTTCGATAACTTTTTGGAGAAACCATTGGCAGAAATTCACTCGTAATGGAAAGTCTCGAGGAAGAATCCTCCATACTAGAATATGGGCGATATTCAAATTATTGCCAACTTGCCTCGTACTTATTTCAGGATTTTCGTCAACTGAATTTAAAACAGCTACCTCAATTGCTGGAGTTCTTGTAGTCCGATGTGCTCCTTTCAAGTGATGATTTGGCTCAAAACTTCCTGTTTCACATAACCTTCTGTGGGTGTTTGAAATCGTTCGAGCATCAGGAACCATTCTGGCTTCATATGGTTAAAGTCAGCAAGCCCATACAAGTAATGCATGTCTGCTAATTCGGTATTTGTAAAATTTACCATGTTTTTTTAATAAACAAGTTTTTATAACGTAAATAATATCATGTATCTAGCTAAAGAAGTGTTAAAATTGTTTATGTTGAAAACAACGAAATGTGTTCTTAGCATACAGATGTTTCTAGCCCACAAGATAATCCTACTACTCTTCAACGGCTGATTTCGCATAGGGACAAGCAAATGAATGCATTTTATTTTCTAACTCAAAAACCGTTCGCCGGACGAAAAGAAGGCAGGACAACTTTTTTATGAGAAGATAGGGGACAATTACAAAAATAATATTTATTGGGAAAAAAAGACAGTGGCGTATCATTATTTTGATCAAAAATATGGTAAGGCATGTTAACAGGGATGAAAATTAAGAAAACCTTTATTATGGAAAAAATGTATTTTTATGCGTACTTGGCATATACCAAAATTGAAAAAAAAGCCAAAACGGTTTTAGAGATATTGGGGAAAACTGATTTTTTTGTTAAATTTCAACATCCGTATCTCAGAAATAAAGCGGTTGCGGACCTATGTTCATAGAAGATTTTTTTTTAAATCATCGAAGGATTATCGCCCTTTAGGCTCAGCATTCAATTATGAAACACCCTGTAGATTCAGCTGCTGTGAATTTAGTAATAATAGTCGAGTATATGGGGTTTTTCCTAGTTTAATACAATTAATAATTTAACCATGGGCCCGCTTCTCAAACTATGGATTTCCAATTTGACATAGGAAATATTTTCGTTTATGATTTCAAACAATGGTGTGCTATTTTATATTCGGTGATATTCCAGTGAAACCCTTTTAGTTGAAAGGAATAATGAAAGAGGCCTTGAGTTCAATTGAAAAATCGGTTTCGACAATTTGCTGAAATAAAATACCCGTTCTCTTACTGCGGCCTCAAAGTAAGAAGTGTTTCGAAAGTGATTTCTGTAATATTTTCATTCAACAGGACTCGTGTTTTTGTTTTATTTGGAAATTCGTGATTAAGTATCGCAACTAATCGCTCTGATTTTAAGCACGAAATATAGATTATCTGTTCATTTCAATAACTTACCACATCCGTCTTTCCGCAAGACCCCTCCAGAGCGAGTCTGTCCTGACTTTCCTCTCGACCAGCTTCTTCCACAACATACCCTCGGAGATTACCCTGAACCATTCTTTACACACCAACTCTGCATTTCTGAGACTATCCGCGTCTAGATATGAGAGTATATTCTCCGCTACGTGATCCAAACCTTTCTCTGAAAAACAAAAAGAACACTCTAATATTGGCCATAGAAAAAAAAAAAATAACGAACACTTTTTGCGGATTCTTGATTAAAATCTACGTTATCCAAACCTTTCTCTGAAAAAGTGAGCTCTCAGATATTAGCCATCGAAAAAAAATAAAATTTAACAGTCACTGAGGATTCTTGATGAAAATTCGTAAGAATAGTTTACTAAATATTTGTACTAAATTGGATTAACAAAACCACGGCATGTGTTTCGCTATAAAGTTACTACTTCAGGTGGAAATAAACTATATTATAATTGTATTGTTTCGATATAAATATGTAGGTGGTATAAAAGATTAGGGTTAGGGGCTAATAGTGATTTAATAGAAAGGTGATTGATTTGTTTGAAAATATGAACAGGATGTTCATAAATCAGATGTGGAATCATCTGCGACTGAAAGATAAACTTTTAGTCACTATCTTCCATCGTTCAAGATAACCTCTTGTGGGGTATTCATGTTGAAAAGGGGATTTTATCCTATTGTCGGTATAATCTTCAGTAGAAAAAAATCAACAGAAGGTAATTATTATTCAAGTTAATGTTAATTTTCTAGAAGATCGAGTTTTCGACCTTTTCTTTTTACATGTAAGAGGTGAGTAGCAAAAGTTCAATTTGTTTTTGAAATGTTCCGCCTGTTTCTCACGCTGTTTCTACGGGAATGAAGTTATCCACAACCACAAAATACACTGAGAAAAATGTAACTAGGATCTGTTTCTCGTTAAAATGACAATGTAGGGCTTATTTCGATACACGATCAAATTCTGTAGGTTGATAAATGTAAGAAATGATATTGAGAATGCGTTGTCATCCCGAGGGCGGGGTGTAATCGGGGTGGAAATGTTGAAAGAATTAAATATACATTCAAATGTACTCTACAGTTTTTTAGTTTGCAGAATCAAATTCAGGAGGTTGAAATAGCACCTGATATATGAAATCATTTGTCGTCCCGTCGGAGGGTGAGTTTTGGGAGTGGAAATGTTGAAAAAATCAGAATTCAGTTCAAACAGCAGTGTACAGTTTTATAGTATGCAGAATCAAATTCCGAAGATCAAAATACATAGCACCTGATATATGAAATCATTTGCCGCCCCGTCGGAGGGTGTATATGGGGGAGGGGGTGGAATTGTTGAAAAAATCAAAATTAAGTTTAAACGGCAGTGTAGAGTTTTCTACTATGCAAAATCGAACTCAGAGGGTTGAAATACATACCACCTGATATATGAAATCATTTGTCGCGCCGTCGGAGGGTGAGTTTTGGGAAAAAAATAATCGACAGTGTAGAGTTTTCTAGTATGCAAAATCGAATTACTCTACCGTGCCGTTTGAATGTATATTTAATTTTTTCAACATTTCCACCCCGACTACCCCCTCGCCCCCGGGATCTCAACGCATTCTGAATATCATTTCTTACATTTATCAACCTACAGAATTTGATCGTGTACTGAAATAAGCCCTACATTGTCATTTTAACGAGAAACAGATCCGAGTTATATTTTTCTCAGTGTATTTTGTGGTTGTGGATAACTTCACACCCGTGCTGTTTCTCATCTATCAGATGTAGTTCAATGTCCCACGCAGAGTGCAAAAATGTCATGATATTTTATATAAATATCAAAATATCGGATATATGTATATACAGAGTGACCCATTTGAAAGCGGGCCACCTCTCTAAAACTGTTATTTATTATCCGATTTAGAATTTTATTTTTTCAGCCGTTTTTGCACGATTGAGTAACAAACATACAAAAGTTCACATTTATATTTTAATATTAGTCCCGTCAAAACTTGCATTTTAAAATTAGAGGCAAAGAGTACTGTATAAACCATAAAATAGGTAATTCCTATATTTTGAATTCATTTTCAAATCAAATTCTTACCGTAACATTATTTGACGTCGGGAGAATATCTTGGTACTCATACACTTTTACCGTTTACTTGTTCTCTCCCTTTGTTTTTCGGCCCATAATTTTGTTCAACTGTATTACTCACAACACCAAGAATAACATTTCACAATTCTAATCGCCAGACTCAAATGAAAAATCATTTGTGATTTGTGGAGACGCCTCTGAAATCGGATTCAAATTCAACAAATAGCGTATATTAATCTGAGACATAAATTGTTAGACATACGATGACGGTCATGTAGACCGCGTAGATCAGGCCGTAAACAAAGACAGCGACCAATATTGTTCTTGAAACTAGGTCGGGTAGTAATGATGACAATGTGCGCTTTTCATTTGTATCGAAGAACATTTGAATTCTAAAACCTATGAAGGTGGCAGCATGAATCGGATGAAGATTTTCCAATCTTGGAAAACGTGCCATTCAAAAACAGAAACGATTTCATGAAAATTGTTATTTTTTGGCTAATCAGGTGGATATATGAATACCGGAAAGTCATTATTTTTTCGATTATGTAGGTTCATTCCGATGTTTTCAATGTAGATGGAAATCATTGACTTTCCGGAATTACAACAAATGAGACATTTTTTTTTGTGATAGACGGTTTTTACTGGAAAAATTTCTGGAATATGAGAAACGATTTCCAGTTTCACCAAGGTGGTGAATGCTCTTAAACGTTCGACTACTATTTTGATGGTAGAGCGATGAACGTGAAGGATTCTTGCAACATATTCCATTCCATCTTCAACAATTTTCCGCACATAAAACCATAGTAGGTATAGGTTTTGCATAAAAAAATCACTGTCAAACTGACGTTAGGGCAACAAGGAGCAAAGCCACCTCGACAAAAAATAACAATTCTTTAAGTAAACTGTTGGTGACAAGTTCATTTCGCACCTAAAGACATGCACAATAAAAAAAAATTAACCAAACATTGGCATTTAGTGTGGATTCATGCAGCACAAAATAACAATTATCAAATAAGAAATAACAATTGTCAATTAACAAAGATTTAAAATGTAGCATTTATGCACTTAAAATAACAATTAGGAGCTAAAAAGTAAGCATGCGCACAAGACGGAGATCCGAAGCATTTAAATTAGGTAACCCTACTTTTCCGAAATTCCATGTCCCCTCGATAATAAGAAACAAGTGAAAATTCTAAATGTCCAATGAAATAGAAGAGGCCGAATCATTGTACTTATTTACTGAAGTTTCCCAAACATTTTGCTTGATATTTCAGGAAATTGCCGAACGAGGTCGGCCAAAACGGTATCATCAATTTCCATTTTAATTGCAATAGATTAACAATAAACAATATGAAACAAAAACAATACCTCTAATATTAGAAAAAGTGAGGTTATTTTCATCATCGGTTTGACCAATCCGCGGTCATCTGCGTACTAGTTGCGCACTAGAAGAAAATCTCGTTCAAATAATGTAAAAAGAAAAAAGTTGGCCAACTTCTACTTGTTATTTCTTGAATGATAATTGTTATTTGTCTGCATGAACATAGTAATTGAAAACTAAGAGTTCAACTTATATTGCTAAATGTTATTTCTTATTTGTTATTTGATAATTGTTATTTTGTGCTGCATGAATGCAGACTTAAAACAGACACGGATATATCCGTACAAAAATTAGCGTCGGCTGCGCAATAAAAGAAAGCAACGAAAAATCAATCGGACTCACTTGGCAACAAAGAAATGAAGTCTCTCTGCAACATCGGCTTCAGATAGGAGTTGATGTGACCGTGCTGGTAGTGGCACATCCGGGCCAGCAGATTTTCCACGAACTCCACCTGGTCCTTCTCGCACCATTTTTCGAAATATTTCAGACATGCTTCTCTCTCCGTGTTGAACGCCGCCGATGGTTCTTTCTTGCGGGCCGTGTCGTACGGTGGCAGAATCGTCATTGGATACTGAAAAAAGAAAAAAACAACCTCTATGAGCATATTATATTAATCGAATTGCCTGAATATCATTCAAATCAATTATAAAATGGATATCTTAATGGAATAGTGACCGCTGATATGATTCCATAATTTACAATGGTAAAATAGTATATTGTTTTACGAGTGACGAAAGTAAAATTTTTTTGAAGCGAGAGAACAGTTTACCAGGCTGGTAATGTTCACGAGCTTCAAAAAATGTTTTCGACGAGTGAAACACTATACTTTTTCTACAACCCTGTTTATATCATAATAATATGCTAAAAAAGAACGATGAACAACTATTTTATTTCAAATTAAAAATAACAGAATTTCTTTAAACATTACTTATGATTTAAATATTGGTTAATTGTTACATTCGAGCAATTATTCGAAATTATAGGAGTATTACAATCAAGATTTGTATGTATTGAGATAGACGATGCCACATCTGTTATGTTGTTAACTGATGAAGAAGCGCCGTAATCGGATAGCGTTGTATTTTGTATGGATTATTAAATTTTGGTTTGTATTTGATTTTTGCTGCTAACTGATTGATCAACATATCCATCCGCAACATTACTAGATTTCCAGCCTCCATGCTTTTTTAATTGAAGTAAATCACCTCCTGCATCCACTAATAGCGTTGCGGAAGTTCTACGCAAACAATGCCCAGTATCTTTTTGGGGATCAGGCAAGTTTAAATATTGAGCTATTTGCATAGGAAATTTACTGAATTTATTTATTCCCACAACCTGTCTAGTACACTTTCCGTTCTGGTAGTTAATAAAGAATCTTGAATTTATTTTGTCCATATCTAGTGGACAGGGGTTCATACATATTTTAGAAATCTCGTAGAAGAACCCAGAAATGTGGAAGGAACGCGGTACTTTTGTTTTTGTATTACGTATACTGCTGGTATAATGCTGGTATCTTTTACATCATTAACTGTCAAATCGTTTAATTCATGACAACGACAAGCCTCCGAAATTCCAAAAACTAAGGCTACTTACAAACGTTAATATTAATATCATTATCATATCAAATTTTAGACTTTTAAAACCATCAGATTTTCGTTAAAAAAAAGAACGTAACTTGGGATATTTACTGATATCGATAAAGTGGTTCTCAACATCGAATACATAGACCATAGCGTCGATGACTTGAATTTTTTTGACAACCATCCAAAATACGCAAGCAGCACAGTTTCCGAAAATGAATTTACGTGATTATCAACTCTCCAGTCCATGAATTTTGCATATATTTTTCCATATTTCTTTTTATATTTTACTGGTAATAAATCCAAAGAGGTTTCCTCAGCTTGATTTGCTATTTCTGGTGGTGTATTTGGAAAATCTAAATCACTTTCCGAATCAGAAATCATGATAACTTTTAAAACTAACAATGCTTTCAGTGCAAACAATTCCGTCTAAACAATTAACGAGGAACGTCAAACTAATGAAACCAGCTAACTAGATATAAATTGTTTTTAAATCTCACGGTATTTTTACGATTCTATTTTGCTTTTTAATTAAACAAAAGAAAAAAATGCATTCTTATTATAGAAATTATTCCTGTCTTTGTTTATTAATAATTTAAAGTCATCAAAACATTATACATATACGAGGAAAGAAAATGATTGAAAATATAAATTTAACTTTCGTCACTAGAAACGAAAGTTAACGTTATGAGAATTTCTCTCACTTGCGACGGAAATCACGTTTTCGCTGAAGGTATTCTATTACAAAAGGGTTGTAGAAAAACTATCTTTTTCGATTATCTTCAAAGAAGAAAAACTATTACAGGAGCATACCACGCATCAATACTCGAGAAGCTGAAGGCATAACTTGCGGAAACAATTGCAGAAAAATAATTGTTTCACCAAGACAATGCTCACACGTCAGGGACCCAATTCTTGAATTTGCAGGAAAATATTCTCTAGAGAAAGTGACGTCATTTTATCTTAATACTGGATTTTGCTATTCTCGACACTTATTTAAGGAGTTGATTGCTTTCAAAATTGTAGGAATACTTTCTTCAAGTGTTCAATAGGAGAAATCGAATTCACTGGAATTCATTGGGTTATTGGACAATATAAAAAATTCAGGCAATTCCCACATATATCACTTTTCCATAAGGTTTCGGCGGGGTCCTTTGCCGTTTTTTAGTTTATCATTTTCAATAATATCTATCAAGAGTTTTTTGTTTCTCGCTCATGAAAGTTCTCATTGCCATTTCAACATTCGTATCAGTACAAGAATTCAAACCAAAAAGCACCCACATTCAAATTCATTATTTACAGGGGTAACAATAAAACCTGTCGCTTTCTGAGAATGTGATTAGTTTAAATGTAAATTCTACCGAAATCATATTCGACATACGTCACTTATATAGTTCTTTCTGGAAACACATTCCTAAATCTCCCAAGAATAACTATTCCTACGTTTCATATTTCCCAAGAGAATTTGAAAGTATGAAATAATTATCTGGAGAAAAAGAACCCCGTACGAAAACATATGGGAAATTGGCTCTCAGTCGAATTGGCTGAAATTTTATTATGTTATAGTAGGATGGGCCATTAGAAAAAAGTGTGAGTTCAAATGATTTTGTATATTTAGTTTCTGAGATATAAGCGGCCAAAGTTCGTAAAAATGTCGTATTGGGGTAGGATTGACAAAGAAAAAAACTGTTTTTTAGTCGAAATAAGACAAAGTAAGGATGAAAATGTATTGATCAGAACTCATAAACATGTTCAATTATAATCTTATTGATGATAGTACATTAGGGTGTATACAGGGCATAGTCGGAAAAATTGTTTTTCCGGATTTTTTTCCAGCATTATTTCAAAACCAACAAGTTATATTTGGTTAAGATATCATAGTTTCAGTCTATTGTAGGCGAAAAAACGTGTTTTGTTTCTTGATGACTCTCTCTGTTTGAAATTTTTTTTTTAATTTTCGAGTAAACCCCTATACTGAAAACAATTGACAGATCGTTTTTGATTACAAAAAAAGGAATTAATTGCTACTGCCCCCATTGAATAAAAGATAGGGTAACATTCTGATGAACTCAATTGTTCAATATTACCTTTCATTCAGATAAAGGGTGCGTTACATTTTTTTAGGTCATTTACAATGTTTTTATTGAATATCTAGAAAACTGTTCCGTTAATTTGGACCATATTTTACTCACAATATTTTGAAAATGTTGACTATCATATACGATAGTTTTATCAACTTTGTATGTTGCGTTTCTAAGATATGCATTTTTGAAATTTACGGTATTACGATAAATGGGGTAACCTATCGATTTAACAAAATTTTATTGAACTTTTCGACACATTCAATTCTATTATAAAACTTTTCGACATCAATTAATTGATATTATAAACAACACAAACCACACTCAACAACAATTTGGAACTCAACAGTTAGACTAAAAAAAAAATAGAATTACAAATAACGATTTCTAACATAAAAAGTCAATTAATATTATGGAAATTAAATAAACAAATCGAAATTGAAACTAATTAGTTATAAACAACATAATCAACAATTTACATAATGGAACTCTCAAAAAACAAACAACAACCAAAACCCAAATTCAAATAAAACTATTAATATTGTTATTGATTGGTCTATTTGCGCAATCTAAAACATTTCTCAATAGTTTATAGCTAGGATACTTTATTGTTTCTATTTGAAATTGATATGCGTAATCCTGAACCTGGACTATTACGCTGCCGCATAGCATCCAGATTTAGGAATGCTATGTATCACTGTGGATATCCTTTAGTATTATTCCTGATGCACCTACAAATGAACGTATTCTAGGCTACTACTGTACCTGCAGAAGTGGAGCAAGAACAGTGGGATGCTGTTCCCATATTTGCAGCGTACTTTGGTACCTAGGATCTGCTCGTCATCAAGAAATAATAAAGTACCCTAGCCATGAACTATTAAACAATATTTTAGATTGCGCAAATAAACCAATAAATAACAATATTAATAATATTATTCGAATTTAGGTTTTGTTTATTGTTTGTTTTTTGAGAGTTCAATTATTTAAATTGTTGTTTATAACTAATTAGTTTCAATTTCGATTTAGAGTTCACTACTACAATACATAAGATTTTCACTACTTAAGGGTTCACTAAAGCACGACGCGTGTTTCGCTATACAATAGGTTCATTTCGATTTGTTATACAGTGTGACCCATTTAAAATGGAACCACCCCTGTAGAATACGCATTTTCAGTCAATCCCAAAAATATTTTTTGTTTAATATTAAGCATCAAAAACTGTATCTTGACACAAATTTTCATAATTTCAGTTTCATTTCCAAGGCAACGGCAAAAGTGTATTAGGTAATTTTTGTTTTTAAATTTGACTACACCACTGGATTCGTAGTCGTTATAAATGAAAACCATCAAAATTTCATAAAAAAATATTGGTCAACAACGAAGTTACAACTTTAATTTTGGAAACAAAGTATTTGATTATAATTTTTATTTAGATTATAGACATATTTAAAATCTGGCAACACTGCCGATACAAAGTAGAACACCAGTGAAATTGTACAGCGAAAATCCGAAGTCAATAGCTCATTCCGTTCTACAGTTATAACTCCTGAAAGTATGGTAATGTGAGCGATTTGTGGTGTACTAAATCACAGCCTACTATTGATTTAGTACAATACCTATGCCTAATGTATTAGTTCAGCTTTCCTCAAATTATTGATATCTTCTCTTAAAGCTTGTTTTAGTTGAGTTTTGCAGAATTTAAAAGGAATATTTTTTGTCCTGTTTTCTGTTTTATTATTGAATAAATAATTTTGTTACTTAAAACTTGATTCTGTTCATTTCGTTTTCATCGGCTATTCAAAACTGCATAACTTGAAAAGGAATTTTTAATTTTCTGTTATTTTCGAATACACTTATGACCTAAACTTAAATAAATGATTTTAAGGGAATATAATTTACAAATCCAGTGGCGTAGTCAGATTTTTATTACAAAATCGCTTTCACCACAAATCGCCCACATTACCATACTTTCAGGAGTTATAACTGTAGAACGGAAAGAACTATTGGCTTCGGATTTTCGCTGTGCAAATTCACTGGTGTTCCACTGTGTATCGGCAGTGTTGCCAGATTTTAAATAGTCTATAATCTAAATAAAAATTATAATCAAATACTTTGTTTCCAAAATTAAAGTTGTTGTAACTTCGTTGTTAATCAATATTTTTGTATGAAATTTCTATGGTTTTCATTTATAACGACTACGAATCCAGTGGTGTAGTCAAATTTCAAAACAAAAATTGCCTAATAAACTTTTGCCGTTTTTGACGAAGAAAAAAAACCATAGAGTGCCTTGGAAATGAAACTAAAGTTATGAACATTTGTGTCAAGATACAGTTTTTGACGCTTAATATTCAAAAACATTTTTTTTGAGAATGACTGAAAAATGCGTATTCTACAGGGGTGGTTCCATTTTAAATGGGTCACACTGTATTATAATTTCCATAATGTTAATTGACTTTTTATGTTAGAAGTCGTTATTTATAATTCGATTTTTTTTAGTCTATACTGTTGAGTTCCAAATAGTTGTTGAGTGTGGTTTGTGTTGTTTATAGTATCAAATAATTGATTTCGAAAAGTTTTATAATAGAATTGAATGTGTCGAACAATAAATAAAATTTTGTTAAATCGATAGGTAACCCCATATATCGTAATACCGTAAACTTCAAAAATGCATATCTTAGAAACGCAACATACAAAGTTGATAAAACTATCGTATATGATAGTCAACATTTTCAAAATATTGTGAGTGAAATATGGTCCAAATTACTAGATATTCATTATAAATATTGTAAATGACATAAAAAAAATGTAACGCACCCTTTATCTAAATGAAGGGTACTATTGAACAATTGAGTACGTCAGAATGTTACCCCACTTTTATTCAATGGGCAGTAGCAATTAATTCCTTTTTTGTAATCACAAACGATCTGTCAATTGTTTTCAGTATAGGGGTATATCGAAAATAAAAAAATTATTTCAAACAGAGAGAGTCATCAAGAAACAAAACACGTTTTTTCGCCTACAATAGACTGAAACTATGATATCTTAACAAAATATAACTTGTTGGTTTTGAAATAGTGCTGGAAAAAAAATCCGGAAAAACTATTTTTTTTTACTATGCCCCGTATACACCCTAATGTACTATCATCAATGAGATTATAATTGAACATGTTTATGAGTTCAGATCAATAATTTTCATCCTTATTTGCTTAAAAGTTCTTTTCTTTTGTCAATCCTACCCCAATACGACGTTTTTACGAACTTTGGCCGCTTATATCTCAGAAACTAAACATACAAAATCATTGGAACTCACACTTTTTTCAAATGACCCATCCTACTATAACATAATAAAATTTCAGCCAATTCGGCCGAGAGCCAATTTTCCCCTATGTTTTCGTACGGGGTTCTTTCCTGCGATCTCAAGAATTGAGGCCCAGCGGTTGCCACGGTGAAAATCCATGAATCAGATTTAGCCCCAAGATACTTTTTTCTGTTCCCTAAACTAAAAGTTACGCTCGGAGGACACATATTTTCGTCGAATGAGGAGGCCATCCCTTCGTAAAAAAATAATTTTGCAGAGAAAGTACTACTTGCTTGGACGGGTTAAAGAGATGGGAGTATCGCTGGGAGAAGTGTGTAGACTTACAAGGAGACTATGTGGAAAAATAAAAATACATTTGACGAAAAAATGTCTTGTATCTTTGTTGGGACGGAATTTTTTCAGTCCACCCTCGCATATAAAACAAGCCTTTATTTAATCCATAAAAATGGATTATATCAGCGAATAACAGATTCAAAATCTTGTCGCGCAATAAACCCATTTCGGGTTCAAACTGAATAGCTTTTGAATGTGTTATTAACTGATAAAAGAAATCGTCTGCTTCTTAAATCCGCTTCATGAGTGTTGAATTAAAAGAAAATTCCTAATCTCCGACCTCAAAAAAATCAAGGTGCCATTCTGCAGAAAACGTCCGCCATTTTGGAACCGTCATATTGAATTTTTCATATATAACACTGTCAAGTCAAATTGCTGAAAGTTTCTTGTTTGACATATCATATTTGGTCTAAATTATAATAATTATACAAAATTTACGTGGGAAAAACGAAATGCAAATATTTTCCGAATTAAATTATTAGTATTCCAAATATGGGTATCATTGACTCATTGATATTCATCCTGTATACGCGAACATGATATAGGACACCTGCATGTTTTCGAATATGACAATGACCTGCAAATAACAAACAGGTTCCTATTATTTTAATAGATTCCTTATCATTAGGATGACTTTGATGTGTTGACATAATAATTATTCGTAACGATATTTAAACGTGGCATTATAATCGTCAAATCTACCCACATAATATGCAAATATCTTATCTCTTTGTTATTGGAAACCATCGGTTATATCGTAAATTATTATTTCGGCAAGCACATTCTTATGATTGCGATTTTATTGTTTATCAAATGTAGTCATAATAACGGCATCCTAAAAATAAATTCAATAATATTTATCTTCACTGATGCCTACTCGGGCGTCATAAACTTGACCAAAAGCATAGTATTTTTTCTTCGTCGGATCTATCGATTTCAACTCATGACGATAAAATAGTTTTTTTTTCATTGTGAAATAACGAAAAACTTTATAAATTATCAAATGTGAGAATGTGTTCACTTGTGGAAAACTTGCCCAACAAATGGTTATAAGGAAGACGCCAATTAGAGCAGTAGATTCGTTAGGTTTCCATAATCATAGTTACTTCTTCATGAACTTACTAGTATGGGCTTTATTGCTCTATATTGCAACTAGCGGAGTACATCAAAGGTCCAATCTTGGTCCATTATTATTTTTAATATTCATTAATGATTTGTGCAACTCATTGGAGTGCAATCGGTTCATGTTTGCAGATGATTTAAAGTTGTACGCTTCTATTACCATTTTGGATGATTGTGTCATATTACAAGATCCGATTAATAGTTTACACAATTGGTGTCTTGAAAATCACCTTCTTATGAATTGTAACATTCAGCCGCAAAGTTAATACGTTACAATGTCCTTACATTATAGATACCTAATCTTAGAAAGAAGTGAGGTAAATATCTAGTTACATCACACATGCACTCTGAATATGGGAAATATTTTAGTTGTTTTCGAACCGATCGAAATGGGCGTCTCATATCGTTTCGAGTTACAGCACTTGTCCAAATTTTCAGATCAGTTTCTCGCACAAATACTAAATGCTCTTCTTACCAGCATAACATACCTAATCATTTTTCGGCAACGTTGATCAAAATATCGTCGTTTTATCGAAAAATCCTCCTGACACAGTTGCAAATGAACAATTTTCGTTCCTTTGACAGAAGACGTTTAGAATGACTTCTGTCAAAGGAACAAAATTGTTCATTTGCCATTGTGTAAGAAGGAGGATTTTTTCGATAAAAAGGACGATCTTTTGTGCAAAGTTGTGCCGAAAATAAGTGATTTAGGGTGTATTGTTTATGCTGGTAAAAAAAAGGAGGCATTTTGAGTATTTTTGTGCGAGAAAACGGTGCTTGAAAATGAGGTTAGTTTCATTTTTTAAAAGTGCTGTAACTCGGGACGGTATGAGACCGCCGCATTTTTCTTCGATTCGTGTTCAGGAGGCAAAAACACGCAAGAAAAGTATTTTCCCCATATTCAGAGTGCATGTGTGATGTAACTAGATATTTACCAGAAGTGATAGTATTAAGTACCTATTTATTTGTCCCTTTCCATCATCAAGTCACATTTAATTATCAATAGTAATATAACGAGTACAATGGAAATTATCGATAATTTTTGGAAAATTTTCCCGAATGCATTTTTAGTTGAAAAAGAGCACGAGTTATCATATTTAACCATCCGATTTCTTTTAGTTTATGTGATATTCTTTGTCGCCTTCTTACACCAAATATTAAACGCAGTCAACAATTTTGCACTTTCTGTATTTTATTTGTATACTGCATAGTAAGATTAGGTCCATAAAGAATATCCGCAAATTGAATATTGAGAGTATCAATGATTCACATAGCAATGTCTTTACATGCAAAGGAAGAGTTTTCCTATTGCCGTAAATAATTCTGAGTGTTCCATAAGCGCGTTGAAGGAGTCGGTTGACGTGTTTTTCGAATCGCAACTCTGTATCTAGTGGGACCCCAAGGTTTTTTGCTTCTTTCACCAACATGAGCGGTTCAATATTTGAGGAGCAAACATGCAAAAACCGATAAATCCACTTTTCGAATTTTTTGAGTTAAGGATTGATTGTTACTGATTTTGGTGCGCATCGTCGAACTAGCACATCAGTTACAAGCAAAAGTCGACAAATCCCCTTGAAAATGGTATCTGAAAGTTACCAGTTCGAGCAACTACCGATAAATCCAAATTACAAGCAAAACCCGATAAAAAATTGAATAATGTGGTACCATCTATTATGCAAGTACGCGCGCACTGTAATGTTATAGAGTTCTGAATTTTATGAGCATATGTGTTATTCTTTAGTAATGAGTAAATAATAAAGATGACTCTGGCTCTCAAGTTGCCGATTTATCTGATTGGGATTCCCATGTCTTAGATATTGCTTATAGTCCGGTCAATTTAGACCAAAAAATGAGAGTGAAGTTACATAAAGTCCCAACAAGCTGAATTTTTGTGAAGTTGTTCAAAACATAATTACAAACAATGTCTAGAAGTTCCCCATCATTCCCCTGTAAGGAAAAAATTTAATTCAAGGTCAAAGGTAAAAAAAATGAGTTTTTTCTTCGAGCCACCGTTTAAAATTGAATATATCGATACTAAAAGTTATAAAATTTTATCGTCATAAATGCATGAGTACGCCACGTATATACATCTAGAGTTGTAAAATTTTATATAATATATATATATATATATATATATATTAAATGTTTAAATATTTTTCTATCGGTTCATTTCAATGTTGAAAGAAAAGTTTACGGCTGAAAATATATTGGTAAAACAAGCTAATAATGATGCTGATGTATTGATTATTGAAACAGCAATAGAGCAATTCAATTTGACAAATACAACTATTGTTGTTGGTGAAGATGTTGACTTACTTGTATTACTCACTGCTCGAACGCCAACTGAAAAAACTATTTTTTTCTTAAAACCAGGAAAAGCTCAGCATCAATCAGCTATATATTCATCAAAAAGTTTATTTACTTTTGTAAAGTGTAAAGATCATGTACTATTTTTACACGCAATAACTGGCTGTGATACGACATCTGCATTTTACAGGAGGGGTAAAACAGCAGTTTTCAAAATGTTTGAAAAACAAGATTTAATTCAATGTGCTGAAGTTTTAAAAAAAGTGATTCAACTCAACAAGAAGTTATTACCAACGGCATCCGCTTTCTTCTTTCTATGTACGGAGCTCCTAAAAAAACTACCTGTTTAGATAAACATCGATATGCATGTTTCGTTAAAAATACTAAAAATAAAAAACAAGTTCAATTAGCTTGTCTTCCTCCAACCTCAGTTGCTGCTCACCAACATCTTCTTCGAGTATATTACCAAGTTCAAGTGTGGCTTGGTTATCAGCTAGACCCTACAGACTGGGGTTGGAAGTTGGTCAACAATATATTAGAGCCAGTTCAAACTTTACTTCCACCTGCGCCGGAAAAACTGCTGAACACTATTTTTTGCAACTGCAAAAAGGGATGCAGTGCTAAATGTGGTTGCAAAAAAGTCGGTATGTCTTGTTATTTGGCATGCACAAATTGTCAAGGCCGGTCGTGCTCTAATATTGAATCACAAACAATGGAGGATTCGTTTGACTCCGACGAAGTATCATGCGATACATCGCTATTGACGCAATTTACTTGCATCCAAAATGAAGATGAAGAAGAAGCAGGAGAAGAAGAACAAGAAGAAGATCAAGAAGAAGAACAAGAATTTGAAACTTACGAATAAGACGAATAAACTTCAACACTTTTTTTTCATTTACATCGCTTTTATCTTTCCCAATCTTTGAAAATTTCCGTTATTTTGCAATAGTTTTACATTAAACAGGATCACAACTGACCCGTGGAGTAGGCCTACTGGGGAAACCACGTTAACAAAACGCGCTAAGTACACTACCTCATAGGTGGCGTGGAAACGTGTGCATATTATGACGATAACAACTTTTATAACTTTTAGAATCGTTATATCTCAGAAACGGTGGCTTCGTAAGAAAAAAGTATTGATACTTTTTTTATAGATAATTTATGATCTACAATTTTTGTCTGAGGTACTTTTATGATAAAACTTACCGTTTTGCTGAAAATCGCGAAAAACTCATTTTTTTGACCTTTGACCTTGAATTAAATTTTTTCCTTACAGGGGAATGATGGGGAACTTCTAGACATTGTTTGTAATTATGTTTTGAACAACTTCACAGAAATTCAGCTTGTTGGGACTTTATGTAACTTCGAATGTCTAAATTGACCGGACTATTATTCTTCTTGGGTTTTACTGACAGTGTAAAGTGAAATAAGTTTGCAGATTATTTTGTATTTCTATTTGGTTTGCATCTTTTGAAGTTTTTATAATGGAAGAAGGAGAAACTATGTATTGAAATTAGTAAGGAAGTAGGAAGAGACGAAACGACAGAAGGCACAAAAGCAAAGGTGAAACACAAGTAATGTTTTTGGGATCAATTTTTTTACAGTATCTGTTTGTTTTTAGATATCATCGTAGCAATGCTGATTTGGATAACTTTGTGAAAGTTTGCAATCACAATGGTCCTACATATTGTTGCGACAGAATTGCAGGAAGTGACGTACGAGCCATTCGAAGTAAAGTTTTTGAAAACAATATTGAAATAGAACAGGACACCAAATTGTGCCACTACATATCCGTAGTGCCAATTGAAAGAAAAAGACCAACAGAGAGGAGACAGTCCAGGAGCCGCAATTTTTCTGTTCACTATTTTCTCCCTAAAAGAGTTACGAAGAGAAAAATACAAGTGTGTCAGGCGTTTTTCTTGAAATGTGTGAACATGAAAAAAGATCGAATAAATTCTATCGCTAAGGCATTATCTGTAGGGAACATTCCGAAAGAAAAACGAGGTGGCGATCATGTATCTATCAAATCTTTTGACAAAAAAAAATCAAGTAAGAGAGTTTATTGGCAAACAACAAGGTGGAGAAAGTCACTATAGTAGAAAAAAATCTAAAAGAATTTATCTAGCCGCCGACTTGAACATAAAAAAATTACATCAGATGTATCTAACTCAATGCGATGCCGAAAATAGGGTGAACTTTTCCATGTTCAGGAGAATATTCGTTAATGGTTTTAGGGCCGGTATTATAAATATGTTTTGAAGTTAACTTTAATTTTATCAGTCAAGTTAACTTGAGCTTCAAACTGTCAGTTTTATAAAAGTACCATTTTTTAAATAAAAAGAAGAAGAAGGCAAAAAGGTAACCTACAATTTTTCTCTTGGCAAAACGATCCCGTTGTACTGGAATAAGTTTTCATCATTTTCCATGAGAAAATTAACGTAATGTTCTGGTGCAGAATAATCTAGGATTGAGCGCGTTTCTAGACAGACGATGGGCTCTTGAAGAAGAATCCAGTCCCTTCTCAAAATCCCCTGTATCGTCTGTGGGCAATATAAAAGTGAAAAAGAGAACCTTCATAGAGAGTTGTGAGGAAAGAAAATAGAGTTAAGAAGAGAAAAAAGGGATATATTCAACATACCGAAAATTATTCATACAGTATGGAAAAAGAGTGGCTATAAATGTATGTTATATCCAAAAATCCAGGCATTCTACGCAGTAATTCCACAACGCAGTTGCAACATTGTTGCAAGAGCAAATAGGACAAAGCCAAGTCAGCATTTATCCACCTGGGCTCCAGAAGCCGTAAACAAGGCGCAGTTCTGAGTCAGCACCACCGCATCTATAAGAGGATCCCAAGAACCAAAGAGCGTCACTTCTATCTCAAACTTCCATTTTGCACTTCGAATAGTTGTCATATTTAAAATCATTTTTTGTAACCAAAGTATAAAATAAAGTTTATTTTTAAAAAGTCATTTTAGTGAATATCACTACAACATGTATATCTAGGTGATGACACATTGTTTACTTTTCGAAACATTAATGTTTATATGATTTTAGCCATTGTACACTTAAAACTTGTCGAATCTCTTGTGATTGTTGACATTCAATGAAATTCTGGTTTACCTGGTGAATATTATGTTGACTATTGTGTGTGTGGCCAAGAAAAAAAGTTAAAAAGAGAACCTTTGAAGAGAGTTGAGAAGAAAAAAAAGAGACTCAAGAAGAGAAAAAAGAGATATTATTCGACATACCGAAGATTATTCATACAGTATGGAAAAAGAGTGACTATATATGTTTATCTAGGTGATAAGGACACATTTTCACACCATCTTGTTTGCTTTAAATGAAATAAAAAAACTGTTTTTGTTAGTTTTATTTTTAATTCGAACATTCACAAATAATAATGTGTAACATTTCTTCAAAATAATTCCCGATGACTTCACTAAGCTGTACAGAAACTCCGAAAAAGATTTTTTTGCAAGCAATTTAGAGCATACTTTGTGTACTTCAAAGAGAGTTTTCGCAAATGATATTGTCTTAAGATTTAAATACACCACAATAACACTACACAAAAAGTCTGGCATTTTTATGTAAATAGACGATAACAATGTAATTTCTAATAACACTGCTAGCAGTTGACTTGTGAATACCTCCAAAATCTCCAGCAACTACCAAGAATGAACCAGTTGCATAAAATCTGAGTGTAATCAACACTTGTGATAGAGGATGATTTCTAAAAATATGTATAATTCTACAATAATTAAAATAGGTACTAGAAATGCTGACCTATTAGTTGGTCTTTGTAAATTTGCTTCAATGTGCCCCATTAACAAGCGTACAGACTCTCTTGATAGTCGAAATCGGTTTTTAAATTCTGTTTCCTTCCACAAGGTGAAATGGTCTAACCGATTCCTAAATATCCTTTGTCGCCGAGGGGCTTCAACAATATTCACAGCATCTTCTTCATCATCGGTCAAAAGTTCCTCAAAAATAACGTGGATATCGTTTGCTAACATTTTGCGAAAACGAAAAATCAAAACAATAAAATTGAGGTTATATGACTCATATGCAATATTGACAGGAGCAGGAGAATTGTCGATGATCGAAAACCACCATTTTCTACAAAGTTAACTTTAACCGACACCCGTTCCACCCGATAAAGTTAACTGCTACATTTTGAAGTTAACTTTGACATGTGACGTCATCCACAAGTTAACTTCTAGTTATCTGTCGAAATAGTTTTATAATACCCACCCTTAATATTGAGTTCTCTAGGCCAGCATCAGACGTCTGCGCACAATGTACCAGACTCAAATTCAAGATCAAGAGGACAGTAGATGTGAAAATTAAAACAGAGTTGCGCACCAAGTTCACAGTCCACAAAAGGAGGGCGAATGCTTTCTATGGTCTCTTGAAACAGACTCCCGAAAACTCGATTACGTTTTGCTTTGACTTACAGCAGGTTCAGCCTTTGCCCAAAACACCAATTAATGATGCGTTTTATGCTCAGCAAGTTAGCATGTACGTTTTTTGTTGCGTTGACAGTCAGTCCAAACATCCAACCTTTTATACATGGACTGAACATCAAGCAGGCAGAGGATCAATAGAGATAGCATCTGCACTTTTGAATCATCTGAATTCCTTGGATTATGGAAATAATACGACAGTTCGGCTTTTCTGCGACGGATGCGGTGGGCAAAACAAAAATTCTCATTATACACTCTCTATATTTCTGGCTCAGATTCAAAGCTCCAATCCAAATCACAAAAATAATCCTTGTATTTCCAGTGAGGGGTCATTTGTATTTACCAGCAGACCGTGTATTCGGAAGGGTAGAAAAGCTCCTGATGAAAGAGGCTACGCTATTGTTCAGAGAGGACTATGAGGAAATTTACGAGAAAGTGGAAGTGGTGAAAAAAATTGGATTCGATTGGAGACTTTTTGATTTCAAACAACTTAAAGTTGGATTGAAAAAAGTTGAAGGAATATCAGAAAAAAAAGAAAATAGTTCTCCAAAAATTCAATGAGGGAAGATTGGTTAAAATATCCACTTTCGAAAACTTCCATTTCACTAATGGTTCAGAGAAATTTGAAAAACTTTTGAAACCAAAATTTTCTGATACAGATTTGACTATAATAGAAAAATATTTAATACGGGGCATTCCGCAAAGGAAAAAGAAGTCTCTTCAGCATCTGCTAAATCAGCAGTTTGATAAAACCCTTATTACACTATGCCTTTTTCGTGCCTATTTGTCTGCCTGACTGCCCATGGCTGAAATTTTAAACAAATACGCATGCGCGCGTGGGGATTTTGTTGATTGTTTCAGGCGTGAAAATAAATAGGACTGGTTCTATTTTTTCCGCCTGAATCGAGGGATTTCAAGGACGTTTGTGGAAAAGTCAGGTTTGCCAACACCCAACACTATCTGACATAAACACATAATCAACAAATTAATCGTTTTTCGTTTTGAAGTAGTACTAATGGCAGAAAAAAAGAAAATATCCAGTACCAGGTAAGGAAAAAGTAAAGACAAATAATCCAGGTATACTGAATTATGTTATTGCAGTAAACACCACTTCTGGACTACAGACCAGGCTGTACGTTTAATAGAACTATATGAAAACCATCCTTGCCTTTATAATGCAAAATCAAAGAACTATCACAATAGAAATCTAAAAGCCAAGGCTTTAACAGAAATATCTGACGGTTTAAAAGAACTTTTTCCAGATAAACCGTTTACTGAAGCACTTATTAAAGCAAAAATTCATACTTTAAGAAGTCAATTCATGTCAGAACTTAACAAAATCAAAAAAACAGAAGCCTCGGGAGCTTCACCGGATGATATATATCAACCTAAACTTTGGTGTTACCAAAGCCTCCAATTTTTAGAAGACACTTGTGAAATAGTCAGTGAAGGAGATTCCAATCTTGAGCAGGAGTACACGCAGGATTCGGATGCAGAAGGTACTGCTTTATTAGTGGATGCCACAGTAGATGAACTGTCTGCGCCATTTTCAATAGATGCATATAGTTCACCTTCGACAAGCAGATCTGCTTCAGCTGCTAGTTCGAATAGAGAAGCTCCAAACAAAAAGGTAACGATTCAAAGCAATGCCAATAAACTTCAAACTCAAAGCAAACTAGGAGCAAAGAAAAAGAGGAAGCTGGAGGATGATGAATATGCAGGGATATTGAAGGATTGCAGTACGGCAATAAATATGCTAAGTAGGCCTGCTTCACCGCCCAGAGTAGAACCGGACAATGACAATGAAAACAGTCTGTTTGGAAAATATATAACATCAGAAATGAATAAAATTAAAGACGATGATATTTTGGATGAGTTTAAGGAAAATGTTATGAGGGAACTGTATGCAGCAAAAAAGCTCTTTAGACAACAGTTGAACTAATACTTTGATATGTGATATGAATTAATGTAGGTTATATAAATATATTAGAAGAAAAACTAATTGATTTTTATTTAATATGTATTTCAAAATGGTCCCCCTTATAAACTTTCCACTGATTAAGGATACAAAAATAAACATAGATAGAAGGTAGGTCCTTGAAAATGTATTGATTATGCAACTTAAAAATTATATTTTATCAACATTGAAACACAAAAAATTCATGTTTTTTTTTCTATAACTAGAACCCTGTAGTTTGTTCACAAAAAAAAACATTTCAACAAGAAAACAGAACATTTTTAATATTAATAATATGAAAACCAATCACTGGGTCTATTTATAATCTATACAGCATATCTTCCTGCCATGGCACACTACCTACTCCGTTAAAATATTCTTTAAATTCTTCTCTGGTTTGTATTGCTTCTGTCTTTGGTCTGTTACCTGCCTGGACACTCAAACCGTATACAAATGTGTATCGCCTATCTATTTCTTCTGCAGGGTATAGTGAGTTTTCATTTCATGAGAAAGAAAATTATGTAGAGCACAACAAGCTTTTGTTATGATTTTCACCTTTTCAGGACGCAGAGCACTTACATTTAATAAACATCTAAAACGATTGGCTAGGATGCCGAAGGCATTTTCCACTACACGCCTTGCTCTGCTTAATCGATAATTAAAAATTCTCTGTTCATTGGTCAGTTTCCTGAAAGGATATGGTTTCATAATATGGGTTGTCAAAGGAAAAGCGGCATCAGCTGCGATAACAAATGGTATCTTTTTGGTTCTCATTGGGAGACTTCTGTCTTCAGGAAACTTTAGGTAATTTTTAGCGATGGCTTTACTGAGCTCACATTCTCTGTATACTCCTCCGTCTGAAATTCGTCCATTTATACCCACATTAAAATATAAAAATTTATAGTTTGCATCTACTAGAGCTAATAGAACAATGCTGTTCTGTCCTTTATAGTTATAAAACGAAGACCCTTCTTCTCGCTGTGCCTTTATAAGAATATGCTTTCCATCTAATGCCCCAAGGCAGTTAGGCATATTCCAGGTTTCCTCAAAATTTCTTGCTACTTCTAACCATTCTGCACTTGTATTTGGTACCTACAAGGTATAAAACAGTTATCAACTCTTAGCTAAATCTCATTATTATAGTGACATGTCCAGAAACTATGGAACCAACAATATTGATTTGCATATTGGTATATTAACCTACATACTTACATGTAAATATTCTCCTTTTAGTTCTCATAAATGCTTGCACCAAAGGAATAAAACCTGATATCGCAGCTTGTGACACTCTGAAATTATACTGTAGTGAAATGAAGCTTTCGCCAGTAGCCAAGTATCGCAAAGTAATAATTAGTTTAGTTTTTGGTGAAATGCTGTCTCGAAGTACAGTGTTATTTTTCTGTATTTGAATTTGTACTCTATGCAGTAGCTTATCAAATGTTTCCTCAGTCATTCTTAAAAAATTTGTAAATGATTTTAAATCATTGGCAGCGATAAATTCATTGGTAAGGCTTAGATTTCCTAATTCTTGGTTCATCCAAGGCTTCACCCACCATCTCCTAAGAGCTCTCTTTTTTTGTTCTCTTCTTTTTAAAATAAGTGTAACAGTGGCCATAATAGTAATTAATAATGTTCTTTGTAATTTCATTTTATCTATTGTTGTTCGCGACATTGTTTTGATCTCTTAAAAATTTACAAACAATGAATCTAACCTCAAAAATAACTTGAGATAAATGTCAATTTTCCTTATGTTTGCAGCTCTGAAATAAATCACTGAAACAATCATCAAAAAGGCACGGTGTAATAGTGCCAGTTATTTGGGGAAATTCAGCCAACAAATAGCCATGAAAATAAGCACGAAAATAGGCACGAAAAAGGCATAGTGTAATAAGGGTTTAAGGATTGGGAAGAGTTACAGGAACTGCACTGGTATCGGGCATTACTACTTCGGATGAGGAGGATGCTGAAGTTGATGAGGAGGATGGAACATGTGACTGCCTTGAAGAGGAACCAGCTATCCATATTTAGTTTTCCTGAAAAACATTTTCCCACTTTTTCCTCAGATTGCTTTTTGTTGAGAATACAAATACTTATTTTTAGTTGTGTTGTTTTGTTTATTTTTAAAATCACATTATCCTAAAAATTGAGGTAAAACATTAACCCCATTTCAGAATCTGAAATTCATGCAAAAACAGATAAAAACCAGATTTCATACAAAAACCGATAATTAAAAAAAAATTATAATAAAAAAAGGATAAAAAATGTTATGTTAGCAAAACTTGAGATTTATATTACATGAACCACGGATAGTTAAGTCCAGTTATAAAAATTTTCAAATTTTTCTGGGATCGCGCTGTATAAGTTTTTCGTCATTATCTCAAAATGGATAAATATGGATTTATCGGTTTTTGCATGTTTGCTCCACATTTATGGTGATATTCACAGACTCAGATATTGCTTGTCGCTGATTCTTAGGGCCAAAGAGCATAACATTTGACTTCGATGGATTGATAATCAGACAGTGCGACTTCTATGAAGGCATTCAGATCTCGATTAATGAGTTCACAAGCAATACATTTTTCTTTTTCTGGGAAACTGTAATATAACTGAGTGTCATCCGCATATAGATGAACTTTGCAATCGAGAAGATAACGAATGAGATTAGAGGTGTATATGGAAAACAATAACGGCCCAAAAATAGAGCCTTGAGGTACTCCTGCTGTCTATTCCTAAGATAGTTATCTAACCCAATATTGGAGTATAATCAAATGAGACCCCCGCGACTATGATCGGCTTTAGAAATACCACCTACTGATGCCCTTTTTGGTGCATTTTCATTTCAATTTCACTCGTAACATTATTTTCAGGGGTTTCTTATACCAAACAATTTTTTTATCAATAGCCACATTGTAATGAAGGAGAGGGCTGATTCGAGTGTCAGAAATCCGATATTGGCATTTTACCTTCACTCATGATGAAACCTCCTGAATCTGATTTCTATGGGAAAAATGAATTAATGAAAAAGTTGTCGGAGTTCTGAGTTCCGACTAAATAATCGTATAAATTGAAGTAAAAAATGTGTTTTTTCAACATCATCTTCGAATTAAAATTATAGTATATTTATTTTCCATGAGGAGTTTGGAATATGGAAAGTGTATGTATGACAATTCAAACTAATGACATCTGTTGAATTACCGCTTGGTTATAAATATTCATTACAGACTGAAACATGTTACATGCTGTAGAAATGCGGAATTAATCATGCTACCAAGGCTAGGAAAACAATCTAATGATGTGAAATCCTAAGCTTTTTGCTCAAAATGCAGCACCTGCTAATAGAAAATACTACATTTCAATTTGGATTCAGGCAAAAGTACTCTACAATCGACCAGGTATAGTCCATCCAATATCAATTGCAGAAGCTGTTTCTATAGGGAGTAAATAAAAACTCACTTCGCTAACACGAGCGTATATGCGAAGAAACGGAACGAAATATAATCTGTACTACTTGTATACAGTCTCCGTCGGCACAAAGAGCCCGCTGGTCAACGTAGCCTTGAGTGACTGCTGTCTGTTCTACAACCGATTCGTCTGGGCCAATCAAGTCGGACATCAATGCTTGCAGGTGTGGTTATACGATGGGAGGTCTTAAATCACGCGTTATATTTGTGTTTTAATAGCTCTGAAAGATTAAAAACCAGTAGCGTCTGTGGTCTTGGTGTGTGCCGATCGAAATACGTTTTAGGATATTCTATCAAACAATGAAAGAAATTATTTTTCTTTCTTAATGTATTTGTATAAATAAAAGCTTGTCTTTATTTTTTTTTCATTTTTCATTATTTATGAAGTATTTTTAAAATCTTAAAATATCTAAATAAAATTAGTTATCTCCGCCACTGCCGCTCACAGGATTTCGCCGCAAGACTTTTTTATGATTCTGCAATTGATATTGGGAAAACTATACCTATAATCACTTTACGTATACTAGAAGAATAACACATCTTGAAAAGGGAAACATTCTCAATTGAATATTGATAGAAATACTGATGATCGTGGAAGCGTGAAATAGATTTTCGTCGACAAAAATGTATTGAAGACCTAGTGAATGCGATGTCTCTCCTGCGTCAATGTTACGAATGATTTCTGGTGAGTACTCTCTTTTGGAAAACATTCTTCTTTGCCTCATTCATCTTTATGAGTTCTTAATCAAGACTGGAATAGAAAATCAAATAACTATATGAATAAAAATGCAAATTTTCAAGTTCAGATTTTTTCTTTTGAGTTAGAGCCTTTTCAGTATATCTATCAAATGTAGTTCAATGTCCAGCGTGGCTTTAGCCGGGGAAGTAGTTGTTTTCTGTTAGACATTCACAAAAAATAACTTCATTTTAATCGTGGACTTTTCAATTCACAGAAAAGTATTCAATATTCAATTGAGAATGTTTCCCTTTTCAACATGAATACCCCACGAGAGGTTATCTTGACGATGGAAGATAGTGACTAAAGTTTATCTTTCAGTCGCAGATGATTCCACATCTGATTTTATGAACATCCTGTTTATATTTTCAACAAATCAATAACACATCTCTTATATAATCTTCTTAAACGTTGCGAAAGTATGCCACGAAGGGTTTGATTCATAAACTAAAATGCTTCCAGAACAATACATATATCTGATAGATTATTTAGAGACAAGCAAGAAGATGAATACTTATACTTGAAAGAAATAAAAGCGGGTGTACCTCATGGTAGCGTCTTTGGTCCCGTTCTGTATTTACTATATAACTGCGACATACCAGCAATAGCCAATACGCTATTGATACTGCCCCCTTGTGAAAAACTCTGCTACAAAATTACAGACAACAAACAATGCAGTAGTAGATTGGACCAGAGAATGGAAAATCAAACTCAATGAACTCAGATGTATGAAGTTAATTTTTAGCAACAAAAGGCTAACAGAATCTCATCCTCTAGATAGTAACAGAACAGTCGTGTCATATTCAATGGATATCAAATACTCTGGCCAAACTTGGGTGGAAAGAGCATGTTAAAAGAAAACAACCTAAAATATAGACTGGCTGATTTGAAGAGTGGGAATTATCCCACATATATATTTCATACATTTGAATTTCAAATATTTTATTTCATACATATGAATTTCAAGTTCAGTTTTTCAAGTTGTTCCCAATAACAAATTACGACTTATCATAAAATCTCTCTGGAATTTTTTACATTACAAGACAATTTAATAACTACTATTTCATTAGACAAAACCAAATTACTGCTATTTCATTAGGTAAACCAAATTAACCCAAGGAATAATTCCTGGCATTATTCCTCGGCAATTAACCGACATATTATAGGAAAGTACAGCTATACAGTTGGCTGGGATATAAAAGTGAGTTTCCGACGTCATTCAGTACAGTTTCTCGGCATCGTTCGAGTGAGTTCAACTTAGTCATAACTCGTCGTTCAATTCAAGTCCCCAACACTATAGCTCGATACAATACAGTGTTATTTCACAACACTCAAACAAACAGTTCTTCCGCGCCTCCGCCCTACACAAGTAGAAACGCCTCAGCTGTGATAATCAATACGCAATAAACATATTCCATCAACATTAACTGAAGTGTCCGGCTCTGCCACAGAAGTTATAGTTACCCGCGAAAATATCTAGTAGGTGTAACGGTTACAAGTCTTGATCTACAATCAGGTTGTGAAACAGTTGTGACTTAATGGCATCCAGCTTGGGGCTGCGCTAGTGACTAAAACATGAAGTGCATTCAAACATTCCAGAACAAAGTGTTATTACATAGCGAACCCCCTTCGTATTTTTAATTCGCGATATTTCGTTTCCAAGTCAAACCAGTTTCCGAATGGAACACAAAATTCGCCACTAGTTTTTCCAATGAAATTCGCTATAACTCATATACCAAAAAATAGTTGTCTCATACCACCCGGTAAAAGTACTCTTTTCCAGAGCATCCATAACTTTCAATTTTGTCAGCAGACGCGCTTATTGATGATTAAGAAAGAATAAACAAATTCCAATTACTCGATGTGTGATGGTGCGTCACCGTTGTTTGTTTCGATCCTGGCGGTTGGCTATCAATTTCATTTTTAAGTGCAAAGTTAAATGGATCTCCAACAAAAAATCCCTACGAGGCTTTATAAATAAATAAGACGGACGAACCTCTGCAACTCAATCATCACCCACTTTTACAGGCCCGATCAACTTGAAATTCAGCATGCGTTTATGGTTACTGTGGCAATAAACAACATTTATCTAATGAATATTCAAGATGGCGCTATCTAGATGAAAAATATTTTTTCTCATTTTTGGTCTGGTATTTCAGAATCGAAGTTTCGATATTCAATATGACGAACGAATAATATAATTTGTGGTCCAATTTTACAGATTACGATTTTTTGTTTAAATTTTGTCTCGACTGACGACAGAAAAAAAATCACCGAGTTAAAAATACAGATGTGCACTAAAAATGTACATGAAAACCATACCCTGGTTATGTAATTTCCACGTAACATTCAAAATCATTTATTTTTTACATAAATATGAAATTTTACACAAGAACTTCTGTACAAAAATTCATTTTAAAAAATAGACAAAGCCTGTTCTGAAATGTTCCTTACTTGTTTTTAGCCGACTACGGCGAAGCAAAAAGGAAGCGTCTTGATCGTCCGCTGGTTATAGGCTATGTGACGTCACATAAAATTCCTCTAGAGGATATAAAGTCATGAACTAAAAAATTTTTTTTTATGGTGCCGTGGTGGGTATCATTTGAAAGGGCTAAATTAGCACATTTCAAAAATATATATATTGTTAGAATAAATTCTAAAATCTCGCCTCAGATGTGAGCCAAACATATTTTCTCTCCAAAATACATTTCGAATCCCTCCCAAATACATATATAAAAAATACATTTTTCATTATGGGATATGGTACACATGTTAAAATTATATGAAAAAAACAAAACGTGTGTAATAATAATGACATAAGCGGTATATTACCTAGGTACATGTAAAACAAAACAAAAATGCCATAAACGAGGAAGTATGTATTAATAGGCAATCAGACCATCATAATTTCATTTTCCCATGGTCGATAAAAAGCCATATTTTCCAACAAAACACAACATAACTATAGAATATTTTAAAACCTATTTCGATCCCAGATCAGAGACGCTACTGGCTTTTATTTACTCAGACCTCCTGAAACACGTATATAACTGGTGATTTATTAGTCTACAAGCATTATCATTGGCTTGCGGTCCGTTTTGATTGGCTACTGTAGAACTAGACAGCTGTCACTCAAATCCACGTTGACTATCGGCTCTATTGATCTTTCGTTCGCCGACGGAGAATGTTTACGAGTAGTACACATTATTTTTCGTTCCGTTTCTTCGCATATACGCTCGTGTTAGCGAAGTGAGTTTTTGATTTGCTCCCTATAGAAACAGCTTCTGCACTTGAAAATGGTTAAACTTTACCTAAATATCAAATGAAATTGCATGCGTTTGGAATCACAATCGGCGATCATTATCAAGGAAACGAAGTGAGAGATTGCTGAACAATTATTCATTCGGTTCGCGATAAAATATCAAAATTCAGTGGTGGATAATGATTGAATAAGGATCGATACAAATACAAGAGCCTTCAATAGATGCAATATTCGGATGGGTAGAATGCGTTAGGTTTCGGTTCCGCAAAAAAATAACAATCTATGTTAAAAGAATACAAAACTCAAAACACTCACAAACTACTTACTAACAAAAAGTGTATGGTGGGTCCTTTGACAAACATTGGAGTATTTAAAGATGGTAGTTATAATAGGATTTGCCGGCACATGAGAAGAGTGGATGATGTTGAAAACAAGAGTTTATAACATA
Organism: Gonioctena quinquepunctata; assembly: GCA_018342105.1. Lineage (NCBI taxonomy): Eukaryota > Metazoa > Arthropoda > Insecta > Coleoptera > Chrysomelidae > Gonioctena > Gonioctena quinquepunctata. The sequence goes on from JAFIRS010001096.1 coordinate 222,785, forward strand.
AACCACGTTTAAAATTATGGGGAAGGTTTTAACGATATGCAATTCTTTTTTTGATATCACAAAGGCAAGGCAAGTTAGAGAACTCCAAAAAGTTACACAGGCCATGTTTTTCGCCAACACCAGCCACATTATTGGTAAATGAAAGAGGAAATGTATTTGTTAAAACAATATACAATGACCGGAAAAACAAAAATTATTCCAACCTTGTTGAAATGTGTTCCTTCACAGGGATTAGAAAGAAAACTATATTACATACTTTCGAAAGAAAGAAAAAATGTACTGGGAATCCCCAGAATCCTCTAGATGCAGGTCAAAAATATAATTTGCAGAAAAGTGCATCAGATTTCGAACGAACTGTCCAAAGACTACGCTTTACCAAAAAACTGCAGAAACAAGTCCTCGGAAGTACTACTAGAAATGAATTTTTGCTGAGAAAAGCACAACAAAAAACATATATTGCTAGATTTTTACTAATTTGAAATAACACGTTATCGTCATATGACAGAAATTCCACCCTACAGCTAGAGCCAAACAATTTTCTCTAAAATTAAAAATTTTTATTTATAACGATCTAGACTTTATAGAATTCACTTATACTTGATGATCGACATTTATCAGTTTTTGGCTCTTTCATTTCCAAATGAGGTATAGCAAAAACATCCTCATCCTCATTCCTAGGTCTTCAAAAGTAATGAGAAATATTTACAATACGTTAAATATATTCCTGTAATGTTAAATAATTGCAATAACTCGTCATATATTTACTTTTTCATAAAGCAGAGAAAAATGATCATGGTTGACGGCTATAATGAAACCCTTCTCAACCACCTTGTATAATTATTTTTTTCGAAAATCGTCATTGAAAATAAAGTAAACATAAAACGTGATATATTGGAAAAAATAAAGTACATTGTTCTCCATCATCTATGAAAGTTATAATGGCAATTGAAATATTTCTTCTTTCCCACAATTGAACGAAGGAGACGAAAGTGCTCCACTTCAATCACAAAGCAATATGTTACACTTTCCTTGTAAGGAAAACTAATCGATCATTTGACACAGTTACGCTAACATTATTCAACAATCGGAGAATAAATCTGAATCACATAGGATCTGAATTGAGATGGTAACCTAAAGGTTTTTTTTAATGATGATATTGACACGAATAACGAGAATATTTTCACTGAACTATGTACAGGTTTTTATTTATACAATGATAAATATAACATCGGTAAACAGACTTTTGAAATGCACCGTTTTCAGAAATATTTTGAAAATTCTAATAGAGAATTTGACTTCCAAACATTTTTCTCCAGTGGCATTCCGAATTTTTTTCTAAGAGCCTCTAATTATTTTAAGAATTCACGTGTAAATTTTTACATTATCATTCTGTGCCAATTGAAAAAAAATTGTTAAAATAATTTATATTTCTATATAGTGCAATGGAATAAGATGATCCACTGCTCGGATAATTACCCAAATTGCTAATAATTTAAAGATCTGGCGCGCTCCGTGTAATGCCAGTCACATTACTTTTTCAAATTTGAATATTTGTTTGATTTTCAGAATAGAGAGATCCCATTATGATTTTCTGACACTGAGAATACATTATCTGAGTGTCCATTTTTTATTCAAGTAGCTTTTCCTTTTTTTATCATCTCTTATTAACCATTTCTGTCCCTCATTTTATTTTTCTCTGAAGATATTACCAATGATGTGTGATTCTCACTTTTCCCGCAAAAAAATTAAAATGTGAAAGATTCGAAATTCAACTGAGTTTTTTTCGGGTTTTCACCCTCATCACCCATCCACATGGGTACGTAGCTGTGCATGTTTAGCATTTTCATTTCTGACAGAAAATACAAACAACCCACTACTATATCAATTGAAAAAAAAATACACTCCTTTTTCACGCATTGATTTAAATACGGCAGACCAAATGGCAAAGAACCCTTGATTCGTGAGTCATACTTGCACTTGACCGCTTTTAGTTTTAGAAATTTCAACTTTTGTCAACTATTTTCATGAACTTTCCATCGTTGTGCATTAATTTTTATCTAGAAAATTCGACATTTGTCACGACTATTTCACTCATGTTATTTTAAACTAATCATAGAAGATTGTTGATTTTTTGTCAGAATTCTTCAATTGAAGATGGCAGCTCCAGGATGGCGGACGAGTTAATCTTTAGATGGTCTCATCATTGAAGAACTAGATTGCTCAGAACTTACAGATTGCTACAGAACTTAATTCGTTGTAGAGTCGTTCACACTGCCACTGCACTTTTTGAATTTTACGTCTTTCTAGTCGTGATTCGTTACTCACAGCGAGCGTCTATAACCAACAGGCTATTTATTAGCAAAGGAAGGCAATCAGTGGTACCAAAAGTTTCATATTATTCACCCTGTATAAAAAAACATGTTTTAGTTTCTTTTTAGAACCTTTGAATCAGTCCAGATGGCAATTATAAAAAAGTTCGCGTCGGCCTCGATTGACAATATTCGCTGAGGTTATAGAAAATATCATCGAAACATTAAAACGGAAATAGATATCAATCATAATAATCACCTAAAAAACCTTTCATTTCATTCCGAACTCAATATTGAAACCGTACACAACATATACCATTATTTTCCAATTTGATAAAACTATCTATTTCGGAGTATCGAAATTTTATATTGTTTTATTTCGATTGCATGGAAAGTTTCCCAATCAATAATTGAACGGGCATATCCGGTGAAACTTTAATCGTTAAACTTAACGTTAGTTATTGGTGTGAATTAATTATTAAATTGACTTCGAAATTGCAAAAACGTTATATTGAAGACGTAATTTGAAATAATGAAAGATTCAAAGCAAAACGAACCTATTCGCTGCGTTCGAAAATAATTAGAAAACAAGTCGTCAATCAAATGCACCATTTAATTTTTTATCCGTTTTAGCTCTCGATCCAGAGAACTCGAAACAATCATTCTCATCAATTACGGTCATTGCTCTTTCGGATTATCAAATTATACAGGGTGTTCCCGCAAGTCCCCACGTTACAGGTCTGCAATTCGGTAGGTATTCAAAGTACACCAGGTCCAGATCGAATGAAGAACATTTCAAATGGAAAAAGTGAAAACAAAAAAATCTGAGAAAACACAATCAATCAATAAAAAATATACTTTATTGTCAAAGAACACCTTATTGACAAAGCATGCATCAGTAAATATATACGTTAAAACAATGTAAGATCAATACCAAAATGAAATTTTGGAATGTCACCAGTCGTAAATTTATATAGATGCATATATTCTATAAAATGAATTTAATACCAAATGTAACTAAAAAGTATAGAGTTCAGAAATAAGATCACACTATAAATATCACATTGTCAAAAGTCATAAAAAATTATTAAAATATAACATACTAAAAGTTTAAAATTGGATATATAATATCAGTCTTCACACAATATTCCAATATCAAAGTCATATAAAATTTAAATATACAAAAATTAAAAATAAACAAACAAATACTAAGTTAAAATTAATAATTTTTCATACAATATCCCATTGTCAAAATCACATGAAATTTAAATACAAATAAATTTTAAAATATGATACACGATACAGAATACTTGGAGGACGTTTAAATGGCTAGAGTACGTCATTGTAATACTCCTGCAGGTTATAGTAAGCCTTCTGTAAAAGTGCTTCTTTCACTTTTTTTCATAACAGTATGCCATCCATATCTTTATCAAAGTATTCTTGAACACTATAAAATAAAGGTCCCAATATCAATTAACGGATTACAGCGTTATAACAGAATTGTACTACTGAAGAAAGATCCGTTAGCGATTATGACGCTGTTGTTTTAAAAATGTTGGAAGTCGGAATCAATGTAGCAGGGTTTATCGTCTGCAATTTGGTTAATATAAAGATTAAACCAAGCGTCTGTGTCTTGTGAGCCGATCTACGTTATTTCTAGTTTTAAAGAAATGTTTCTTTAATGTTTTGATAAATAAAGGCATCCGATAAAATCAATTCTAAATAAATTAGTTTCCCCATTCTAATGCAGGACGCTTGAAGAATAGAATGGAAAATTAACGTCAATTGATTGGATATCTTAAAATTAGTCGGAAGATTTTAGCTGCATTATAGATCAGCGATTTTTTAATCAAATTTGATGATGGAATGGGCAGTCTTAACGTGTCATTTTGGCAAGTGGATCCAACAAGAACATCGTAAGACGATTTGTTCTTATGCACGCAGTTTCTAGTATGTATAAAGAGGAGAATGTCAGTAATGTTTGCTCCTTGAACAAGGGATCACAAGACACTCTGGGCCCAAATTTGCACATATATCTAATGGCGCGCTTTTGAAGAATAATTACTGTATTGAAGTGGTGTTGCTCAAGAAATTTATTGTTTTATAACATTATTACCCAACGGAATGTCTGATAAGTTGCAGTTAAATGACATGAGTTTGGTTTTGTCTATATTGAGGGATAACAGATTGGAGTTGCACCACCCTCTCACACTGGCAATATCTTGAGCTATTCTGTTGTGAAGATTTGTTTCATTGATGTCATGCCACATAATGATTGTATCATCCGCAAACATTGTAAACATTCCATTAGATTTGATAAAAGCTAGGTCGTTGAAATATAATAAAAATAGTACCTACTGGCCTAGTCCGAGCCTTGCAACGTGTCTGATAGTGTCAGTTCTGAACAACTGGTTCGTTGACTAGATATGATCGTTCAGTTGAGTCTTTGATTTCTGATAACACACCAGGTTCTCGAATACTCAAATCAGGGTAAAGTATTTTCAGCAGATGGAAGATGGTCACCATGTACTCTTTGGACTGAAAGCCAAATTGATGAGATTTAAAATTTTGGGTCCGACATAAAATTCATCAACCTAATTTTGACCAACTTCTCTATGATTTTACCAAGGGTTGGAATGAGCGAGATGGGTCGAAAGTTTGATAGATCTGAGGTGTCACCCCCCTTGTGAAGAGGGATTACAACATTTATTTGTTTTTAGGAATTGTGGGTGGGTTCCTTCGGCAAAGCAGTCAATAATAAGGTGGACTAGTAACTCCAGAGCAAAAATTGACATATTCTCAAAAATTCTTATCGAGATGTTATCAATGCATAAGAAGTTTCATTTTTGATATGTTTTATTGTATCCATTAGCTCTATTAAATTAGTCTCATATAAAACAAATGTTTCAGTAATATTCATGTTATTCATAAACGATAATGGATCTGGTGCTTTATCTAAATTTTTTGACAGTTGGTCAGCTATAGAATTCAGAGTGTTGCCATCCAAAGTGATATGCTTTACCAGAGTAGGAGTTTTGACCCGAAACTCATTTAATATACAGTGCTTCTCAAAAGTCCCCTCCCCCCCTCTTATTTTTGGAACGATTATTCATAAACAAATGAAATTTGGAAACTGAATATTAAAGGTTGTAAACTTCCCTACTAGTGATGATAGATGACGAAATCGTCAAAGATGACGTCACAAGGCCATTGTGACCAATAATTTTAAATGGAACCCTACGGCAAGCGACACCTCTTTTAAAAGGTATCAAAAAAACCTATTCAATGATACTAATTTTGTTTGTGTTTATGGCAGTTTTGATAGCTCATTAGTAAACATTAAAATTTAAATTCCATTCAGTATGATATTAATTACAGATTTAAGAATCAGTATCTACTTAAAGAAATTGCTCGAAGTACCTCCATTTACTTCCTGACAGTGAAATATCCTATTTTTAAACTCTTCTCGTACTTTTGCAAATGTGTCTGCGGAAACAGCCTCACATTCTGCAACAATACGTTGTGTTAAAACGTCAATATTGTCAGGTTCAGTGGCGTAAACCTTCGATTTAAGGTACCCCTACAGAAAAAAATCCAAAGGTGTGAGGTCCGGTCATCGAGCTGGCCATTCCGTTGAACCTCGTCGTCCAATCCATCTACCACGACACTCCTCATCCAAATACCGTCTTACTGCACCGTAATAGTGTGGAAGAGCACCATCCTGTTGGAATGTTATTTCCAAATTGCCGAATTCATCTGGATTATCTTCCAAAATTTCAAGGATTAACGGTTCTATTGCGTTTTGCAACAGCTCCAGATAAACCTCACCAGTTAAATTAGTATTTAAAAAAAGAAGCCCAACGATGTGGTTTCCCAGGATACCTGCCCAAACATTCACCTTCTGGAGAAATTGGGTATGTGTTTCACGAAACAGGTGAGGATTTGCGTCACTCCAATACCTCACATTCTGTGTATTTACATTTCCATTTAGATAGAAAGTACTTTCATCACTAAAACAAATTGTTTTGACATAGTCTGGCTGTTGGTTAATTTTAGTTTCCATATTTTCACAAAATTCTAGTCTTCGGTCTGGGTCGTCGTCTGAGAGTTGATGAACTATTTTTAATTTGTATGGATGAAATTTGTTTTTTCTCAACACCCTGTGTACTGTACTTCGACCGAGACTTCGACTGACTTCACAGGTAGATGCAACGTGAGTTGTTGAAGAAGTAGGATTAACTATTACTTCTGCCAGTATATCAATTTTTTTCTCATCAGAAATTGTGGTCTGCCAGATCGTTTCACATTATTAATACTACCCGTTGTTTCAAACTTACGAAGAAGCTCCCTTAAATAAGTCCTCGAAACGGGGCGATCGGGAAACCTCTCATTAAAAATGCGTTCTGCTGCATGAATATTTTGTCCAGTTTCACCAAGAATTAGGATCGCTGCTACTTTATCACCTAAAGCACGTACCATTTCGCTTCTTGAAGCACTTAAACGTTCGGCTCACAACAGTTCAACAAATTATTAAAATGTACAAAAATATTAAAAGTACCAAAAGCTGCTAAAACAGTTAAACGTTCGATCAACAATACACAAATTATTAAATGTACAAAAACTTGGACAATTACAAAAACGTCGAATTAGGCGGAGCTTGAATTTGGAATTTTAGTATTAACTGATTTATTTAATCACAGCTTTGCGTTTTTCAAAAGCGAGTTGCCAAAACTGCCATAAACACAAACAAAATTAGTATCATTGAATAGGTTTTTTCGATAGCTTTTAAAAGAGGTGTCGCTTGCCGTAGGGTTCCATTTAAAATTATTGGTCACAATGGCCTTGTGGCGTCATCTTTGACGATTTCATCATCTATCATCACTAGTAGGGAAGTTTACAACCTTTAATATTCAGTTTCCAAATTTCACTTGTTTATGTATAATCGTTTATGTATAATTTATAAGGCAATTGTGATAAGAAAGAAGAAGAAGGGATCATCAGAGTATAACACAGAATTCCAGTCCTATTTTAAACATACATTACACACATTTTCATTATTTGTTTTAGTGAACAACCTTCCAAATTTAAATTTTTCTTCGGTAGTGCTTTTTTTGTTACTCCACCTACATACCATCCCATGATAATCATAAAAACCGAAGGGCATACTCTTAAAAACCCAAAAAATGTTACGTTTATCTTACACCGGCTTTCTCTATTTATATGCATCCCTTTTTACAAGCTTTTATTTAATTTCACATTTGTATGTATCTATGCATGTTTAGTACAAATCTTGCAAGTGAATTTTTACCCACTCCCAGTCATCCGATTACCTTTAAATTTGGCAGGTGTTCATAATTACGGTGCCAATGCCTTATGGAATTTTTGTTAGATAAAAAAAATGGCGGCTCCAATATAACGGACGATATTTGTGTTTATGGTCCGATTTGATGCAAAATTAATATGTGGGGGTTAATGGCGGCTCCAAGATGGCGGACGATCTGATTATGGTCTGATTGTATTCGAAATCGGTATGTGGGGGTTTTCGGGGTCGGAGATTATGAATTCATAAATTCAAGATGGTATTTCCAGGATGGCGGGCGAGTTAATCTTTAGATGGTCTCCTCATTGAAGAACTAGATAGCTCAAGGCCTCATAATAACGATGCTTAAACAAAAATGCATAGATTAAGGCGTACTAACTAAAAAGCACATTAAATAATTAATAAAAAACCTTTTGAAGACAAGCTTTTATTCAAATGCGCTAAAAAGTAAAAAATAATTGCTTTGGATGTGTGATGTAGGTTATTTCGTGAGTTACAGATTCAAGAGCTTGTTGCCTTATGAAAATACACGCTTATTTATGATATTATCTTGTCAACTTTCTGGAAAACTGCTGTTAGCTGCCTTCATCACTGATATTAACAGAATTTGGAGTACTCAAGTCTTTTTACGTGCAAATCTGCAATCGCTCCCGAATAGTTTTGGAGTTCAAAAGTAAAAAAACGGCAATTTTCACGACTATCACGATAATTGAAACTTTCAAACACTAACAATATTCAGCACAATCTACATCATCTTTGCAGCACTTGAAAGTCAAACGACTTGCGTTTTATTTATCCCAATCTGTTTGTTTGTGGAACAGTTTCCAATATATGTCTCAAATTACAAGGATACGCCTGTTTACAGATATTACATACTAAAATACAGAGTGGGCCATTGAAAACGAAACAGCGGCTCTGTAGGTCGGCAGAACCGAATTATATAAAAACGCTCGGACACATCAACTACATTTTCGAGGAGGACATCGTTCGCGATGAAATTCACTCGAAATACATTCCATCCCTCGGAGCTGTGACCACCACCCCTGAATTTTTGAATGGCAACATGTCAAGGGATACCTTATTTTCCTTCTCAATATCAAACAACAAAAATAAATTAATTCTATCGATTCGTTTTCGAGATATAGGAACTTGAAGATGGGAAATCACTTTTTATTCACTCAATCAATAAAAACAATATCTGATAAAGCAACCGTCGCAATAATTATTATTGTCGATGAACTAAATGTTCGAATACAAAAGCGACAAGCTTTTGAATCTGTAACTCACGGAATAACCTACGTCACACATCCAAAGCAATTATTTTTCAATTTGTATGAAAGCTTGTTTTTAAAAAGACTATTTATTAATTATTTTATTTAATATTTTCAACAACATTGGACCTTATTTATTTGCATGCCATTTGTTATTCCACCTACATATCATGTCAATGTCAATAAAATAATTAATAAAAAAGGAGAAAATTTACTGGAATCCAACCATTGCAAAACAATGCAATTTGATGCTGATTTAATGATTATCAAAAGATAATACATGCTAGCATGAAAGATAAAATAAAAATGTTTATATTGTAGATCACGCTGAGTAAATCAGCTGATATTACCTCTGCTACTTGTTCTTGCCCCAGGGGGATAAAAAGTCACCACATTGCCACACTGGCTCTTTTTGACCAGTGTGAAAACAGAAACGGTCGTCGCACCAGTAACGAAATATTAGTATATGCGCAAGGGTGTCATATGTTATTCCTTCAAAACCTTCCGAAATTAAATAGCAGTTGGAATTTTCCACAGAATTATGATGGTGATGATGAAGAATGAAAGTTAACACCTAATTATGATAAAAATATGATACTGGTGTTTCTAATAAATCATAAGATCATATTTATCAGTGGCTGTGACAATAACATACAAGATGGGATAAAAAGGGCATATCTGGAAATTTTTTTTTCACAGAATATTCAGAACGAGCTGAGAAAGCATACCTACCCCATTTCGGATTTTGTATCTCAATACTCACCCTGGAAACTACCCCCGTATTCAAAAAATCTCCAAAACAGAGTTAATTCATCGTTTCTGGAAATTTATTTTTCACTATATATCCAAAACGAGTTGAGAAAGCATGCCTACCCCATTTCAAATTTTGTATCTCGATACTCATCCTAGAAACTACCCCCGTATTCAAAAAATATCCAGAACAGAGTTAATTCATCGTTTCTGGACATTTCTTCTTCACTCTATATTCAAAACGAGCTGAGAAAGCATGCCTACCCCATTTCAGATTTTGTATCTCAATACTCACCCTGGAAACTACCCCCGTATTCAAAAAATCTCCAAAACAGAGTTAATTCATTGTTTCTGGAAATTTATTTTTCACTCTATATTCAAAACGAGCTGAGAAAGCATGCCTCATCCATTTCAGATTTTGTATCTCAATACTCACCCTGGAAACTACCCCCGTATTCAAAAAAATCTCCAAAACAGAGTTAATTCATCGTTTCTGGACATTTCTTCTTCACTCTATATTCAAAACGAGCTGAGAAAGCATGCCTACCCCATTTCAGATTTTGTATCTCAATACTCACCCTGGCAACTACCCCCGTATTCAAAAAAATCTCCAAAACAGAGTTAATTCATCGTTTCTGGAAATTTATTTTTCAATATATATCCAAAACGCCTACCCCATTTCATATTTTGTATCTCGATACTCACCCTAGAAACTACCCCGGTATTCAAAAATATCCAGAACAGAGTTAATTCATCGTTTCTGGACATTTCTTTTCACTCTATATTTCAAAACGAGCTGAGAGATACTCATTTCGATTTGTATCAATATTACCCTGAAACTACCCCCGTATTAAAATTTCTCCAGAACAGAGCTAATTAATCGTTTCTGGAAATTTATTTTACAATATATATCCAAATCGAGTTGAGAAATAGAATATAGAGTGAAAAAGAAATTTCCAGAAACGATGAATTAGCTCTGTTCTGGAGATTTTTTTTTAATACGGGGGTAGTTTCCAGGGTGAGTATTGAGATACATAATATGAAATGGGGTAGGCATGCGTTCTCAACTCGTTTGGATATAAGTGAAAAATAAATTTCCAGAAACGATGAATTAACTCTGTTTTGGAGATTTTTTTGAATACGGGGGTAGTTTCCAAGGGAGTATTGAGATACAAAATCGAAATGGTAGGCATGCTTTCTCAGCTCGGTTTGAATATAGAGTGAAAAATAAATTTCCAGAAACAATGAATTAACTCTGTTTTGGAGATTTTTTGGATACGGGGGTAGTTTCCAGGGCGAGTATTGAGATACAAAATCCGAAATGGGGTAGGTGTGCTTTCTCAGCTCGTTTTAATATAGAGTGAAAAATAAATGTCCAGAAAGGATGAATTAACTCTGTTCTGGATATTTCTTGAATACGGGGGTAGTTTCTAGGGTGAGTATCGAGATAGAAAATATGAAATGGGGTAGGCATGCGTTCTCAACTCGTTTTGGATATATAGTGAAAAATAAATTTCCAGAAACGATGAATTAACTCTGTTTTGGAGATTTTGTTGAATACTGGGTAGTTTCCAGGGTGAGTATTGAGATACCAAATCCGAAATGGGGTAGGTATGCTTTCTCAGCTCTTTCTGAATATACTGTAAAATGGAAATTTCCAGATACGCCCTTTTTATCCCATCTTGTATGTTATTGTCACAGCCACTGATAAATATGATCTTATGATTTATTAGAAACACCATTATCATATTTTTATGATAATTTTGTGTAAACTTTCATTCATCATCATCACCATCATAATACTGTAGAAAATTCCAATTGCTATTTCATTTCGGAAGATTTTGAAGGAATAACATATGACACCCTTGCGCATATACTAATATTTCGTTTCTGGCACGACGACCGTCTCTGTTTTCACACTGGTCTCTTTTTGGATATTCCAACATACCCATTACAGATAAAGATTGTACTTGGAATGGTCCAAAACAAAAAAAAGAATGCTGGTAAAAGTAGCTGCTTCAATTTGATTACTTTTGAATTAGAACAAAACAATGACATAACCTCAACTATCTTAAATAAGCCATAACCACAGTTTATAGCTAAGGAATCAGTTCGCTCACTTGGCGTCGGCACTTTGATCTTTATGTTCCCGTTTGTACACCGCGTGTTACTAATACTGACATTTTTCGGATACTTCGAAGGGCGATAATCGCGTACAGTCTTCTGCGCATCCTGAATTCTTTCCCTGGAGTGGATGTTACCTTGGAACATGCATTTGGGCCAAGTGAGCTAACTGCTTCTTTAGCTATAAACTGTGCCATAACTATGTTATAACCCTTATCTCTCTATAAAATATAATAGGAAATCCTAAATTTGGCCTAACTATAACAAAATATAAATTTGTCCACCCTTATTTATAAGACAATCACGAATAAACTAAAAAATAAAAATTCCTTATGGGCATTTAACATGCATTTGCATTTTCGATGGAAAGGTTCGTAAAAGCTCCGTCACGTCACGACTTGGACAGTCTATTAAGCACTAAGGGACACAAAGTATATATTGTATATTGAACAGTTTACGAGTTTAGAAGCTTGTGACAAGCCAACTGGGCGGACAATCATACATGGATGTGAGACCATTAAATCCGTTTGCACCTTTTCGCTAATAAAAAACAAACCCGGTAGTCTTTTGGCGGAAGCTTCGCAATGATACCACCCGAGCATTGAGAAGCGGAAGAGGAAAAAAAGTTGTTGCGGAATACGGAAGAATACTCACACACACAAACCGTCTAATCAATCCGATCGCGTTCGAAAGGAATCACAGCCCACTCACGATTCCGAATAATCAACGATATGATATTGCGAGAATTAATTGACCGTGACTCATTTTTCAATGCAACCTGAGCTCGTTTTTTTATCCACTCGGTGACGTGACATTTCCGGTAGCAGCGCGATGCATAAAAATTTCGTCACAAATTACGTAGAGCGTGTAGTATAAACACACGCGCCTGTTTGTTTTTCAAATAGAACAGCAGTTTCCATTCGACTTGTTTGTGGGTGGGTCGATCAGTGAGGGACTGTTACAAATGAAAGGAATAAATAAGTCCAGCAAGAAAATTATTCAATATTTAAAAAAATCATTCATAAAACACGTAATTGAATGATCTTTTTCAAATTTTATGTCAATTTTCACGGGTGTGAAGTTATCCACAACCACAAAATACACTGAGAAAAATGTAACTCGGGTCTGTTTCTCGTTAAAATGACAATGTAGGGCTTATTTCAGTATACGATCAAATTCTGTAGGTTGATAAATGTAAGAAATGATATTCAGAACGCGTTGTCATCCTGGGGGCGGGTGTGTAATCGAGCTGGAAATCTTGAAAAAATTAAATGTACATTCAAACGGCACTGTAGAGTTTTTTAGTTTGCAGAATCAAATTAAGGAGATTGGAATACATAGCACCTGATATATGAAATCATTTGTCGCCCCGTCGGAGGGTGAGTTTTGGGGGTGGAAATGTTGTAAAAAATCAAAATTCAGTTTAAACAGCAGTGTGAGTTTTCTAGTATGCAGAATCAATTCTGGAGGTCAAATACATAGCACTGATATTGAAATAATGTCCCGTCGGAGGTTTGGGGGAAATGTTGAAATCAAATTCATTTTAACGGCGTGTAGTTTTCAATCAGAATCAATCGAGGTAAATATAGATGATATGAATATCCCGTCGGAGTAGTGGTGAAATGTTGAAAATAATCAGAATTCAGTATAAACGGAGTGTTGAGTTTTCTATTAGAATCATAGAGTCAATACATACACGAATTGAAATTTGCCGTCAGAGTGAAATTGAAAAAATAAATTCGTTTAACGAAGTGTAGAGTTTTCTATATCAAATCGAATTCAGAGGTCGAAATACTAACCTGAATATGAAATATTTGCCCCGTCGGAGGGTGAATTTTGGGGTGAAAATATTGAAAAAAAAATCAATATTCAGTTTAAACGACAGTGTAGAGTTTTGAGGTCGAAATACATAACACCTGATATATGAAATCATTTGTCGCCCCGTCGGAGGGTGAATTTTGGGGGTGAAAATATTGAAAAAAAATAAAAATTCACTTTAAACGACAGTGTAGAGTTTTCTAATATGCAGAATCGAATTCAGGGTTGAAATACATAGCACATGATATATGAATATCATTGTCGCCCGTCGGAGGGTGATAGGGTGAAAATATTGAAAATCAATATTCAGTCGGAAGTGTAGAGTTTTTCTAGTATGCAAAATCGAATTCAGAAGTTCAAATACATCACCTAATATGAAATCATTTCATCCCCAAGACTCACCTTGAGGGCGAAAATGATTGCATAATGTAGTATTCGACCTTCAATTCGAGTGATACTGAAAATCTCTAACGTCGTTAAAACTGAATATTGATTTTTCAATATTTTCACCCCCAAAACTCACCCTCCGACGGGGCGACAAATGATTTCATAAATCAGGTGGTATGTATTTCGACCTCCTGAATTTGATTATGCATACTAGAAATCTCTACACTGCCGTTTAAACTGAATTCTGATTTTTTCAACATTTCCACCCCCCAATACACACCCTCCGACGGGGCGACAAATGATTTCATATATCAGGTGGTATGTATTTCGACCTCCTGAATTCGATTTTGCATACTAGAAAACTCTACACTGCCGTTTAAAAAGAATTTAGATTTTTTCAACATTTCCACCCCCCAATACACACCCTCCGACGGGGCGACAAATGATTTCATATATCAGGTGGTATGTATTTCGACCTCCTGAGTTCGATTTTGCATACTAGAAAACTCTACACTGCCGTTCAAACAGAATTTTGATTTTTTTCAACATTTCCACCCCCAATACACACCCTCCGACGGGGGGGCAAATGATTTCATATATCAGGTGATATGTATTTTGACCTCCGGAATTTGATTCTGCATATTAGAAAACTCTACACTGCCGTTTAAACTGAATTCTGATTTTTTTCAACATTTCCACTCCCCCAAACTTACCCTCCGACGGGGCGACAAATGATTTCATATATCATGTGCTATGTATTTCAACCCTCTGAATTCGATTCTGCATATTAGAAAACTCTACACCGCCGATTAAATGAATTTTGATTTTTTTCAACATTTCCACCCCCCAATACACACCCTCCGACGGGGCGACAAATGATTTCATATATCAGGTGGTATGTATTTCGACCTCCTGAATTCGATTTTGCATACTAGAAAACTCTACACTGTCGTTTAAACTGAATTTTGTTTTTTTCAACATTTCCACCCCCCAATACACACCCTCCGACGGGGCGGCAAATTATTTCATATATCAGGTGATATGTATTTTCACCTCCGGTATTTAATTCTGCATACTAGAAAACTCTACACTGCCGTTTAAACTGAATTCTGATTATTTTACAACATTTCCACCCCCAAAACTCACCCTCCGACAGGGCGACAAATGATTTCATATATCAGGTGCTATGTATTTCAATCTCCTGAATTTGATTCTGCAAACTAAAAAACTCTACAGTGCCGTTTGAATGTATATTTAATTTTTTTCAACATTTCCACCACGATTACACCCCGCGATGACAACGCATTCTAAATATCATTTCTTACATTTATCAACCTACAGAATTTCTATCGGCACACACCAAGACCATAGACGCTACTGGTTTTTAATCTTTCAGAGCTATTAAAACACAAATATAACGCGTGATTTATGACCTCCCATCGTAGACACACCTGCCACCAACATCGATGTCCGACTCGATTGGCCCAGACGAATCGGGTGTACAACACACAGCCGCCACTCGAGTCCACGTTGACTATCGGCTCTTTTGATCTACCGTTTGCCGACGGAAAATGTTTACGAGTAGTACAGATTATTTTTCGTTCTGTTTCTTCGCATATACGCTCGTGTTAGCGAAGTGATTTTTCATTTGCTCCCTATAGAAACAGCTTCTGCAATTGATATTGGATGGACTATATAACTGCAGCAATGGAGATACTGGGATTGTCTCGCCGGTTTCGACTTCCGCCGACACGGGGCAGGAGTGTTTTCTAAAAACTCAAGAACTGGCTACTCACTGGCAATCCTTCAATGAGCCAAGGATAAAATAATAGGGGGAGTTTAAAGAGAAGCAGATCCAGGCAGCACTAAAGGCAACTGGTATGGACATGCAAAGAAGAACTGGGAGCACTGGCAGAACGAAACCACGTTAAGCTGATATGGGAGCCAGGACATTCGGGGATTTTAGGTAATGTTCAACATAATTAAATTTCAATTTCATTCATTCCAAATGCACAGTTCAGTTTTCCATTTCTACTTAGATCAACTTTCAATTTAAATTCAAGATATAAAATTCAATTTTTATGGCGAGAAAGTGACTTCATACAAGCGAAGAACTAGCCGGTGATCCGATATTGAAATAAAAAAGAAAAACCAGAGCATCATGTGCGAACTTTCGAATATCGGATTTTCCACACTTCCCATATAACCATTAACTTCACGACAGCTTGCTATAAATCATAATTCCAATCATTATTCCTGATGTTGCGAGCATATCGACAACGCCGACGATATGGATCTCGGTAGGCCGCGAGGAAATGGAGAAAGTTGAATATACACACACACGCACGTTGCGCTGCTATTAATTCGTGTACTTTTTATTCGGAATATTATCAAGCGATGAAAGTTTTTCGGTTTCGTATGTTTCATAGACCGTTATAATGAGAGAGAGAGAGAGAGAGAGAGAGAGAGAGAGAAATATGAGGTGCATATTGCCTCATTACATTATCCGGTTTGTTTTATTCTTCCAACGATAACGGTAGAGAATAGAAGCGCCGACAGGAGGGGGGATTAGCCTTTGTTTTCTATCAAGGCGGTGCCGGTGGGAGAATATTAGAGCCGATAAACGAACACAAAAGGCAATTTGACATTTCATTCCGAAGATTTGGTTCATTTAGAATGAAAAGTGTCAGCCAGAATGGGATTCACAATCAATAACGGGAATGGCTGATAAGGTAATAGAGTAGTTCATCGACCATAAGCTACCAAAATAACATGTGGTTGAAGTGCATACGTCATGAAATCCTACCAGTAACGAAACACAAAGATATGGCATTGGTTGAAGTTGAATCTTTTGTGTATAGTTTTCCCAATATCAATTGCAGAAGCAAAAAAAATCTGCGGCAAAATCCTGTGAGCAGCAGTGGCGAAGATAACTAATTTTATTTAGATATTTTAAGATTTTAAAAATACTTCATAAATAATGAAAAATGAAAAAAAAATTAAAGACAAGCTTTTATTTAAATACATTAAGAAAGAAAAATAATTTCTTTCATTGTTTGATGTAGGTTATTATTATATCCTAAAACGTATTTCGATCGGCACACACCAAGACCATAGACGCTACTGGTTTTTAATCTTTCAGAGCTATTAAAACACAAATATAACGCGTGATTTATGACCTCCCATCGTAGAGATACACCTCCCAGCATTGATGGTCCGACTCGATTGGCCCAGACGAATCGGTTGTTACAAGAGACAGCCGTCACTCGAGTCCACGTTGACTATCGGCTCTTTTGATGTACCGTTTGCCGACGGAAAATGTTTACGAGTAGTACAGATTATTTTTCGTTCCGTTTCTTCGCATATACGCTCGTGTTAGCGAAGTGAGTTTTCATTTGCTCCCTATAGAAACAGCTTCTGCAATTGATATTGGATGGACTATAACTTATACTAACTGAAACGACAAAGCAACTTCTCAAAGGTGTACTCTATTGAACCACGCGCACACTTCAAGAAAGTCAGGGTGGGAACATGCGCACTAATACCCTAAACAGCATCGATCTTGCCCGTAGTATTGATAAATAATTAATGAAAAACCTTTTTTGAGTTTTGAAAATAAAGATATGTCAATTTTGACGTTATTGTATACATTTCATTGATTCCACCTGTAGTTATTTCTATTCTTACTAATTTAGGTTTTAATATTCAATATTACCTAGACTTTTTTCTTGCTACTCTATTTTTTATTTATTGGAATAAAATAAAAATTGGGATACTTTTTCAATCAATCCACATAACAATTAAACGAAGCTGTGTCAGGTGGTTTATTGGTACCCAAATATTTGCTATGCTATCATCGAGACGTCAAAGTTTAAAGTCCAAGCGTCGTCAAAGAGACAGATAGTAAGATGCCGGCAGAAATCTCTACCTATTTACGCCTACCTAACTCAGAACGTTACACAGTCACAGTTTCAGACATAAAACGTCTTGGAGACTGGAAATCAACTGCTGAAGGTTACTTGGAGGACTCCGAAGAACAGAAGAAAACCATCTCAAATAAAATTATTTCATGTACAACTTGCAACCGATGCCGTCTCCGTCATCTTTATGCACTTTGCAATCTACTGGTGTTACTCTGAACAGCCAGTTACCACCAACTAACTTCGCTGGACTGGCTATTCTTACTCATTTGCAGAATGCAACAAGTTGTGATTTGTTGAAAATATAAACAGGATGTTCATAAAATCAGATGTGGAATCATCTGCGACTGAAAGATAAACTTTTGTCACTATCTTCCATCGTCAAGATAACTTCATTTTAATCGTGGATTTTTCTATTCACAGAAAAATCTTTCTATCAATATTTAATTGAGAATGTTTCCCTTTTCAGCAACAAGTTGTGGTTTTAATAATAGTATTCATAATAATTAGTAGATTTTCATTTAAAGTTTTGTATTTGAAATAAAATATATATATATATATATATATATATATTTAATATGCTTTGTAAATTTGTATGCGGTCGTAGAAAAATAGTATATTACATTACTAGTGCGGAAAGTGACATTTTTCACACGAGTGGGACATATTGTGGCACGAGGCGTAAGCCGAGTGCGGCAATCACACGAGTGTGAAAAATCACTTTCGCGCGAGTAATGTACGCTATTTTTCCTATGACCACCTATTTTATTACAACTCTGAGATTTAACAAGGTTTTACTTTCGATCATGTACCTATACTATCACGAAATGTCTATTTTTTGTGGTATTGTGTCGTGGAATTGTTTCAAAGCCTACTTAGCTTTTTAAATTTTCAAATAATGTGCCCGCGTCTGGTTCTCTGGTTGCCTATCTTAGATACAGGTAGTTCGTATTAAAACAAACTACAGAAATAATTATAAATTAACAGTTTAAGCTTTCGTTGCTATCCTTTAATTATGAAGTTATGAAGTTTAAAAATAGCTAAATTTTGTTTTAATAAAATAAAAATACAAGAAATATCATAATTCTATTAATGTAAATCGACTTACGAGATATACATATCTCTGATAACGTTAATTCAAATCTGAATTAGCTCAGATGGAAGAGTATACGGTAGATGACCGCAAGGTTGTGGGTTCGATTCTCGGCATTTTTTTTCTTCTGTTCTTTATTTTCTACAAATAATTAGTTTTTAGTCCAGTTTTTATGTAAATAATATCAATAAGGAAGAGCAATTAATAATTACATCTGTAAATCTTACAGGATTCACGGGTTTGATGGCTTATTGACAGCCGTGCGGAAAGTACTTTCCGCACGCGTGAGAATAAAGGTCACTTTCCATGGGAGTAGAGAGTGCGATATGTGTTACTTTCCTATGTGGTCGTAGGAAAATAACTATTTAAAGACAAGCTTTTATTCAAATGCTCTAAAAAGTTAAAAATAATTTCTTCGGATGTGTGACGTAGGATATTCCGTGAGTTATAGACTCAAGAGATAATTATTTTACTCACAAATTAACAACTATATAAAGAATAACCACTTATTATCAGTCAGGATTTAGAGCAAACCATTCTTGTGAAACAGCCTTACCAGCAACAATTTCAAAATGGAAATTATTGATGGACGAAGATAAGTATATTGTAATATTTTTTTTGGATTTTAAGAGGGCCTTCGAAACTATTGATATTTCAATTTTAATAAATAAACTGCAATATTATGGCTTTGATGGTTACGTTCTAAAATGGTTTACAGATTATCTTACTAATCGCTTTCAATCAACAAAGGTAAATGATGTGATATCACAAAAAAAACTGTCATCTCTGGAGTACCTCAGGGTAGCGTATTGGGACCACTATTATTTATTCTTTACTTGAACGATATTAGCTATGTAAAAGAATGTGAATTTATAAGTCTTTTTGCAGATGATACTATAATAGTTACCAAAGTCTAAATACGGCAATTGAAAAGATTAATAACTCTTTGAAGAACATATCAGAATTTTTGAATATTAATAAACTAAAGCTGAATGTGCAAAAGACTAAGGCAATGATAATGACATCTAAATATAAATATAGTCAAATTGACATAGACCAGATCAATATAGAAATATTCAATGAGAAAATTGAAGTCGTGACAGAGATTAAATACCTAGGATTCATGATTGATAATACTTTGTCATTAAATAATCATTTTAATCAAAAAAAATTTGTAAAAAGCTTTTCTTCCTGTCTAGAGTCACATCAAACTTAAGGTGTTCAAACTTCAATAACAGTTTATAGAACAATCATACAACCGCATTTTGAATACTGTGCTAGTCTGCTCGACTTAATGAGTAATAATAAGATTGCTGCTCTCCAAAAACTTCAGAATAGAGGTATGCGTATTGTGCTTAGATGTAACAGGTATACACCTACTCAATTGATGCTGAATGTGTTGAATTGGTTATCTGTTAAGGATAGTCTGTTCTATTTTTCAATGGCATTTATTTTTAAAATATTGCATAATTTATGCCCCGCTTACTTTGAGGAATATATAACATTTTGTCATCAAATACACAACCATGATACTAGGAACAATAGAGATTTATATGTTATGAGAACTAATTATGCTAAAACCATGAATTCTTTATTCCACCAAGGACTTTTGATATATAACAAGCTTCCAAACCACATAAAAGAATGTTCAACACTTAATTCTTTCAAATCAATGCTACTTGAATATATTAGAAATAAGATTAATTAAAGATAAAGAATGAATCTATCAGTAAGCTGATTGTATATATATATATTTTGTAAAAAATGTAACGTAATTGTATATTATTATTATATTATGTAACGTATTTGTATATTAGGATTTCCTTCCTATTTAAAAAAAAATAAAGATTTTCAGATTTATTTTGTGCTGAAGCTTCTTCCGCATTTTCTCAACATTTGGTTTAGTCCATTCCAAACTAAGAAATCGATTAGGAACGGAAAAATCTGTAAAATTAGTTTTTTTGTACAAACACTGCAATTAACTAAAATAAACATTATTTAGAATCAGTGGTATATTTTTTTTGATATAATAAAACAATAAAAACTCTAAAGGTTTTATTTTCTCTCAATTATAACTTATCAGAAATTTTGATTTTAATCATGATTTAAATTGAAAAAAGCATGTGATTTAAATCATTTATTTACATAAATTGATTTAAGTCGTTTCAACCCTGGTTTTGTATCAAATTTAAAGTTTCAATCAACTGAAACTAATTTGCATAAACCAAATATCTTATTCTAGCAACTTTATTCATAAAACTCGTTTCAGCGGAAACGTTTCAACCATGTAATTATTTTGTTGAATCGAATGATCAGATCCTCAAAATTTGCTGATTGCTTTAACAAAAATATTCATTCAAACAAGTATTTATGTCGAATTGATGAATTCAATAAAATGTCAATTCACCAAAATAAGCTAATCTTTTCACTAAACAGATTTATTCAAATGAGTGATCATTTTGTTAATCCACCGAATAGAAAAATATGGCAGCCGAGCATAAGAGCCTACACCAGACATTCAAGTCCAGACGTCGCAATGATGATAAGTTGGCTTTGCTATTTGGTAACATTATCTAAGTCAAGGTCAGTTGTACGAACGCTTCGCCATCTAACGCATATAATTCAACTAATATAATATTCTTCTATTTGAATTAATCTATTTCCGTTGTTTGATTCAAATAAATATTATATTTGTGTTGAAACAAATTTCCATTCAATATGAGTTGGAGATTGTTTCAATAGATGAACATATATTCAAATCATGTTAGCATTGCATTGAGAAATCAATTTTGTCACCGCAATATATAATGATTCCATCAATGTTTTGGGATGAATTTTATTTAGTCAGGTCAAGCCAATAAGAGTGTCCAAATAAATTTGGTTGAATTAACAAATCCGTTTTTTCCGTGTGATTTCAAATCAAATCAAATCAAAATATACTTTATTGTCGGAAGATTAGTATCTATTGACACAGTATTGTAAAGAAAAAATATCAGTAAATGTGTACAGAGTGGGCTATTGAAAACGAAACAGCGGCTTTGTAGGTCGGCAAAACCGAATTATATAAAAACGCTCGGACACGTCAACTACATTTTCGAGGGGGACATCGTTCGCGATGAAATTCACCCGAAATACATTCCATCCCTCGGAGCTGTGACCGCCGCCACCCCTAAATTTTTAAATGGCAACATATGGCAAGTGATACCTCATTTGAAAGGTATTTTCCTTCTTAATATCAAACAACAAAAATAAATTAATTCTATCGATTCGTTTTCGAGATATAGGAAATTGAAATTGGGAAATCACTTTTTATTCACCCAATCAATAAAAATAAATCTAACAATGCAACTGTTTAAAGATAATTATCATTGTCAAGGAATTAAATGATCTAACTGTTTACCAACAAATAACATGCAATTCCGTTTCAAATTTTTATTTCATCTTCATTTACTTGATCGAAAAAAATTTAAGGTTCTTAAGAATCGATAAAAAGACGTTTTCTCGAATTCGACTCAAATGCGAGTACAACAAAAACATGTACGAAATAATTTTTTTTCGCCAAATTGCAATTGTGGACGCCTATCAGTGTCAAACTGATCATTGATTGAACGACATTAGAGTGAATTACTTGACTAAAGCTGCTGAATATCTTTCCGCAATAATGGTGTATACGATCGCGAAAAGAGTTGAACTAATAAAAAAAAATATTTAAGACTGATGTGTGCGGTAGCCGTACAGCTAATTTGTTCAATGAAACGCATCCAGATAAATTTGTTGCTAGAAAATACGTTCTAGAATTAGTGCAAAAATTTCGTCAAACTGGATCAGTAGCCAACAAGAAACGAGACCCAGAACGTGAATTTCCGTTGAGAAATGAAGCTGTTGAAGTTGCACTTTTAGGACAAGTTCATGCAGACCCAACATTGAGCACAAGGAAATTGGCTAGTGTTACCAATATCAGTAGAACCAGTATCCGCCGAATCACGAAATATCATAAATTCCACCCCTACAAAATACATTTGGTACACCAATTGAATGAAGATGATTTTGATAGGCGACAGGAATTTTGTGAAATTATGACTACAAGAATAGATGCTAAGAATTTCCTTTTCAACGTCTATTTTTCTGATGAGTCTAAATTTTTTTTTAATTCGACTAAATCGTCATAATTGTCGTTATTGGTCAGATGCCAATCCAGATGTTTTCCACGAAGTCCATACTCAAACTCCCCAAAAACTCAATGTCTGGGCAGGTATTTTTGGGGACCGTTTGATTGGACCAGTACTTCTCGACGGTAACCTGACAGGAGAAACTTATTTGGAATTATTGAATGAATTTGTTTATCCACAATTAGTGGACATCATTGAAAATGACGATCGTTACCATGAAGACCACTTGATATTTCAACAAGACGGGGCACCTCCAAATTATGCACAGCATGTTAGGGCGTTTTGGATAGAATATTTCCTGGAAGTTGGATTGGAAGAAGAGGCTCTATAGAGTGGCCAGCCAGATCTCCAGATTTAACCCCACTCGACTTTTTCCTGTGGGGTCACTTGAAAAACAAAATATTTGCAACCGAACCAGAATCTTTGGAAGATTTACGAAGGAGAATTATTGAAGAATGCCGTCGAATAACGCCGGAAATGCTACGAAATGTGAGGTCTGGTTTCGAACAGAACTTTTACTATTGTATGGAAATGGGTGGTGGACAGTTTGAACATTTAGTTCATTGACAATAATAATTATTGCGATAGTTGCTTTATCAGATATTGTTTTTATTGATTGAGTGAATAAAAAGTGATTTCCCAACTTCAAGATCCTATATCTCGAAAACGAATCGATAGAATTAATTTATTTTTGTTGTTTGTTATTAAGAAGGAAAATAAATACCTTTCAAATGAGGTATCACTTGCCATATGTTGCCATTTAAAAATGTAGGGGTGGCGGTCCCAGCTCCGAGGGATGGAATGTATGTCGGGTGAATTTCATCGCGAACGATGTCCCCCTCGAAAATGTAGTTGACGTGTCCGAGCGTTTTTATGTTCTGCCGACCTACAGAGCCGCTGTTCCGTTTTCAATGGCCCACTCTGTATATAATATAAAAACACATATCGCACAACAATTAAATGATAACTATAAATAAGATAAAATACATCCACATAAGCAAAAGCAACAGCTTTACAAATTTAGCACCTTATGTCATTTTTAGAGAATCAAATCAAAATGTACTTTATTGTCTGAAGAAGAATAAATTCTTATTGTTAAAGTGTCGAAGACTATTCACCCAAAGGTAAACTCGATTCAAATATACTTAGTAGTCGAAAGAAAGTTTTTCCTCACAAAGTATAGTCTTAAATGGAACAATATAAATAATAAAATAAAAATATTAAAATGTAAAAATGTATATAAACATTCACGAATTCGTTGGTAATGGCAGTTGAGCTGCTGTGTAATTTGAAAACCGGTAGCATTAATATAAAATTAGGTAATCTGGTAGAATTCGCTGAGATTATAAACAAGCTTTCTCCGAAAGAAACTTTTTTACCGATTTCCTAAACTTTTGTTCATTTTCCATTGTTTTAGGTGCAAGGGCAGGTGATTGAATAACTTTTTGCTTTCGTAGATCATGGAGTTCTTAGTTAGAGTTGATGTGGGAATAGGCAGTTTAATGTTTAGGGAAGAGCTGCGGCGACAAATATCTGAATTCTTTAGTTTTTTTTTTTGGATCAAGCATACAGTTTACAAAATGAAAATGCAGGCCAGGGGCAAAATTCCATGCAGCAAAAATAATGGTCTACATGAGTCCCTCGAATTGGCTTTGCACATATATCTCAGAGCTCTCTTTTGGAGCATAAAAACTCTTTCGAATAAATAGTTCGCACACATTCCCCAGAAGCAAATGCCATAACGAAGGTGAGATTCGATAAATGAAAAGTATGCATTCTTTGCCGCGGTTAACCCTAATTCATTGGATGTAACTCGTACGGCATAACAGCCAGACGCCTAGCTTTTTGGATAAATTTAATATATGCCCTTCAAATTTCAGTTTGGCATCAATATTCACTCCCAAGAAAGTATTCATAGTTTTGTTACTGAGAGACTCATTTTCGAGGTAAATACATTGTTGATAACACACTTGAAGTTTATTATACCTGTCTTAGAGGTATTGAAAGATAATAAGTTGGCGTCCCACCATTTCTTAACTTTACTCAGGTCCTCATTGATGATGTCTTCTAAAAATATGTTATCAATACCATGCCAAAGGATGGTGGTGTCGTCTGCAAATAGTGTAAATTTTCCATGTATGTCGACATGTGTTAAATCATTCACATATAATAATAATAATAACAACAGAGGGCCCTGTACATTTGTGAAATAAATAAATGAACGAATGCATGGGAAATAAAGAATTGTGTAAATGAAGGGAGTATTTTTGCATATACTAGTCTACTCGACAAGTTGAAAATGGTCTAAAATAGAGATACTGCTCTTAAAATTATGTGTGATAGCTCATTGGATCCGGAATAACGCCTAGAAAAATGTGCCAAAAGCGTGTATTAGCACATACAAAATTGAAAAAGTTATAAACAATTGAAAATTAAAAAAAATGGCATTTCGTTTTTTGCCAATATTTCATAAACTTGATATTTAAGAAATTTCAAAAAAAGATTCTGAAAGAGGAGGAAATTTCCAATAAAAAACTCCCGCTCTCGGAACTCTATCTCCATTATTTATAATTTTAATTTAACGCTGACAATGGGTCTCCGAGCGACATTTTTAGGTTGCGCGCGCGGCGTCAAAAGCGAAAACGACTTATTAATTAATTTATTTAAGGTATTAAATATTTTTTTTTTAATTTGAAAAAATTATGGTGTATTCGGAACACTATAAATAATTTTTTCCCGTTGGGAATTTTACTTAAAGTTGATATTTCAACAAGTTAAACGATTGTTAACTAACAAAATTTTCTCGAACTTCTGTCTTAATTGTAAATGAAAAAAATGTTTAAATAAAATAATTGTCGTAATCGTGTAGAGCCTTTCTTATATACATACTTAACAAGATCACGCCATAAAAGTAAAAAAAATATTCATACTTTGTTTATAATTTTTGTACTTGAACAAAAACAAAAAAATCTTTTTTCTCAATCATCATATTAACGTTTTTTTATTAATACAAGATATGAATTGATTTGCACAAAAAAAAAACCGCCATTTTTTGATAATTTTTTTATAAATTAATTGATTGTTTCACAATTTTTGAAAAACATTTTTTCACAACTTCATTATATTAAAAATATTATGATATTTGAAAAAAAAAATTTCCTTAATAACTATTTTTTATTGTTTATAATCGTTTTTTTATATTTCTATTGTTTAAATAATTATTTAATAACTTATTTTTTTTCTAAAAATCATAATTGACAGTCCTCTATAAAGTAACAAAAAAATATTTTTTTATCAACAATTCCATTGTTTATTAACTTACCAATTTGTTATAAACAAATTTTTAACTTTGTTTGATTTTTTTTCAGAAACTTCTGAAATTTACAAAAACAATCATATATAACAAAAAAAATTTTTTTAATTTTTTTTTTTGGGAATTAATTGGGAAAAATTGGGAATTTTTTGGTTGTTTTTTAAATTTTAGAAGTTTCAGAAAAAAAATCCAACAAAGTTAAACATTTGTTTATAACAAATTGGTAAGTTAATAAACAATGGAATTGTTGATAATTTTTTTTTTGTTACTTTATAGAGGACTGTCAATTATGATTTTTAGAAAAAAATAATTTCTAACTAATTATTTAAACAATAGAAATATAAAAAAACGATTATAAACAATTAAAAATTGTTATTAAGAAAATTTTTCAAAAATCATATTTGTAATATAATGAAGTTGTGAAAAAAATTTTTTAAAAATATTAAATAAAATTTTTTAAAAAAATTAAAAATTATTTTTGCAAATCAATTTATATCTTGTATTATTAAAAAAACGATAATATGATAATTAGGAAAAAAAAAATGTTTAACAATATTACTTGGATTTTTTTGTTTTTGTTAAAGTTCAAAAATTATTATAAACAAAGTATGAATATTTTTTTAACTTTTATCGCGTGATCCTGTTAAGTATGTATATAAGAAAGGCTCTACGAAGCGAGAAATTTTTACGACAATTATTCAAAATTTTTTTTCATTTACAATTAAGACAGAAGTTCGAGAAAATTTTGTTAGTTAACAATCTTTTAATTTGTTGAAAAATCAACTTCAAGTAAAATTTCCAACGGGAATAAATTATTTATAGTGTTCCGAATACACCATGATTTTTTCAAATACAAAAAAAAAATTTAATACCTTAAATAAATTAAGTAATGTGTCGTACTCGCTTTTGACGTCGCGCGCGCAACCTAAAAATGTCGCTCGGAGACCCATTTTCAGCGTTGAATTAAAATTATAAATAATGGAGATAGAGTTCCGGGAGTTTTTTATTGGAAATTTCCTCCTCTTTCAGAATATTTTTTAAAATTTCTTAAATATTAATAGTTTATGAAATATTGGCAAAAAACGAAATGCCAATTTTTTTTTATCTTCAATTGTTTATAACTTTTGCAATTTTTTATGTGCTAATACACGCTTTTGGCACATTTTTCTAGGCGTTATTCCGGATCCAATGAGCTATCACACATAATTTTAAGAGCAGTATCTCTATTTTAGACCATTTTCAACTTGTCGAGTAGACTATACCACAAGTCGATGAATATTCCAGTCTAATGGATAAAATAATTCATACAACGATAAAATCTATGCTAGCAATAACAAATGCTGTCTTTTATAATCGAATAATTATCGGAAATCCCAACATATTTGATTATTTTTACCTAACATATTCGATTCATTAGAAAATAAAGTGCTTTGTCATTTCAAGATCGATAAATTGCAAATTAATTCAGATCTAATGCAATTACGATTATAACCAATCTCATAGTAGTAAATTTAATGGTATTTCTGAAAATCTTCAATGTCGTCAAGTATATGTTTGTTAATCATGATTAAAAATGACTATTCATCGGCGTTCGCGAAAGTTTTTTAAACATTTTGAAATTCCCCAATGATTATATTTATTGTATGCGACATGCTCGGGGAGATAATAATTTGAACATGTATTGTACTGTTTTATATGAATCTCAAATGATTGATTTCCAAGCCTTTCTCTTATCTTTTAATGTTAATGGACAAATAGATAACAATAAGTGCATCTCTATCGGTCGATAACTCTATGAACATTAAATATGTATTCGTTCGATAACCATTTTGATGAATGCATATCTATACTGATATAATGAAGAACTGTTAGTTTATTTATAAATAGGGTGTGAACAGTTTGAGTAGAAACATTTCAACAGATGATAGTTATACAGTTATACAGATGAAAATAGATATACAGTGCGGTCCATAGGTATGGAATAAATTCACTTTTAGCGTTATTATGTATTTGTTTACAAAAACCTGAAACAGGTCGGTTTCTATTGTTAATTTGACAATTTACAGTATGAAAATATTACCCCCTTCTTGCACAACCTCTGAATTATGAGCGCCCCCTCAAAAATTTTAAATGAGAAGGGGGTCGTGTGGCACCTTGTTCGAAAGGGATTTTCATTCTCTGTTCAGCAATAAGTTTTTCAAATTTGGTAAAATCGTAACTGAGAAAATTTATTTTGAAAATGTAAAATTTTGATACTTTACGTAGAATGAGGGAAATAATGTCACATAATGTTTAGGAAGTATTTTTAAATTTATTTTACAATTAAATTAAATGTTCAAAATGATCACCATTCACTTCTTGACAATAAGCAAGTCGATCTTGGAATTCTCGTACAACATTTTGTAGGACCTCAGGGGTCAGGGGTTATGTTGTTAATTTCTTCCGTTGTCCTAACTTTTAAATCTGCAATATTGTCTGGTCTATTGAAATATATTTTTGATTTTAAATAACCCCATAAGAAGTAATCGAGATGAGTCAAATCGGGGGATCTAGGCGGCCATTCAATCGTTCCACGTCTTCCAATCCTCTTATTGGGAAAAACTTCGTTCAAATAATCTGTAACAATACGTTTGTAATGCGGTGGAGCTCCGTTATGGTACCAAATTGATCTATGTATTGCATTTGGATTATTAACATCAGGAAAAAGTCTTTTTAATGCAGGCTGTAAAGAGTTCATCAAAACATCTATATAAACCTCACCATTAACAGTGCCTCCAAAAAAATTAGGGCCAATAATTTTGTTGTTAATGATACCAGCCCAAACGTTCACTTTTTTTTTAGGATATTGTGTGTGAGCCTCACACATCCAATCAGGATTTTCTCTGCTCCAATATCTACAGTTTTGTCTATTAACCGTTCCATTTAAATGTAAAGTAGCTTCATAAAAAACCAATTTTGTTTATGAACTGCAAATCTGCTTCCATTCTGTCCATCATGAGTTCACAGAATTGTTGCCTTCTATCGGGATCATCCTCATTTAACTCCTGAACCAACTGAACTTTATAAGGATGGTATTTTTCTTGATGCAAAGCTCTCAATATCGATGATTTACTTACATCATTGTCGGCGGCAAGTTGTCTACTTGTCATATGCGGATTTTCTTCAATCGCTAACAGTACATCTAACTTTTTTCCTCATCCAATTTAACATTTCGACCTGGTTTTTTAATAGTTTTAACATGTCCAGTCTCACGAAATTTTGTTTATATTTTGCTAACTGTAGACAGTGAGACGTGTTGACCAGGGTATTTATTGTTAAACATTTAACAAACTTCCTTTTGAGTTCTTGTTTTATTACAGCATCCAATCAAAATTAAAATGTCTATTCTTTGAGAATGAGCCATAATTATCTCTATTATTTATATTTTTTTATAACGCTGAAAATAGGGCTCCGCGAAGTCGTTACGGCATAGGCGCACCGTCTAAAAAGCCGTTATATCACCTAAAATAATTTTTTTATAGTATTAAATAACAATTTAAAAATTTGAATAAATTATGGTGTAATCTAGACACTTGAACGAAAAAAACCTCGGTAAAAAAAAATTTTCATGTCGATTTTTCAAAAAGTTACACCATTGTTAATTAACTAATTTTTTTCCAATCTCTGTTTTTATAAATTAGAATAAAATTTAAATAAAAAAAATTTAAAAAGTTTATTATTTTGTTAATTATAATTTTTTTAAAGTAACAAAAAATGAAATTTCAAAAAAATGTTATCAACAAATTTTGTTTTAGTGATATCTTATTATTGCTGTTTTTGCATCTAATATAGGTATTAATTAACATTGGAAAAAAAAATTTCACGTCATTTGTTATGAAATTGTATATAAACAATCAGACTATTTGGGGATTTAAAAAAATTTTTTTTACCATCTTATTGCATAGGTAAAATGAATAATTTTTTTTTTATTGTTTATAATCGTTTTTTTTATATTTCAATTGTTTAAATAATTAGTTAAGAAATTATTTTATTCTTAAAAATCATCATTGACCTTTTTCAATGAATTAACAGAGAAATAATTTTTTTTATTATTATTTTTTATTATTATTTTTTAAATAAAATTACTTATTTAAAACTTTTGAACTATAAGAGATACGGTAAAGGACATTCAAGTCATTTTTATAAAAGATTTATTTATCTTTAAAATGAATTCAAAATCGATTCTGTAACCATTTTTTCGTTATATTTTTTTAAAAAAATTATTTTTACATTCTGCTATTGATCATTTTCATTCATTCATCACTAGAATTATTAATATTCTGCTAAAGTTTAACTATTTATTTACTAAAATAATATTTACTAAAATAATAATTGAATTTATTTTCTAATTTTTATATTTTTTTCAAGTATATTTTCTAAATTATTAAGCATGAAGTATAATTTCAACTGTCACTAATTTGTATGACTCCATACATTTCACTAATTAGTTAACTTAATGATAATGTAATATAAATGAACTTATAATACGTTTTGAATTTTATCTATAGTAGCCCATTCTTTTTCTCGGATATTGTAGTGAATCACTAATTCAAATTGAACCGTTAAAACGAGCAGATGTTTCTTGTAAAGGTTTTTTCCTTTGTTATAATTTGAAATGTTCTTTAAACAAAATGATTTGTAATTAATAATTTCCTTTTAACTATACATAATTGTTGTTAAAGATTAAAAAAAAAAATAAAAAAAAAAATTTAAAAAAAAAAAAAAAATTAAAAAAAAAAAAAGAATGTAAATTAGGTAAGTATAAATTTAAACTAGTATATTATTTAAACAAAAATCTATATTGCTATAATTTATACGTAATTAGAAATAAATTTTATCATAGAACAAAAAAGTTCGTGAGTCCGTAGCTGTATCTATATTATTTAACAAGTTATAAGCTATGAAATTGCAAAAAATATAAAAAAAATATAATTTTTTTATAAACAAATGCTTATAACAACTGATAAACAATGGTTACAGAATCGATTTTGAATTCATTTTAAAGATAAATAAATCTTTTATAAAAATGACTTGAATGACCTTTACCGTATCTCTTATAGTTCAAAAGTTATAACAATTTATAACTTGACAAATTATGGAACGGCTGTAATTTCATTATCATATAATATGTAACAATGCTGTAAAAAA
The DNA here is from genome assembly GCA_018342105.1 of Gonioctena quinquepunctata. Lineage (NCBI taxonomy): Eukaryota > Metazoa > Arthropoda > Insecta > Coleoptera > Chrysomelidae > Gonioctena > Gonioctena quinquepunctata. Next base: position 254,446 of record JAFIRS010001096.1, read on the forward strand.
TACAAAAAATTTTTTTTCTATACTTTGTTATACATAGTTGTTTTTGTTATTTTTAAGTTTTCGAAAAAAATATAACGGTTAATATTATTTGTTTATAAAAATTTTAATTAAAAAAATATTCATAAAAAAAAACTATTTCTATGTTAATTCATTGAAAAAGGAAAATTTCTTAACCAATTATTTAAAAAATTGAAATATAAAAAAAAACGATTATAAACAATAAAAAAATGTATTTAAGAAAAAAAAAATTTTTAAATCATAATTTTACCCATGAAAAAATATTATAAATTTTTTTTTTAAATATTTTAAAATTGTCTGAATGTTTATAAAAATTTTTAAAAAAAAAACAGCAATAATAATCATTTTTTGTTAATTTAAAAAAATTATAATTAACAAAATAATAAACTTTAATGATTTTTTTTGCATTGCTTTATTGAGTACCTAAATGAAAAGAGCTCCACGAAGCGAAAATTTTATAGACCAATTATTTAAACTTTTATGTCGTAATTTATAAAAACAGAGATTGGAAAAAAATTAGTTAATTAACAATGGTGTAACTTTTTAAAAAATCGACATGATTTTTTTTTTACCAAGGTTTTCTTCGTTCAATTGTCTAGATTACACCATAATTTATTCAAATTTTTAAATTGTTATTTAATACTATAAAAAAATTATTTTAGGTGATATAACGGCTTTTTAGACGGTGCGCCTATGCCGTAACGACCTCGCGGAGCCCTATTTTCAGCGTTAAAAAAAATTATAAATAATAGAGATAGAGTTCCGGGATAAATTTTCTCAGTTATGATTGTACCAAATTTGAAAAACTTAATATTCCTTAACAGAGAATGAAAATCCCTTTCGAACTAGGTGCCATACGACCCCCCTTCCCATTTTAATTTTTTGAGGGGGTGCTCGTAATTCAGAGGGGGTGCATAAAGGGGGTAATATTTTCATACTGTAAATCGTCAAATTGACAATAGAAATCGACCTGTTTCAGGTTCTTTTAAACAAATACATAATAACGCTAAAAATGAATTTATTCCATACCTATGGACCGCACTGTATAATCCTATATAACACTTTTCTATAATTTTTTTTCAAATTCACTGCAATAACATAATGATTATGATGTCTTGATTTGTTTGAAAATATGAACAGGATGTTCATAAGATCAGATGTAGTTCAATGTCCAGCGTGGCTTTAGCCGGGGAAGTAATTGTTTTCTGTTAGATATTCACAAACAATAACTTCCTTTTTATCGTGGATTTTTCAATTCACAGAAAAATATTTCTATTCAATTGAGAATGTTTCCCTTTTCAACATCAATAGAACCGTTGATGAAAAACTTCGGAAGCAACTTTTTTGGGTTACATACTATATACACGAACACCTTAACAAATAATTAAGAGACAACACACACGTAGTATTACGTGGTCCTTCATTGTTAAGTGTCTGTATGAGGTCACACAGCACAACTATTGCTAAACTCCACGAAAGCCAAGTAGTTTCTCCCCAGACCTTGCAAACGAATCGAATGAAACATGCATATTGTGTAAACAATAATTGTTCGTAAGGACAAACGTAATTGAAGAGGTGCCACTCGATAGTATGTCATTATAGAACTAAAAAAAATGAATCAATAAAAAAACGATTACCCATAAACATGTAAATATTATTTTGCTCTATTTGTTTTTTATTCCTTACGGAATGTTTTTAATTGCTATTGGACTTTCTACTATCAGATACAGTGCTTTCATAAAGTAATGAATAAATTATTTAAAAATGCAAGGAAGAACTTATGGAAAAAACTCGGTCCCGCCAAATTATATTTTTAGTTGCGCATTTTTTAAATGTAAAAGAAAACTTTTTTAAGTTACGATAAGGTAATATACACGTAAGGGAGAGTATAGGTTAGAATAAAAAAACAATTGCAAAACACTAAAATTAATATCAAATAATTATTTGAAAAACAACAAAATTAAATTATATACCGTTAACTGCCTGACAGTGGCCAAGACGATAAATAAATTATTTCAGAACATTGTCAAAAACTTCAAGAGATATATCTCTTGTAAATTCTAACGCCTAATAAGGTATATTTCGTTTTTAAAGTATCCCCATTGAAATGTATCTAGATATGTCAAATCTGGCGATCCAGTTGGCCATTCCAACGATTCGGAGACACCTCATCTAAATAAGCGCGGACAATTAGGTTTACGTCAAAGAAATAGGCACCCACAATTCTTCCGTCGACTATTCCGCAACCCACATTTCCTTTCTGGGGATTTTGAGTGTGATACTCCATCATCCATAGGGAATTATCGGTTAGCCCGATAACGGCAGTTTTGCCTATTGATATGGCAGTACGATACAAAAAGGTAGCGCCTCGTCAGAAAAAAATGTTTTTACGAAATTATTGTCATTATTGCAGTTGTTCACAGAATTGATTTCGCACATCAAAGTCATCTCCAGACAGCTCATGTACAAGGCTCATGCTTTACTTTTTCAGGATTGTGTGGACTGTAGACGCTACCACATTGAAATCAAAAGCCAATCGATTAAGTGTTGTCGCTAAATTTCAAAAAGCAGTGGCAAAGTTACTACTCAATAAACAAACACTTCAAACGCTCTGCCTTTGCAAAACAAAAGAAATAACTCCAAAAATAAAACGAAAAATATTTAACGAAGCACGATTACAAGTTTTTATATGACAGCAATAAAAAACATTATCGGTCGCTAAGGCTACTGTCAGGAAGCTAATGGTGCATAATTTGAACATTTAAGTTAATTGATTTGCAAAATCGTTTCTCTTCTTTACCTCAATTATTATCGTATCTCTCACATTTAATAATAAAAAAAGTGGTTTCTATAAGAAAAAAACATCACTGGCGTTATAACTCTTACACGAATTCCCCTGTATGTATGAATTACATTTCAAAATATGCTCAACTAAAAATAAAATTTGACGGATCCGAAAGTTTTTTCACAAATTATTCCTCGAATTTTTAACGAATGCACTGTATATTATGTATTGCAAAGCAGCAAAATGATTCATTATTATATTTCTCCTTTGTCCATTAGCTATATGGGATTATACATGCGTTCAAAGCTCCCGAAAGCAATTGACGCTCACGTATATTCGTCGTTTTATGGTAAATGATTAAACAATACGACATTATAGAAAACATGTGTAAAGTGTGTCAGGCACGAATTTGACATATTGTGCAAAAGCCCGCATTAATGGGTCAAAGGTTGATCGAACGAACATCTTCCATGTGAATAATTTACTTTTACCGTTAAACTAACTAGTATAAAGTAAAAGCGGGATCGATGCTACAATACAAGCGGTCGGTTGATACCATTAAATAAAATTATCTTTTTTACCGACTTCTTAGCAGGATATAAACATCGTTAACATTATTTGCAGAACATTTTAGAGATCAAACAGTGATAGGCCATAAAGTATTAGAATTAACAATACAATAACCTCAAACGACAAAAATGTAAATATATAATAATATAACTAACCAAAAATCGCAAAATTCAAGAAAGAACTGAATCAGAATAATTTTGTATGAAAAATCATCAAAAATGAAAAGTCAAGTAATATAAAATGATCTTAAATGGAATTGATGTGGAATCATATGCGACTGAAAGATGAACTTTAGTCACTATCTTCCATCATTCAAGATGAGGTATTCATGTTGAAAAGGAAAACATTCTCAATTGAATAGAAAGATATTTCTGAAAATGAAAAAATCTACGATAAAAATTAAGTTATTTTTTGTAAGATATTACAGAAAACAACTACTTCCCCGGCTAAAGGCTGGACATTGAACTACATCTGATATTTCGATTCTTATCATGTAATGGTTTTTTTTGGACAAAACAAGAAAATTCCCAACTTGGATATAGTGATAAATCACGAAACTATAGATAAAGAGGAATGTATAACTTTCCTGGGTGTCAAACTAGACCAAAATTTATCGTTCACTGTGAAGCGCTAGCTAAAACATTAAACACTAAATGTTTCCAATTAAGATCCTTAAAAACCATTTTGGATATTCATGGAATACTGCTCTTCTATTTTGATGAAATTCATTGTAGAATTACGTATGGAATAACTATTTGGGGAAATTGGTCTAGCGTTCAGGATGTTTATGTTGCCTAAAAGAGAATTATTCAAACGACTTAAAATACTACCTTTCTATGGATTATATATATATATATATATATATAAAAGTTGAGGTTGGACGACTGTCTATATTAATGAAAAAGGGATCTTTATTTTGGGTATGCAGTCGTAGGGATGAAGTGAGTATACTCTTTTTTCTATTCGAGCTTTCGAGACTTTATTGACTCTTCATCAGGAACTCTACAATGATAAATTAAAATGTGTGAGAATTTATACATTTTCTTAAAAAAAATTACTTACGAAAGTGAGGTTAACTTCGAGCAAAACTTGTAAATACATGGAAAACATATTAATGATGAACATACAACTAATGTACAATGTGTAAATAAAAATTGATGTAAAAAACACTTATGGATTGTACATTATAGGGAAGAGATTCATTTGACACAATGTTGACAAGATCAAGTGAAATTTCTGTCTAATAAAAATAATGATTGATATGAGGAATTGAATTATTAACCATATTTGAAAGGTACAAGGTGACAACTTGAAAAAACTATTGTATAAGAGATTGCGAAAAATGGTTAGTAGTGTTATCTAAATGTGGAGGGAGACTCAATAAGTAGGAATAAATGATACTAAGGTTATCGATATCAGTTTTGGCATTCATTGAATTTGGTTCTTTGTATATGTAAGACATTTCTAAAAAAGTTTTTTTTTTAAATTGGATTCATGATCCAATATGTTGACATTATCATAATCTGGTTTGAGATCTTTTTCTAAGGTGTGTTGTGCTAGGGTGAAACTTTTTTTGAGGTTCTTAATATCACTTTTATGCGAGCAAATTCTATCTTTAAGTTTTCTTTTAGTTTGTTTTATTACATTGAGAACAAGGAATGCAATAGACTACATTGGATTGTTCTAATATGGGGTCTTTGTTTTTTAATTTAGAAAAAATATTATTGACAGTGAGTTGATTCTTGTAAGTAATTGTGCTGGAGGGAAATTTAGAAAAAAATTTTTTGAACTTATGGTTCATAGTGTGAATATTAGGTAACGATAAGTATTTCGGTAATAGATTGTGATTGGAAGGGTTTGTGATAATCGAAGGTTCATCTACTATGGAGGTTCTGCTGAAAATTAATTTATAAACCAAACGATTAGGATAACCAATGTCAATAAAAAGATGAGCAAGTTTTTTTAAATTTTGATTGCGTAAAGAAGTGTGACTGGTTTTGATGACTCTGTTTTTCATGCATAATACGAGGTTGATTTTTTGTTCGTATCAATAAAGTCTCGAAAGCTCGAATAGAAAAAAGAGTATACTCACTTCATCCCTACGACTGCATACCCAAAATAAAGATCCCTTTTTCTATATATATATATATATATATATATATATATATATATATATATATATATATAAAGGGGGAGTCGCTGACTAGTTAAGAGTAAAACTAATAGTAGGGTCTGCAGCAATGTAAAAGAAAACTCTTTGAAGGATAGAATCATTTCTCATAAGAGTGATAGTAGACTACATCCTGAGAGATGTGCTTTAGCTAAACATGTCAATGATTGTGACCACCAAATGAACTACCTTTCAACAACTGTTCTTGCAAGAGAATCACATCTTTCAAAAAGGTCTTTCTTAGAAATGGCTTTTATCTATCAAGAGAATGACTCCATCAATAAAAAAACAGATATAAACCATCTGAGTGAAATTTATTCTTTTTTACTTTCACTCGACATAAAACACCAAGAAGTCAGAGTTTCTGAACGTGGTGATTCTAACCTAAACCGAATTTGAATTGTTCTACGATGAGAATGTGTCATTGTCAGATTAGTAACTGTCAGTTCCGAGAATGAATATCTGAATGTTGTTTCTATGTACAAGAATTTGTCTTTTCATTCAGAAATGTAATTTGAAATTAATTATCCAAAAGCTAGAAGTCATTTTCTATTAATAATGTATCTTATATACCATTATGTACTTATATGTAAACATCCTCAAGATAGATGTAAGTACTCATATAATTTGTTTTTTACAGTTCTTATATGCACAATTTTTTTCCATTTGTAGTCTCCCTGATGATGGAATAAACGATTCCGAAAGCTTGGAAAAACTTCAAAGAGTTTTCTTTTATATATATATATATATATATATTCTGGCTCTAACAGAAACACAAGTAAACTCGTCCACCAACAAGGTCCATATGCTTTGTCCTGGTTACGAACTCCATTCTCGATTCAGGTTCAAAGGTGGAGTCTGCCTTTACGCTAAGGCTAACCTTTCATGCCAGCGTGAAGAGAGTTTGGAACCGAAAGACTTTGATGTGATGTGGTTCAAGCTATCTGATACCAAACTGACTAAGTTCCTCTGCTGCCTTTACCTATCACCTAATGAACCTTCATATAACGACCTCTTTGAGTTTTTATCACTCAAACTGGACTACATTCAGGAGAACCATCCACAGCTGAAACCATAATCATGGGAGACTTTAATGTACATAACGCTGCCTGGCTCAAATTCTCTAACAAAACAGATGATGCGGGTCGTCAAGCCGAGGCCTTCGCCATCACTCATGGTCTAGAACAACTGGTCGAGCTACCAACCCGCATCCCTGATGTCAACAACCAGTCTGCCAATACACTAGATCTTTCCTCACCACCAATCCTGCCCGTATAGAATAGAAGTTTGTGCCCCTTGGAAACTCTGATCACACCCTCATCTCCACAACATGCTCTTTCCATTCACCATCGAGCTGCACAATACCACCCCGTCTCATGTGGCATTACAATTCGGCCGACTGGGAAGGTCTTCGTATGTTTTTCTCAGCGTTTCCATGGAAGAGAGTTTGTTTCTCTTCAGTAGATCCAACACGATGTGCTGAGACAATTTCTGAAATCATCATGTTGGGGATGCAAACCTACATACCGAAAGAAGAACATCATCCGATAAGACCTGGTTTAACAGAAACTGCTCTAGAGCTGTGGCTTCCAAACAGGCAGCATACCATCGATGGCTAAAAAATCCGGGCCCTGAGACCAGAGCAGCATATGTCGAGGCTAGAGGCATATGCAAAGAGACAATAGAATGCTCAAAAGATGCCCACAATGCCAAAATAAGATCAAAACTTGCTGAATGTCCTAACGGATCCCGTTCATTTTGGTCTTTCTGAAAGCTGTGGGTAAACTTCACTTCCAGCTCATTTCCTCCTCTAACCAAAGAAGATGGAACACTAGCAACGACTGCCCAGGAAAAGCCAATATCTTTGCGCACCTATTTGCTGGAAATTCCATCTGGATTCATCGGGAAAACAACCCCCGAACATTACACCTATTGACAGTCACATGCCCGAGATCACCTTTCGCCAATGTACTATCAGAAAGATTTTGCTGGGTCTCAACACCAACAAAGCCTGTGGATCTGACGGAATCCCGCCGATTGTTCTCAAGAAATGTGCCCCCGAACTAACACCTGTTCTTTGCAAGTTGTTCAACCACTCTTACAATTTGGGGGTATTTCCGTCCAATTGGAAAATTGCAAGAGTACAGCCAGTCCCTAAAAAAGGCAAAAAGGCCCTACCTAGCAACTACAGACCTATCGCACTGCTATCTATTATTTCAAAGGTCATGGAAAAAGCCATCAATATCGAGCTCATGAAATATCTGGAAGACTCAGGAATTGTCAACGATAGGCAATATGGCTTCCGCCATCAGAGAACAACTGGTGACCTGCTCGCTTACGTCTCACATATATGGCAGCTATCTATTGAAAAGTATGGAGAAACTTTAGCTGTGGCATTAGATATCTCCAAGGCGTTCGATCGAGTTTGGCACCAGGGACTCCTCGCCAAGCTTCCGTCTTATGGCTTGCCCCCTCAGCTGTGTTCTCTGCTTGCTAGTTTTCTCTCAAACAGGTCTCTCCATGTAGTGGTCGATGGAGCTTCATCTGACACTCTACTCATAAATGCTGGTGTTCCGCAAGGATCTATTCTCGCACCAACACTATTTCTACTTCACATCAACGACCTGTTGAAAGCAACTTCATGTCCAGTACACAGCTTTGCCGATGATAGTACCCTCCATACCGCTTTCTCTTCCAGGGCCCCTAAATCAGCCCGTGAAACCAGAAGTGAACGAGGAGGAAATGTTAATAATATAAATATGGACTTAGCAACAATTCTCGAGTGGGGATCTAATAACTTGGTAGAATTCAATGCAAACAAAACACAAGCGTGTCTTTTCTCTAGAAAAGCCGATCTCACTGTGCCTAACATAACTTTGTCAGGAGTAACCATACCACTGAAGTCATCCATATCGATGCTTGGTATTACTATCAGCAATAACCTTTCCTGGGAAAATCACGTGAGGTCCATTGCCAAAGTGCATCCCAAAACTTGGTTTTGTTTCGTGCCAAAGCTATTTCACCCCACTCAGCTGCTTATGATCTATAAGGCACAGATCCGACCTGTCCTGGAATACTGTTCCCATATTTGGAGTGCGGCACCTAAACATATCCTGAGGCTATTGGATTCTGTCCAAAAAAGGGCAATTCGTCTCGTCGGTGATGCCTCGCTTACAAACTCGCTCACTTGTCTGGAACACCGTAGAAAAGTTGGCGATTTGTCTCTATTTTATAGATATTTTCATGGGCGATGCTCTTCTGAAATATCAACAATCGTTCCTGCTTTGGCAGTCTCTTCGAGACTAACCCGTCAAGTTCAGTCATCACACCCCTTCGTGGTCACTTTGGAGACCTGCAGAACATCACTTTCCAAAGACTCGTTCATCCAACGAACAGCGAGGCTTTGGAACTCATTGCCTAGGGAGGTGTTCCCCGAGGCATACAACCTCCAGAAATTTAAGAAGAACACCAACTCCTACCTTCTTTCCCTTGGTTCCCACGATGTTCTCTGAACATTACAGGATATCCCTTTTCGTGGGAACCAGAACGTAAAAAAAAATATAAACTCTTGATCTATATTCACAGACAGCGTAGAAAATTAATCAAGAATGAATCAATACATAACCACGACACTAGAAAAAAAAAACATGTTCCAAACGCCCGTCTTACAATATCCCAAAAATCACCAGATATCCTTGGACTTCGACTTTATAATGTCCTTCCTAAAGGGATAAAAGAAATTGATAAACTGCTTATATTCAAAAATGAAATAAAAATACTTCTCGACCTCTGTCCCTACAGTATAAAGGACTACTTTGATAATCCTGCATTGGAATAGTTTATTTACATAAATGTGTTTAAGATACTGTTTTCGGTATTGTCAATCTAGTATAGTTTATTTACATATATATGTTTTAAGTGAGTGTATTCTATACTGTCTATTATCTGTAATTTTATTACTAAAAACTGCTTGTACCAATAGATGGATGGAATAAAATACAATACAATCTTTCCGCTGAGTGGAAATCCCTTTTCTATGAATTGTGTAAACTTCTCAATGTAAGTGAAACATTTGCTTGAGTTGAAAAACAAAATGTGATCCTTTTGCAACCCAACGCATTTGTGATTTCCACCGCTGAGAAACCTTTTTCTGAATTAAAATTTCATTTGTCACGTGAAATCGAATTATAGAAATAATTTTTCTCAAATCAATGAGAATTGATTGGACTACTTTTTCTTAATTTCAATTATGAGAATATTATATATTTCTTTTTGCACTAATTGTTACTCATGTTCATCTGAATCACTGATTTGGAATAAGTTCGGATCTATGAAAAAATGGCTTCGATAAACACTCCGCAGTCACTTTTTCGAGTAAAGAAAAGTGGGTTTTTCCACTTCGTCAATGTACGATTGTATTTTTTCTTTTTCGTCACAATTGTCATTTTTGATCATTAAAAAAGAGTTTTCCGAACTTTTTTTACATCTTTGAAAATGTACGAGATGACCTATATGAAGTTAGCGAGACAACTCCGAAAAAGTTGATAACAGATTATTCCATAATTTGCCGCCTTTTTGTCGCTAATTAGTTGCGAAGAAAAAAAATTTGTCGCTCTTTTTTTTTTTAATATGTGATGCTAACTTCATATGAAGTTAGCGAAACAATTTCCGTAATTTCAATTTATTTACAGTTCCGAAGTATCCATAATTTGCCGCCTTTTTGTCGCTAACTTCATATGAAGTTAGCGAAACAACTTCTGTAATATCTATCTTTTCTCAGTTCTGAAGTATCCAGAATCTGCCGGTTTTTTGTCGCTAATTAGTTGCGGAGAAAAAAAATTGTTGCTCTTTTTTTTTATATGCGATGTTTCGCTAACTTCATATGAAGTTAGCGAAATAACTTCCGTAATTTCAATTTTTTTAACAGTTCCGAAGTATCCATAATTTGCCGCCTTTTTGTCGCTAATTAGTTGCGGAGAAAAAAAATTATCGCTCTTTTTTTAAATAAAAATTTGCGTGTTTGGCCAATTGGTTCAAAACAACTTCCGTAATTTCTATCTGTTCTCAGTTCTTCCTCCCAACCAAAAGTGTTTCAATCACAAATTTTTTCTGTTTGTTACCATATTTTCAATCGTTAAAGCTTATAAATGTCTTCAAAAATGAGAATATCAAAATTGCCCAACGCATCGTCACTACTACTAATAGTCTCCCCTCTGAAACTTACCAATTGAAACCTTGGAAAAGGATGGAAAAATCAAATGTCGTTTACCAAATTCCCTGTCAGACTTGTGACAAAGCATATATTGGACAAACATCAAGAACTTTGTCTGGACGCCTAACGTCCCATAAAAGTGATAGCAATACAAAGAAATTAACTTTGGCACTGGCTGAGAATGTCATCTCCAGTGAGCACATTTTGGATTACAACCATTTTGAAGTACTTTGCACAGAGAATAACTTACATAAATGGTTATTTAAAGAAATGTTTTCCATCAAGAATGATACCAACACTATAAACAAAAATACAGACCTGGATAATTTGAGCAATATTTACAATAACATTTTGAAACTAAAACTTTTTCCCCAAAATTCCCACAATATGAACAAAACTCAACATAATCAAAGTTTCAAATTTCCCACTAATTATCAGGTTGGTCATAAATATCCATACAATAGGGTATTCGTGAAAATGACGAATACTTTTCGAACTCAAGGGGAATTTTTACGTGGTTGCGATATTCAGTTTCTGAATCTTTGTAACTTCCATTTCAACAGACAAGAAAAAATTATCATAACATGGTGAAATAATTCAAATTAAATAAATGAAAACGCAAATCAGATGCCCCAATTTTCGACACCTGAAAAATATGAATAACCAATCGCCGACATAAATGAGGACCAATTGTCGACACTGTGAGAAATAAAAAACGGGTATCAATGCTATGTTTATATTTATATCTATCGTGACTGAAAAGTATGAAAAAGTTTTGCTCATATCTATAATGGGTAAAACTCGACAAAACATAAATTATTGAATAAATTTAAAAAAAAATTGCTACATAATCAATTTCTAGGAACCACTTTTCCCATTTCGAATACTTCATATACCCCACACAATAATTCTTCTCCCTGTTTCAGTATGGTTTCGAGACTTTTTTTTTTCATTTGATACCCATATTGAGGGGATTGAAAAACAAAGAAATCTGCCATTTTGTGGTGGCGACCATCTTCGATTTGAAATTTTTTCACGGAGTACTATCTTTGTACTGGTTCAGTCCTTTCATTTGATACCCATATTGAGGGAGTTGAACAAAATATGTCATCCGCCATTTTGTGGCGACGGCCATCTTGGATTTACAATGATACTGAATATACATAATTGTATTGTCATCAGAACTAAAGGTGTGTACCAAATTTCAGATTAATAGCTCAACAGGAAAGGAATACAATTTCAATTACTAGATTCAACCCACACAAATAAACAAGACTGTAAGCTGAATAAGACCATTTAAAATAATAAAAAAAGACGGAAGTTGTCCCGCTAACTTCATATAAGGTTATCAAAACATTGCAAATTTTTTAAAGAAAGGATAGACGAATATTTTCTTTCCACAACTAATTATCGAAAACAAGCAGCAATTTGTGCCTAAAATGTGAGAAAAGATAAAAATAATGGGAGTTGTTGAAACATCGTATAATTTTTAAGAAAATAGTTTTTTCTCTCCGCAACTAATTAGCGACAAAAAACCGGCAGATTCTGGATACTTCAGAACTGAGAAAAGATAGATATTACAGAAGTTGTTTCGCTAACTTAATATGAAGTTAGCGAAACATCGCATATTTTTTTTATAAATAGAGCGACAATTTTTTTTTCTCCGCAACTAATTAGCGACAAAAAGGCGCCAAATTATGGATACTTCGGAACTGCGAAAAAATTGAAATTACGGAAGTTGTTTCGCTAACTTCATATAAGTTACGAAAATTAGCGACAAAAAGGCGGCAAATTATGGAATAATCTGTTATCAACTTTTTCGGAGTTGTCTCGCTAACTTCATATAGGTTACGAGATGTTATTCGAAAATCACACCAAAATAGTAAGCAAAAGGCATTCACTTCTACTGTTTAATGTTGAAAAGGGAAACATTCTCAATTGAATATTGAATAGAAAGATTTTTCTGTAAATTGAAAAATTCACGATAAAAATGAAGTTATTTTTTGTGAATGTCTAACAGAAAACAGCTACTTCCCCGGCTAAAGCCACGCTGGACATTGAACTACATCTGATAGATATTGTGAAAGGACCCTAACTGTTTAATATTCAACAAATAATAATTATTTAAATTAACCCAAGCAAGTATTCTGGCTTTTGTTTGATATTGATCTTCAAACTTTCTAGAAGGTCGAGTTTACAAGCTTTTTTTTATAGTTCAAACTCGTTAACTAACTCTAGCTGCTATTTTGAACCTATGTGGCCCATTAAATAAATGATTAGTATTAAACACTTTCATTGGTTGTTGTACAAATTTAAAGCAGACTTGCTTGAATCAGACATGTTATGTGGATGGTACTTTCGACTACTTGTTACGGACCTTCCTGTATTTATTTAAATTACCCTAGAAACAGAAATGACAGAAAGAAATCGAGCATTGTCAGAGAACACATAAAAATAACTTCTCTTTTGTAAAACACCTCTGTACCAGTTTCCTATGAAGTAAACGATATAGTAATTACAGTCCACAAGTATATCATTCATTTACATCGAACACTACTTCACATTTTTTTTTGCAGTAGTTCACCATACATGGCTGCCTCTGCCCAGACACACACCACACCACTGTGCTACTAATATATTCTATGATCTATACCCCAAACCCGATAAAGTATAATCTGTAGTGGTTTCCGGTAATTTATGCTATAAGCGGTCAGCGAAGTTATCGAAAAGTTTTTACTCGGAAATAGTTTTCACTCAATTTTATACGGGGAATGACATTTATTTATTTTTCCGGTTTCCTTCATAATTCAACATTATAATATGTACGATTTTGAGTCGAAGATGAATTATTCAACTAAGAATGAATATACTATAATTCAGTAGCTTTTCATGAACACTGCGATATCTTCAGGGGTACAGTACATGCTCAAACAATATTGTATAAAACTATTGGTCAGAGCTCGTGAGTAATGGCAAATTATTCACGAGTGATTTGTTGAAAATATGAACAGCATGTTCATAAAATCAGATGTGGAATCATCTGCGACTGAAAGATAAACTTTAGTCACTATCTTCCATCGTCAAGAGTCTTATGTAATTCATTCCATTGTCCCAACAAGAATGGCATACCTACATAAAAAGTGTTTTTCAATAGCCACATAAGAATATAATAATATGCTCAACACACAAACCTCGTTGGACGATGCCTCGTTTGAATACCGAACGACTGTCTTGTCAAACAAAAGATAAATCCCGCTGATTCAACAAGCACTTTCGTTTTTATTTTTAGCGGCGTGAAATCGACACTAGATGGGGAAATCAGGAAGGTGATTCATCGTTTAATATGCACAAAGAGTATTTTCACTTCTCATTACTTATTAGCGGTAACCTTGACGATCTGCCGTCCGACACGCTTGCTCTAATGTAGGATTTTTTTTTGTTTGGAAATCTAGAAAAATTACATTTATAAATTGGAGCTCCTATATTTTTTTTCAATTTATTAAAGATCGCACACGTACGAAGGCGTATAAGAAATAATTCTCATCAAAACAAAACAAAAACAGCTGTGTGACACCCCAAAACTTGACCCGCAGGGGCCTCAGGAGAATAGGGTTAAGTGTTGCTCCCTGCCGAATTTAGTTCTAATCCATCGAATAGATTTTGAATAATTGAATGGCAAAGTTTTGAACTTTGACATTTTTTAATTTTTGATAGATGTTAATTGGAGAAATAATTTTGACTGTTCTGGATATAGTTTTTCAGAGAGTCAAGTTCCGTTTCTGTCATTTTTTAATAGTGAAACTTCCGTTTGACAGATGACAGCCATTCGGGGCAGGAACTGTATCTTCTTACCAAATTTCAGCTCGATTGGTCAAACGGTTTGGCAGTTATCGTGGAAGATTACAGACAGACAGACAGACAGACACATACAGACAGACAGACTTCACCCTGGAAATAGTCTCAATCGTCTCGGTGGACCTCGAAACGGATATTTCCGTCAATATCTCGTTTTTTTTTCGCAAGATTATATTACTTCACTCCTAGGGGGACTGGTCAAGTAAAAAATGATACTCCTAGTCAAGCAGATATGAGCAGCTGTTTTCGAGAAAATTGAGGTTTCAAAAGTTTTATTTGGAACAACTTTAACGTCAATTTTTGAAATACGGTTGTTACTATCGACTCATTTTTCTTACGCAAAATATTTTCAAAATTATTTGTAAAAAAACATAAAAAGTTTGGGGTAGTTTTTACCCTAAATTTACATGTATTCAATTCCTTTCGTTACCAGAATCAGATTAAGTACATCAAAATGAACGAAATGTCAAAATTATAAGAGCATGATTTTAATGACACTATTTTAAATAACATACATTCTTCTTTAACTTTAAAATTCTATTTTGTTAACTTTGATGTGCAGAATCTGATTATGCCTTGCCTAGTATAAAAATAAATATAAGTTTAGGGGGTTGAAGGGGGTAAAAAACTTTTTTGTAAGAGTTTTTGATTGATTGGATATTACGAAAATATTAGGATTTTTACAAAAAACAACTAAAACCGGTTTTGAGTACATAGTTAATATTTTTTCGAAATTAAACTTTTGAAAATGTATCAAAACTTTATAAAAAAACGAGTGCTTTTCTCAAGGAGTGTCTTTTTATATAAAAAAATTAATTGTTAGAATTTCTAGTCAAAAACTCAAAAACAAAGCACGTACAGAAAAGTTAAGGTAGTCCCCCACCCATAATCCCCAAAACATGGGACATCGCAGCGATGTTTTATTTGTTCTATTATGATTCATCCCTGAGAGGTCACGATAAATTTTGCGATGTAACATGAACTGAATTGTTATTAAAGAACTTAATAACTAGTTATACATTTCATGGTCCTCCGCAGCAGGTATAGGCCAGTAGAGATAGACATGATTTTCCCAAAATTTGATAATAATTAAAAAAGTTTCAAAACTTCAGTAGAGTGAAGAGTACGTTGAAATGATAATTAGTCTGATTTTGCAACTCTTTTTTCTGAACGGAAGATGTTGAAAATCAGGATTTATTGATTTTTCACATTATTAGCGCGGAAAAATTTGCAAAATTTCTGTAAACTTTCGATGTTTAGAAAAATAGCAATTTACAACCTTTGATTAATTTGCAACCATACAAACAAAACGGAACGGTTTGTTTTATCGAAACAAAATTGTTATTAATATCATTTTTTTGAGGAAAATTCCAAAAGTTCTGCAAACTCGAAAAAATAACCAAAATAATGTTCTTGAGTAGAGTTTTACTTTGCAACCTCTTGCGTCAAACGGAAAATATATTTTTTCATGAAATTGCATTTTATTATTAAAATAAGTATCGGAATTATTACAAAAGTTTCAAATAATGGTTGCAAGGGGAGATGTCCTGACGTACAATGTTTTCATTGATTTGCAACCTTGTCTGCAACACGGAAATAAGGGTAAAATCAAAAGAAAAATATTTTCGTATTCGTACTCTACCAAAAAAGCAAACGTTCTGCAAATCGGGCAGACAACTCATTTTACCAATTGGTGGCAGTATAATAATTTGCAAACTATGTTACAATGCGGAACATTAGAAATTAAAAAAATATTTATTTTTACAACATATGTGTTATCCGAATAATAATAAAGATTTTTATATACCTAATAAATGACATTCACTGTGTTTCCAAGTTAAATATCGACCAAGAAGAAGCTCGTCAGCGGTAGGTGAAATCAGTCAATGTTGAAAGCTAACGTTATCAATATGAATTCATAACATCATATTTCAATTAGGAATTTGCATAAAAAATCCTCGGAGTACGTTTGATGCAGGATCGAAAATCTTTCGACACGTTTTCATAATTTTCTTGATTCATTACAAAATGCAAGAAATATTGAGATTTAGAAAACACTCCTACAGTTGTATTAAAAGCGCAAACAATAGCGCGTCACAGGAAATTTCTTCCTCACCCTACCCAGGTCGAGTTTGTAGGCATATATTTACCAAGAATGGGAGTGCATATTTGCCAAGCAATGTTCTCAGTTTGGACTTCAAAAGGGGTAGGTAACCTTGCGCTACATTTTATAACTGTTACTGACAGAACCACATACCTGACATCTACATATATTTTTCAAATAGTGCATTTGAATGAAAGCCTATCTTCAGAAATGTTTTTTTTCATTCCTGAACATTGACAACACAGCTTCTGTCCGTTCTCGATTTATTTTGGATTTGGGTATTCATTCGAGCCGATTGCTGGATGGAAGCAGTGCCGCCGACAAAAGTTCGCACACTCTAAACAGACGATTTATCAAGTTTTTAAAGGCCATAAAAATTATTTTCCAATTACTCAATGCTAGAGTCGAAATGTACTGCGAAAAACTAAGTAATTTCGTTCTCCTTTTGAAATTGATTCTCAAGGGTAACTGGGCCGAAGATATTATTAATTCAATGTCAAAATTAAAATATGGCGGAAATAATTTGTGACTTATGTTCCGATTCTATCCAAAATTGTTATCTAGAGATTTTTGGGATCGCAATAAATTATGAATTCATGTCTTAATTCGAGAATTCAAGATGGAGCATGAAGATTTGTGATCTATGTTTTCATTCGTATAGGAGTGTTCAATGTCGATAATTATGAATTTTTTGTAAAAATTCAAGGTGGCGAACGGTTTTTTTTTAACTAATGGTCCGATTGATTGTTTTGGCAAAATTAATATCCTATGGTTTTCGAGGTCTAGGATATTGGATTCCATGTTAAAATCACAAAAATTGAGGTAGTAAAAATGAAATAAATATAACACTAACATTTATTCAAATGTACTAAAATGGAACAATGTTTTATTAGATGTTGAGGCAAGTTATTCTGTGTTCAAACGAATTGGTCGCATGACAAACTTCTGAGTCTGTAATTACCGGTTATCAGATGAGAATATAACAAGTTGCATCACATATCTAACAAAATATAATTTTTTTCAGTGCATCTGAACAAAAGCTTGCGTTGAAAAAGTTTTTCATTTTAACAATTTTGTCAGCTTTCTGTCTTCAATCAGATACAAATTTCCCGATCGTAAAATAGTTTTTTGCAAAAACCAATGATTTCATGAAAGAGATATTTTTTGTATGGACTCCGTGGTCCCATAAGACTTCGGGAATTTCTTAATTTTTCCCATTCCTCATGTCATATCACTTTTTTTCTTAAAAATCATCATAACCAGAAATCACTGAATTTCCCGAATTTACACAAATGCGTTGAATCATTTACTCAAAAAAAAATCGTTGAAAAAAATTGAAGGCATAAAACTTTTAACCTACAACTGTGTTACTTCCCCTCTCTATTTTAAAATTTATATGAATCAAGAAAATGATTCTTACGTGTCGATAACATTTCAGTCCACCATTCCGAATTCAATGGAATTTTTCATGCGAAACCACAATTGGAGTAAGAAAATCGAGTGGAAAGGTAAATTATAATTCAAAAAATGGATACCTGTAACAATTCAATTTGAGATGTAATATCGATTTCACAAATTTTTCAGCAACGTTTGTTTGATGATGAAAATTATGTACTTGCGAGATCTACAATCGGTAACGTTTTGATATCCTTACTTCCATAGAGCATCGATTATTCATTTTAAAATATTATCGATTGCTATAAAGTCATGTTGTGACAAGTGAAAATTTTAAATGAAGAATGATTGTATGTCGTTTCTAATGCGATAAAAAAAATGTCCTTCAATACTTTTTTAGCAGAAATTAGCAAAATTTTGTACTCTTTCGATTGTTGCATTCGAAAATGTTGGATTCAAAAAAACAAGGTTTCGTAACTTTTACAAGATTGCATGTTGTAAAACATCATTACTATCGGTATGTCTAGTTTGAAGAACTTTTGCAATTTTCAGTGCAAAAATAAAGCATGAAAATGTTTTTTGCAATTAAAACAATGTTCCGTTCTTCGCAATGCGAGACTTCTGCAAAATTTTATAGTTCGTTTTCATTAATGCACTAACATACCATTGAAGTTTGAAAACTTTTGGAATTAATATGAATTGGTTTTCTATATCTACTGGCCTAGTAAGTATGTAGCGCAGTTTTAGAAACACGACCGGATAAAAACGCAGTGCCAACCCTCACTAAACAGTTATTATATGCCACTTACTTCCTTGGATATGATTATTCCCAAATGTATTCTTTATTTATGTATGTATTTTATTATTTTGCCTAATAGCCAACATTAGGTTAGGTTATGTTCCTGTTTTCACGTAAGATAGTTATTGGATTGCTTTCGACTTGGATAGAAAAATTAGCTATGTGCGATATGGCGTATTGAAGGGGTTGACATTGCGTATTTACCGTCTCGTTGGAACCGATGCTGTCTCCAAAACTGGATCAAAAGGTTACATCCAACGTTTGACGCTCATCGAACAGAGACCTAGACCCAACCTTTAAATGATTGAATTTATAAACGGCTACGATGTTATTTCAATGGTAGAGCTACTGACTGCCTTAACTGTCCCGGGTAACTGCTTTTTTGGCTGGAAACCACGACATCCGACATTAAATTTACGACCGAGCGGTTTGTGACCTACTTTCCGCTTTGATACGAATCGACAAATCGAATAGTGATATTCTTTTTGACGAGTTCAAACGATACTCCGTTATACCGGGCGAATCTCATGTGTTATTTTGTTGAAACAATTATTTTCTTGGGAAATCAAAAGTGTAGTTGTATTGAACTTCATCCCGCTAAGACTTTTACTGCAACATAATTCATATGTTAGACGTCTGGGAATCACAGGGGCAATATTCACGTGCCCCACTGCAGCATTAGGGTAATAGTGAACCTTCCGCCAGTGCACTTTTGTGTAATGGGGGAAGCGACAAAGAGTGCCTTCAGACTGCACCAGGCATCAAACTTGACAGCTGATTGGACACCTGAAAATTCTGGAAAATATTCCGCTAGAATCCAGGTACAAGCCATCAAATATTATGCCATCTAGGCACGACTTTGAAGTGAATTGTGAAGTGGTTATTAACAACCACCATACGTGGCAGAGAGAATGGGACAGAACCGAAAATAAACTGAAAATAGTAAAACCAAGCATTCGAAAAAATACACATCTTCTTACCGGTAGTAGGAGAGATCAAGTGGTTTTATGCAGACTAAGAATAGGCCATACACGCCTGACGAATTCATTCATGCTTTTGGGGGTCAGACAACCCAGATGTGAACATTGTGGACACAGGTTAACAGTACAGCATATAACACAATGCCCCCATAATGAATTGATGAGGCAACGAATAGGAATACCAGCAGAAATACAACAATGCCCTAAAGGAAACCGAGATGCCGAAAGAGTAGTACAATTTTTAAAAATTATCAATATTTACCATCAGATATAAACAAAAACCTATAGGGAAAATTGCGGAGCACTCAGTCGAATATAAAATACCAACAGATTGGGCTAATGACCTTTGAAGTCGATGCCGACAAACAAACAAAAACAAAAAACAAAACAACCACCATACATTCACAACGAACGGGCGTCAACTAGAATCAGTATGACATACTGATCGTTCCAAGATGGACGAAAGGGTTGGAGTGGGAGTAACCCCAACAAACATTTTAAGTAAAATTTACGTCATTTCGACCTTCAAATAGGTCAGCGCCCAAATTGGCGAAGATAATTCTTACGTTATAATTACCTTAAATTCACCAATATGGGGAAGATAAACACTTTTTAACAAAAAATTGAACCGACAAAATACGGAACTGAAAAGTAAAAAATAAAAACTTTTCAACAAAAAATTAAACCGACGAAAAAATCAACTGAAAAGCAAAAAATAAAATAAACCTTCTTAGTCTAAATGATAATTGAGCTCCTAAACTAATGTAAGTAACTGATTTTGAGTCGGCGCCAAACAAACAATTATCGAAGATCATTATCTATGAAAGAAGTCATCAAAACGCAGCCGTGCATCTCGCTGCCATCATTTTACGCTTCACCTAATTCAATTGCTAGTTTGTTTGGCGCCGACTCAAAATCAGTTACTTACATTAGTTTAGGAGCTCAATTATCATTTAGACTAAGAAAGAAGGTTTATTTTATTTGTTGCTTTTCAGTTGATTTTTTCGTCGGTTTAATTTGTTAAAAGTTTTATTTTTACTTCATTTCCTATTTCGTCGGTTTAATTTTGTTATTTTTTTCATTACTTTGTATATCATTCCATCCTCTCATAAACTTCCAAAATACTTACTTACCCACCTTACTTCAACTATTACCAGTTAAATATTATGATTATCTACTTTTACTATTTGTTGTAATATAAATTATTTTCGTTGTTCTGGTTAGTTTATTTCATTACTTTGTATATCATTCCATCCTCTCATAAAATATACTGATTTTGACGGATGTGAAACAAGAATAATGTCAGTAGCGATCTGTCATTGTCAACTACGTATGTGTGTGCCAATGTTCACTAGTGAAAAATCAATTATCCCCTATTTTTCTACCCGTAAGGGTGGCTAATTCCTTTCGAAATCCAAATGTAAGGTATACCCTATCTATTAAAAAAAGAATCATCCAAATCGAAGAACCCAGTACAAAGTTATGCCTGATAGAATCGGTTACGGACCAGAATTCAGAGGGTGAGTGATCAATATCCTTCATTTCGCTACCCTTAGGGGTGGATTTCATCTTTTAAATTCAAATGGGACCAAATTCGAAGTACACCCTATCCACTGAAAAAATAATGATCGGAATCGGACGCCTCAGTAAAAAGTTATGCGTGATCATACATAAAAAAATATGATGGAAAAACATAAAATATACGGGTCGAATAGAGAACCTCCTCCTTTTTGGTTTCGTCGGTTAAAAATGGAAGTGATTCAGAAGTCGAAAATTGGGCAATCAAGACATTTTGCCTAATAAGTCGAAGGCATAAATAGGTAAAATTGCCTTCAGAATAGTCGACTGATGGTAAAAATTTAGTCATTTCCATTAGATTATAAACACTATACATTAGAAGGTTAGAAGAAGATAATAAATGTTTACTACATATTGTGTATCTTAAAATACATGTTTATTCGTAAAAGCTTTGAAGATGAACATGGCGTATGAAAAAAGAACTGTCAAGAAACGTACAGCAGATAATGATGTATGCAATTGATGGTTTCGCATTCACATCTAGTTCGGATTTTATTTGCGATACAAACTTTTCTGTGATAATGTTGAATTTTACTAATGTAAAACGAGTGGGCCCCTTCAAAATATCAAATTTGTATGGAAAAAATTCATAAAATTAAGTGTACTTCCTCAACTTTTTTCATCAAACACTGCAGAAACTAATTTCATAGATGAAGTATGTATATACATATCATAGACACCAACTTTTTTGACTATCTATAATTAAAATATAGTCGATTCAAGAAAATTATGGATTATTTTTGCAATGGCAGAAACGCTTCGAGCCAAAAAATATGGCGTCTATCCCATATGGTACCTTTAAGTCGCATTTTTCTAAAATTTCAACTTTGAGAACACATCGTCTTTATTCATTGTCGAAAGTAACCTTTATTCCTGACTTTGAAGTCCAGTTTCCTTATGTTGGGATTTCAGACCCTTTCACATTGCGGTCACGTGATAATACAAATTTGTTATGGGACGTTTATTCATACGATATGTCTATATGTTCCGTTCTCTGGTTGGATTGGAATCGTGGATAATAAATTGATATTGTTATTCGATATTCTGAGCAAAAACACTAAAATGATCATTTTTATTCCTAATACAGAGAAAACATAAACATTATTTTCTACTTCTTGTTGATGATAAAACCAAGTACTCGAAGAAAACGATATATACTACAAAACCCCGTAATAAGTATTATTATTCTGAAATTGAAGTGTTTATTCTGGAATTGAACATCAAATAACAGTGGTATTGAAAATAGTACGCGATAATTGTATTCAGTTCACATTTTGCCATAATAATATCAATGATAATGTTATCTCAGTGTAAGGAGGGAATCTCTATCCGAAGACCAAATGGCCAATCATAACATTTTAAATATCAAATGGTGTGTAGTGATTGGCTCAAAAATTGTAGTTTGACATGGCCGCGTTCCGCATAGTCTGAAAGTACTCTTAATCAGAATCAGAAATGCTTTATTGTCATAAAATATAAAATTTTGTTGACAAAGCTACTAAGAACTAAGATACAAATTGATACATACACAATTTTAAAACCAGCACACTGTATAAGTTAAAATAAGATAACAAAAATTTAAAAAGTTTAAAAATTCAACCATTTCACAAAATAGACAATGAAGGACAATATAAAATGATACATACATATTGAAAACTCTAAATATAGTAGAGGGTACACAATAAATCTAAATTCTCAGGAATTTACATTATATTTAGAATGCTAACTTTGCAGAATGACGTGCTCGGAAATATCAAATTCAATCTGTTTGCCAATTGTGACTACCTCTAAAAAAATTGATATATTATTATTTGCTTAAAAACTTTAATTCGACGTTTCCGGACGCCGCAATGTTTAGTGTTGAAATATTCGAAGTCATCGTTTCAACACATCAATCTTTTATTGTTTTGCTATTTGTTTTCCTGCACTTTCTTCAATACATTTTATTCGCCCATTTGCTTCAGCTGGACCAACTTCATTGATTTCATTTTGTCGTATCATTGAAAATGTCACGGCAGTAGTTTACCGCTGGCGAGAGACGAAGCTTGTTGAACGCAGCTTATCTATGCATTCATTCTGTTCATTCTGTCAATCCATCCATTACCGGCATAACCTAACAAGCCTGTTTTGTATTGCCTCCGTCGATGGTTAACACTTATTTGCTTTCATATGTTATTCATAAAAATGGATGATGAATGATTTGAAATAGTTGAAGTCATTAAAAGACGTGGAGCACATAGTAGAATATTCTTATGTACCACATAAGTAACATGATGGCTCTGATCTTTGAACTTTGGGAAGTGTAGGTTCGAATTATATTCCCATTCTGGCAGCTAATCGATAGTAGTTGGTGGTATACTTGTATGGTTTATTGATTCTATTCGAATTTCTACTTGGCATTTTATAGATTTCTAAAATTCAACTCCAAAATAAATTATTTGAGAAGAGTAAATTGTATCATGTCATGCTCATCCGAATCGATTCGGGCCTCAATATCTGATAATAGACCAAGTTACTTTGAGGAATTCATTTTTGGTAACTTTGTCTTCGTTGTAGACATTTAGTCTTATTAGACAAATATTGTAGTAATCTCGCCCTCATTGTGGAACAGTGGGTATAAACTAGGACAAAAAATGCCCAGGCAACTTAATTGGTGACAAAATAGGTAATGTAGAGTGTATAGTAGACCTGTTTACCGACTTGTTTATTCCCTGACTATGTGAACATACATTAGGTAATAATTAGGTTAATATTTACTAGAAAGTATTCCCAGAAAGTTGAACACATTTTGCTGGTCACCTTTAGGTGAAATTTAACCTAATAAATAACTCTATTGACCCATGAGGCTGTGAAGGCATATTTGAAGATCATAACAAGTAATTTCATACTATGCATTACGCCTATTAAGTTTATGGTTTTTGAAGGAGATCCGGTGGTCTCAGTTACGCTTTTTATAACTCGAATTATAACTTTGGAGTTAGTTAGTAGTTGAAGGTAGAATATTTATCAGAAATAGGTAAATTTGGACTTCTTCGAGCCATTTTACCCCTCTACTTGGTATAATTTTCTCATAATGTTAGTTGGGACGGGTCCTAGTTTTAGGCTCTCAAAACCCCTAGGCCCCAACAAAACAGAAATCTGCTCCCAAGAATGCCTTGAAAGAGGATGCAGGGGAGAAAGATCTATATCCTGTTTACAAAAGGCTCAAGTTCCACGAAGGGGTTTTATTATTGCCCTCAGATATTAGGAACTTGGCTCCCATATTTTTTATCAAATACTTTAAATAAGATATTATTTTAACAGAGTGATGGATGAGAAAGAATGTGAAATACCGGTACCCATTTCAGTAAAAACGTTCATCTATTCAGACATTCTTGGCTATCTTCCATAGTTGAGAAAAATTATTAGGAACGAAGAATGACTAATAGACCAGAGCTGAAGCCTTTGAAAATGGTAAAAAGTGAAAAAAATAATAGTAGGATGAAACCCATTGGAAAAGAAAGAGTATATAACAAAAATGAGGGGAAAAATAATTTACGGGCGATCTGAGGTCGGAAAGTGGAAGGGGGTGAGTTTTTAAGGGTAAAAAACGGTTTATCTCGATTTCCGGCAAAACTACGAGTCCTATGGAAAAAAGTTGAATAGCAAAGTTGTAGGCAATGAAAAAATCTACAACTTTTGTATCCACATTTTTTTCACATACCCCCAAAATGTATGTAAAAAATTCAAATAACCAAGTTTTTGGTTTTTATTTTTATCTTTTACAAAAAAAAATTGTTTTTCACGAAATTTGGTGAAAACTTACCTTTTTATGTCCTAAACTCAGTGTACTTTTTTTTATTTAAAATATTTATTTTTTCATCTTATTTTGACTTAATATCGAAAAAGCACCCTAATTTTCAATCGAAAATTCTCCCGTCAAAATATCAGCTTTATTGAAAAAGTCGGTGTGCTTTTTGTTCGTTGAAATCTCTGCTCTCTGATGGTGTAAAAAAAATATACATTACTATGGTAAATGTTCTCAGAAAATGCAAAGAAATAACAGGTAGTAAGGCCTAGACCCTCCTAGCCCCTTCCCCACTTCTCTATGAAATACCTTTTGATGGGCTAAAATTTTCCGTAGGTCACTCAGGTATAAAAGTTATTTTAAAATAGCAATAAATAGGCATTGTAGATTTCTTATTAAATTTTCGGATTCGAGTTTTTTTCGTTTTTTGCATTTTCAGAGAACATTTACCATAGTAATGTATATTTTTTTTACACCATCAGAAAGTAGAGATTTCAGCGAACAAAAAGCACACCGACTTTTTTGAAAAAGCTGATATTTTGACGGGAGAATTTTCGATTGAAAATGAGGGTGCTTTTTCGATATCAAGTCAAAATAAGATGAAAAAATCAATATTTTAAATCAAAAAAATTACACTGTGTTTGGGACATAAAAAGGTAAGTTTTCACAAAATTTCGTGGAAAACAAACTTTTTTTGTAAAAGATAAAAATAAAAAACCAAAAACTTGGTTATTTAAATTTTAACACATAAATTTTGAGGTTATGTGGAAAAAGTGTGAATACAAGAGTTGTAGATCTTTTTATTACCTACAACTTTGCCATTCAACTTTTTTCCATAGGACTTGTAGTTTTGCCGGAAATCGAGATAAACCGTTATTTACCCTTAAAAACTCACCCCCTTCCACTTCCCGACCCCAGATCGCCCGTAAATTATTTTTTCTTTCATTTTTGTTATATTCTCTTCCTTTTCCTATGGGTTTCATCCTACTATTATTTTTTTTGGTTTCATAAATTATCGACCCTGGTCTATAAGGAAATAACACATCTCGGTTATCGTTCCGTACAAAACATTCAATGCTGCCATTCTGCAGGCACAAACAAGCACATCATTTCTCCGAACTCGTAAATTCTCCGCTGTCGCCGCCCATCCCCCCTCCCGCGCGCCAATGAATCTACGGTCCCATCGTCGTCGGTCAAGCGGCCTGAATCATAAACAGGCTTTGTCTACAAAAAAATCTGGTTTGTGCGGACGTAGCACACCGGTATAGTGATAACTTCTCGCGCGCTATTATTCATACAAAGGAAGTTTGTCCTCGATATCTCTTCTTGTATTTTATCGAGATAATTATCTAGCTGCAATATTTAATTCAAAAAGGAGAGACAAAAATGTCCTCGATGCGTCTACGCAATTGAAACGGTATTGTGCAGTCGTAAACGTCAATTATCGATTTCAGTCAAGGTTCGTGGCGAGATAAATCGATAGAGAAAAGGACAGAAAATTAGCTGAATGCTCCATTCGACCATTAAATTTTCAATGATAATAATTATAACGTTCCTTTTATCTGAAAGACATTAATTAATGAAAAAAGCAGTGAAGTGCGAGTGTCGCACGCACCCAGGGTTACGTACCGCAAACGAATACAAGGTGGTTGTCGTGAAATCCACTTCCAATCAGATTGCGTTTAAATTTATACCACTTTCAGTTAACATTGTTACCTGTATCATATTAAATTTTTGGAATGATTTACCACACCGAAAGCGAGATATAAGGCTTCAAAGTTGCAACGTTTAACACGTACGTTATCCCTATTGGGAATTCAAAATTAGATGCTAGCGCCAGAGTGGCGAAAATTCAAACCAGACATACTTACATTGTTTGTCTTGTTTTCTCAGGTTATACACTCGTGTTCGGAGTTTTTCTGAAAATATTTCCATTTGGCATAATTTTCCAGTTTTTTGTGTAGTGTTATTCATTTCAAGACTCTAGTGAAGTGGTGTATTTAAATCTTAAGACAATATCATTTGCGAAAACTCTCTTTGAAGGAGACAAAGTATGCTCTGAATTGCTTGCAAAAAAAATCTTTTTCGAAATTTCTGGACAGCTTAGTGAAGTCATCAGGAATTATTTTGAAGGAATGTTGCACATTATTATTTGTGAATGTTCGAATTGAAAATAAAACTAACAACAGTTTTTTTTATTTCATTTAAAACAAACAAGATGGTGTGAAAATGTGTCCTTATCACCTAGATACGCATAGTCACTCTTTTTCCATACTGTATGAATAATCTTCGGTATGTCGAATAATATCTCTTTTTTCTCTTCTTAGGTCTTTTTTTATTTCTCAACTCTCTTCGAAGGTTCTCTTTTTCACTTTTTTTCTTGGCCACACACGATACAGGAACATTTTGGGAAGGAACTGTATCTTCTTCAATATCCCAAGAGCCCGTCGTCACTCAATCCTAGATTAGTCTGCACCAGTAGGTTACATTCATTTTCTCACGGAAAATGATAAAAACTCATTACAGTACAAGAGCCCGTCGTCTGTCTATTGGGAATTCAAAATAAGGGATACTCCCTCTGGTGTCGATTTTGGAAACTATACATACATACTCACATTGTTTACTTTTCCAAACATTAATGTTTATAATATGATGTTAGCCAATGTATACCTAAAACTTGTCGAATCTCTTGTGATTGTTGACATTTAAGGAAATTATTGTTTACCTGTTGACTATTGTTTGTCCTCGAGTAAAAAAATGAGTGATTCAAGTTCAAAACATTATTGTTGTGTACCTCAATGTGACTCTTGGGCAAAAAGATCCCGTTGTACTGGATCATTTTCCGTGAGAAAATGAATGTAACCTACTGGTGCAGACTAATCTAGGATTGAGTGAGTCTATAGACAGACGACGGGCTCTTGGGATCTTGAAGAAGAATACAGTTCCTTCCCAAAATGTTCCTGTATCGTGTGTGGCCAAGAAATGAGTGAAAAAGAGAACCTTCCAAGAGAGTAGAGAAGAAAAAAAAAGAGGGCTAAGAAGAGAAAAAAGAGATATTATTAAGTTGGCATTGTCTCGAAAATTATCGGCACAGAGAGTGGATCTGACTTATTTTAAATTTGTTGCTAATTAGTTGCTGACGTTTTGAACAGTTAACATGATAACAAATCCAAAACTTCTGAATTTTTTGGACGATAAAAGATTGCAAAATAGATACGGGAGAAACGAAAGCTAGGAATAGAATATAAATATAATTTTGAATAATCTTTTTGACCCAAAGATTCCAATGGTGCTGGACGGGGATTTCAATATTAATTCAATGACTGCCAACGAAAACGATAACTTTTTACGATTACTCACATCTTATAACCTCAAACCCAGGATCGAAGTCCCAACCCGTATAAATTCAACCACCGAATCAATAGTGGATCAAGTATACACCAACCTTCCCAGTATTGGAAAGTGGTATGTCCATGACAATAATATATCTGACCATCGCACGGTCCTCTTTTGCACTGGGGTGAACGAAGTCAGTAAACCAAAAAAAATTTCTATTAAAAGAAGATCCCTAAATGATACTAATATCAACAATCTGAAGACGTCCCTTGAAAATGAAAATTGGGAACAGACCTATACAGCCATCGACTATGAACAAAAATTCAATAATTTCCACGATACTTTGATGTTTCACCTGAATCAAGCCTGTCCCATGAAATCTTCATCATTTTCTAAAGCAAATACCAATGAATGGGTGAATGACACTGTGAGAGAATCCAGTGAAAATTTGAAAAAACTCTTTTATCTTCAAAGGAATTATCCTATTCTAAAAGAGCAGTACAAAAATGCAAGAAAAAGGCACAATATGTTAATAAATACTACCAAATCTAATTATTACTCTGACATACTACTGAAATCTAATAATATAAATAAAACTGCCTGGAACCTTATTTCAAAACTAGGCAGACAGGAAAAAGAAGAGCAAAACAGAAACATTACAATAAAACAGGAAAATGATAGTATTTCTAATCCCGCGGAAATTTCCGAAATTTTTAGATTTTTTGTGAATGTCCACATGAAACTATAAAAAAAATAAAGAAGCCTTTGTGACAGGTGAAACTCAACTATGACAAATAAAAGTCTGGTCAACAGTATGTTCATTTCCCATATATCGGAAGAGCAGGTGCTCTTTATTATAAAACATAAACTAAAAAATAAACATACATGTGGCCCAGATGAAATTTCAGGGTTCATAATTAAAAAAATTGCAAATACGATTATAAAACCTTTAACTTACCTCATTAATTTATCATTTCAAACAGGAATATTTCCATCCAGAATGAAAGCCGCGCTTGTTTCGCCCATTTTGAAAAAAGGAAATCCACAAAATTTGGAAAATTACCGTCCAATCACTATTACACCCATCATTTCGAAAATTTTTGAATATGCGATATTAGAACAACTACTGAATTTCATGGAAAAAAATAAGGCAATTGCTGAAAACCAGCACGGTTTCCGTACTGAACATTCTACTATAACAGCTATTCACAGTTTTACGAAAAATTTTACTCTCCCTGGAAGAAGGCGAGGGCGCGGTTGGTGTATTCTGTGATCTCAGCCGTGCCTTCGATTGTGTTCAACATGACATTCTATTGGATAAATTATTCAGATACCGAATCCGGGGCAAACTTCATGAATGGTTTTCGTCATATCTCAAAGGACGTCTTCAGAAAATCAAGATAAATCACTTGGCGAACAATGAAAAATTGGTATTTACTTCTAGTGAACTTCCGATAGGAATAGGAGTTCCTCAGGGCTCAGTATTGGGCCCTATTTTGTTTACACTTTACATCAATGAATTACCTCTAATCCTCCCGAATGCATTTACCTGTTTGTATGCAGATGATTCCACGTTATTATTCACAGGCAAATCTGAGGTACAAATTCAAAACAACATTAACACTACTTTTCAGTCACTTCGTAAGTGGTTATACGATAATTCTCTATTTTTGAATGGTACTAAAACAAATCATATAAATTTTCACACCAGACAGAATAAAAATAACCCAGCAGTAGAAATAACTATAGACGATCAAATTATAGACAAGGTGGAATGCTCTACTTTTCTAGGTATTAGACTTGATCAGAATGTATCATTCAATACTCACTGTAAAATTTTAGCCAATACACTGAGTATTAAATGTTTTCAACTGAGATCTCTCAAATCTATAATTGACATACAGGGACTCTTCTATTTCGGGGAAATCCAATCCAGATTAACATACGGAATAACCATCTGGGGTAGTTCTTCTGCAGTTATTGAGGTTTTTTTGGTGCAAAAGAGGATTATGCGATGTCTTGCTAATGTTCCCAATGGTACCTCATGCAGGGATCTATTCAAACAATTTAAAATTCTTCCTCTCTATGGCCTACATATATTGGAACTTTTAACATATATAGACAAGCAACGCAAAACTTTGGTTAAGAATAACTCACTACATGATCACCATACAAGATAAAAAAATAATTTCCATCTGCCCAATGTTCGTTTAACAGTATCTCAGAAATCTGCAGATATACTGGGACTAAGATTATATAACGTTCTTCCTGAAGAACTAAAATTGATAGAAAGAGTGCACACATTCAAAAAAGAGATAAAAAGACTTCTACTCGCCCTCTGCCCCTATAACATAAATGAATTTTTTGATAGTTTTAGATAAAATGTTTTGTTTGCCTATATTTTATATCTTATCTTATACACTTTATTTTATATCTTATCTTATACACTTTATGTAAACCTTGTTTGTATCTGACTTGTCCGATAGCCTCACAGCTCTATGGATTAAATAAAAATTGAATTGAATATTCGCCAATTAATATTCGATTTGCTACAGCTGGATAATATTACGAAATTTCACAGGGAGACCTTTTATTTTGAAATAAAAGCTCTTCCAATACCAGTTGAATGTACGCCCACAATATTTTATTTATATTCACTCAAGATAGGATTGATTAGAATTACTTATACATATGAGGGAAGCGCCCGGTAGATGACCGTTAATTAGTTCCTAACACTGAGCCGCATTATTACCAAAAAAAGGTCTGTCAATGCTAGTTGAGAGTCGACACAGTATTGTCGGGATGATAATTCATAATGAGAGCTATACAAGTTCACAGCACTCAGTTAGCAATTAGTTGCTGACCATGGGCAACACGTATGTAGTTCATGTCAATGCTAGTCGAGAGTCAATTCAGCATTGTCAGGGTAAGAACGAATTATAATAACGGCACAAGCTCTAATTGCCGAATACTATTCCTAGCTTTTGTATCTTCCGTATCTATTTTGCAATCGTCTATCGCCCAAAAAATTTAGAAGTTATGGATTTGTTATAATTTCAACTGTTCAAAACGTCAGCAACTAATTAGCAACTAATTTAAAACTAGTCAGATCCACTCTCTATGCCGATAATTTTCGTGACAATGCCAACTTAATTATAAGCTGGCATTGTCCTTTATTTTTTTCAAATGGCTGGAGCAACAAAATCAGTTTTGCTGTAACAAATTAGCAACAAATTATTACCTATTCTAAATTCGATTCCGCTATGTTGACAATGCCAGCTTAATGGACGTGAATTCGTCTTCCCCGCGATGGTTATTTTTATTTTTTTCCGGCTGTGATGCCCGAAAGCTATTATTATAACCTAGCCCTTAGACAGATTCCAGTTACAATTTTAGACCAATCAATAGAGATTTTTTCGTGACAAAAAAACTACCAGGAAACCGACTGTGCCATCATACGAAAGTTATATCCTGTTACGTTTCCTACTCACAACTGTCATTGCTTAATTTGTTATATACATTTAAAAGCATTTTTTTTATTTTTGTTATCGTTTTTGACTTGTAACTTGAAAACTAATGAAGCAATCTTGATACACTCGAAGGACGAATTGTAGAGAATCAAAATGCAAAGAAAATGAGCACAGGCACGACTCGATCGGATTATTAGTAACGGAGAAAAACCGGAAAAAATCTGTTTTTTTTTTATTCATAACACCGCTATTTTTCAAGTTTTGAAGCGGGCTCTCCTGGACCGGAGCCCATAACACTTTTTTCATGTATTAAAACTTACCGCTCACAACTATCTATTCCATAAATCTGTGTCCCACATCAAGAAAATCGCATCGCCGGCCAAAATCCGTGGCTACAAGATGCCCCAGCGCGATCAAAGTGTTTCGAAAACTCAGATTTTGGAATCATGAGCTGATTGCATTTTTTGCTTTGCTATTGCTTTACGATCATTTTTCGATAATATTTCCCTATACGGGGCGATTTTCGAGAAATTCATTGATTTCCTTATTATTTGTGCAAAACATAGCTTCAATTAAATGTTTATTATACGGTATTTGGACTCGAACAAAGCTGAAATACTGGGTGTAGTTTACCAATGTTCTGTGCATTATAGACCAGGGTCGATAATTTTTGAAACCAAAAAAAATAATAGTAGGATGAAACCCATTGGAAAAGGAAGAGAATATAACAAAAATGAAAGGAAAAATAATTTACGGGCGATCTGAGGTCGGGAAGTGGAAGGGGGTGAGTTTTTAAGGGTAAAAAACGGTTTATCTCGATTTCCGGCAAAACTACAAGTCCTATGGAAAAAACTTAAATGGCAAAGTTGTAGGTAATAAAAAGATCTACAACTTTTGTATTCACACTTTTCAACATAACCACAAAATTTATGTAAAAAATTTAAATAACCAAGTTTTTTGTTTTTTATTTTTATCTTTTACAAAAAAACTTTTTTATTCACGAATTCGGTGAAAACTTACCTTATGTCCCAAACACACTGTAATTTTTTTGATTTAAAATATTTATTTTTTCACCTTATTTTGACTTAATATCGAAAAAGCATCCTAATTTACAATCGAAAATTCTCCCGTCAAAATATCAGCTTCTTTAAAAAAATCGGTGGGCTTTTTGTTCGTTGAAATCTCTACTTTCTGATGGTATAAAAAAAATATACATAACTATGGTAAATGTTATCAGAAAATGCAAAGAAATAACAGGTAGTAAGGCCCAGACCCTCCTAGCCCCTTCCCCACTTCTCTATGAAATACCTTTTGATAGGCTAAAATTTTCCGTAGGTCACTCAGGTATATAAGTTATCTTAAAATAGCAATAAATAGGCATCTACGCATATAATTTAAAGATTCTACAACTTTCTCAAAATATTGTAGATGTCTTATTGAATATTAACTTTACGTTTCTTTGCATTTTCTGAGAACATTTACCATAGTAATGCATTTTTTTTTCATACCATCAGAAAGTAGAGATTTTAACGAACAAAAAGCCCACCGAGCTTTTTAAAAAAGCTGATATTTTGACGGGAGAATTTTTGATTGAAAATTGGGGTGCTTTTTCGATATCAAGTCAAAATAAGGTGAAAACATAAATATTTTAAATCAAAAAAATTACAGTGTGTTTGGGACATGAAAAAGTAAGTTTTCACCAAATTTCGTGAAAAAAAATTTTTTTTTGGGAAAGAAAAATAAAAAACCAAAAACTTGGTTATTTGAATTTTTTACATAAATTTTGGGGTTATGTGAAAAAAGTGTGGATACAAAAATTGTAGATCTTTTTATTACCTACAACTTTTTTCCATAGGACTCGTAGTTTTGCCGGAAATCGAGATAAACCGTTTTTTACCCTTAAAAACTCACCCCCTTCCACTTCTCGACCTCAGATCGCCCCTAAATTATTTTTCCTTTCATTTTTGTTATATTCTCTTTCTTTTCCAATGGGTTTCATCCTACTATTGTTTTTTTTTACTTTTTACCATTTTCAAAGGCTTCATCCACGAAAACTTTCCCATCAAATAGTAAATTAATGGCTCTGGCCATGAAATTCCTACACATTTTAGGGACCGCTGGCGGCCGAGAATACTTCGTATCGCCGCGACAGATTCATTGCTGAAACTCGTGGCTGCTTTCACACTGATCAAATGATGTATCATATTCCTATACCTAAATAGTCTGGTTTCCGAAATAAAAGCAATTTTCTATAAAAATAGGATTATTTTGCCATATTTTGTATTAAATGTCATGGAATATGTCATTATGAAAATTCGACAATTAGTGCATCAATAATAAAACGTTTGCGCGTTAATTACCAAAAATTTGATCAGAAACGAATCATTTGATGAAATTATGTATCTTCATTGTCAAATTATTTATCTTTATTGTATTGTATAGCGAGAACATGCAGAAGGTTCTGTGGTGTATTGAAGTGTATGAATGATAAGATGACGAACTGATTGTTCAAAGAATGATCAATATACAGGTATTCGATGGCCTATTGGACGTTTCTGGAGATCTGAAATATAAATACTGCAATGTTGCCACATGTACTTTAACTAATATCAACTTTTGAATTTCAAATGGAACACCCATTCTGTTTTTGGATTCTACTGGCAAATACTAATAACCTTTTATAAAGTCCCAAAGTGCAGCAGAACCCGCAGTTTTCTTTTACAAAAAAAAAACCTTGAGACCCGAGGTTTTATCGCACTTTTGAACTCTCAGTTGGAGTTAGTTTTTAAAAAAGGAAGCGGAAATTTTGGTAAATTAATATGAGATTAAAAAAAAAGCAGATTAGGGAGTAGAAACGAAATGATATATACAGGATGATCTGAAAAATTATTACTAATGGACGTTTTTTCGAGTATGACTTAAACCTATTTCCAAATTTTCCTGAGATATTTTTTTAATTAATCTTTGCTAAAAGTGAATTGCGTCATCTGAGAGAAAAAAAAACAAGTTTCAGCTGTATCTCCAAAAGTATGAACATTTTTAAGCGAATCATTACAGATTGATTTGATTTCTTAATCAGATCATTTCAATTGGGTAATATTACCTATTTCGATTTGTTATACTGGAAAATGGAAATGGTAGTACCAAAATTTTATGGTGTTTCTGTCAAAATGGATAATAATATATATTCAAATGCATATATTTTAAATGTTTATAGAAACGTGCTTTTATTTCGGAAACCAGACTATTTAGGTATAGGAACATGATACATCATTTGGAAGGAACTCTAATTGTCTTTCAGGATATTCGATAATATACAGGTTGTTCCATTTAAAAAAATGTACTTTCCACCATTTTTGTATCTATCGGAAAAATCACTAATTTTGAACGACCCTGTATAATGGAGAACGAATTCTCTTGAATATAACTAGGGTGAAGTAGGGTAAGCGTAATCATGGGGCAAGTGTAATCAGGCACTTCCCAAATGTTTTATTATCGTTTTTAATTTTTTTCTATCTAAAATATAAAAGTGCAATTAATTTTTTGCCTTTATTTTATGTTTTTAATCCTTTTCAAGGTCATAGTTGAAAATGTTAGTTATTTATAGATCTCCCTGTATTTTCACTTGTGCGAGTACCGATTGTGATTTTTCCGAGAATTTTTCATTTCATGTTGCTTATACAAATGATTCAATAAGGTTGTGGTATTTTGCTTCCTTAGATTGTTTCCAACAAGGAATCGGATTCTGCTAGCAGATTTCGATTTGGATGCCAAAAAAAAGAAAAATAATAGTGATTACGTTTACCCCATCAAAAAATATATATGGGGTAAGTGTAATCATGGAGATTGGGGTGAGTGTAATTACGGAGATTGGGGTAAATATAATCATTCAAAGAACATTTAAAAACTGCACAATCTGCCTTACAAGTAAATTATGATGAGCCAAGCACAAGCAAACAGCAAGAGACAGGTAGAAGCATCATATTTGGAGCAGCAACCACTTCCAGAAGCAAAGCCCATCGCAGGACCAAGTAAAAAGAATGTGTCATTTGAAGATTTGTTGCTAGACACCGTAAGACAACCCGACCTCATGAGAAAGAGAAAAAAAAGGAGCTTCTGGAACTTAAATTATCACAGCACAGGAAAATATAGGAAAAAGAAAAAAGGCAGAACAACATAAAAAAAGCAAAAATTGAATCAAGGAAAGCAAAAGATCTAGCAAAAAAGGAAAAGTTTGAAACAAGAAAAAATAAGCCCAAAAATATTATTCTATGAAGTTCTTCTTATGAATAGGACGAAGCCAATTTCTGAGCCACAGTGAGTCAGTAGAGGAAGATTTTGCAACCTATTCACAAAGATTAGATGGAGAAGAGGAAGCCCGGAAACAAGACGAATTGTTACTCACTGACTCGAAACAACCTGATGTTAGAAATTGGCTTCTGGTCTCATTCAAAGGAAAAAAAAATATAATTATTTATGTTGGTCAAATAATAGCATTTGATGAAGAATCACAACCTTTGATTATGTTTCTGAAAAATTCCGACCAAAACTCGCAACAATTGACCTGAACATTGGCCTGAACAAATTGACCATCACTCAGTGTCTGCATCAGTTCATTTGAATTTCTATTTCGTACAAGAAAACATTATTCCATAATTTCCTTTTTTGTCGCTAATTAGTTGGAGAAAAAAAATTGTCGCTTTTTTAAATATGGATGTTTCGCTAACTTCATATGAAGTTAGCGAAACAACTTCGTAATTCATTTTTTGCCGCCTTTTTGTCGCTAATTAGTTGCGGAGAAAAAAAAATTGTCGCTCTATTTATAAAAAAATATGCGATGTTTCGCTAACTTCATATGAAGTTAGCGAAACAACTTCTGTAATATCTATCTTTTCTCAGTTCTGAAGTATCCAGAATCTGCCGGTTTTGTGTCGCTAATTAGTTGCGGAGAAAAAAAAATTGTCGCTCTATTTATAAAAAAATATGCGATGTTTCGCTAACTTCATATGAAGTTAGCGAAACAACTTCTGTAATATCTATCTTTTCTCAGTTCTGAAGTATCCAGAATCTGCCGGTTTTTTGTCGCTAATTAGTTGCGGAGAAAAAAAATTGTTGCTCTTTTTTTTATATGCGATGTTTCGCTAACTTCATATGAAGTTAGCGAAACAACTTCTGTAATATCTATCTTTTCTCAGTTCTGAAGTATCCAGAATCTGCCGGTTTTGTGTCGCTAATTAGTTGCGGAGAAAAAAAATTGTTGCCCCTTTTTTTATATGCGATGTTTCGCTAACTTCATATGAAGTTAGCGAAACAACTTCCGTAATTTCAATTTTTTCACAGTTCCGAAGTTTCCATAATTTGCCGCCTTTTTGTCGCTAATTAGTTGCGGAGAAAAAAAAATTGTCGCTCTTTTTTTAAATAAAAATTTGCGATGTTTGGCTAACTTCATATGAGGTTAGCAAAACAACTTCCGTAATTTCTATCTTTTCTCAGTTCTTCCTCCCAACCAAAAGTGTTTCAATCACTTATTTTTTCTGTTTGTTACCATATTTTCAATCGTTAAAGCTTATAAATGTCTTCAAAAATGAGAATATCAAAATTGCCCAACGCATCGTCACTACTACTAATAGTCTCCCCTCTGAAACTTACCAATTGAAACCTTGGAAAAGGATGGAAAAATCAAATGTCGTTTACCAAATTGCCCGTCAGACATCAAGAACTTTGTCTGGACGCCTAACGTCCCATAAAAGTGATAGCAATACAAAGAAATTAACTTTGGCACTGACTGAGAATGTCATCTCCAGTTAGCACATTTTGGATTACAACCATTTTGAAGTACTTTGCACAGATAATAACTTACATAAATGGTTATTTAAAGAAATGTTTTCCATCAAGAATGATACCAACAGTATAAACAAAAATACAGACCTGTATAATTTGAGCAATATTTACAATAACATTTTGAAACTAAAACTTTTTCCCCAAAATTCCCACAATATGAACAAAACTCAACATAATCAAAGTTTCAAATTTCCCACTAATTATCAGGTTGGCCATAAATATCCATACAATAGGGTATTCGTGAAAATGACGAATACTTTTCGAACTCAAGGGGAATTTTTACGTGGTTGCGATATTCAGTTTCTGAATCTTTGTAACTTCCATTTCAACAGACAAGAAAAACTTATCATAACATGGTGAAATAATTCAAATTAAATAAATGAAAACGCATATCAGATGCCCCAATTTTCGACACCTGAAAAATATGAATAACCAATCGCCGACATATATGAGGACCAATTGTCGACACTGTAAGAAATCAAAAACGGGCATCAATGCTATGTTTATATTTATATCTATCGTAAAACTCGACAAAACATAAATTATTGAATAAATTAAAAAAAAAAATTGCTACATAATCAATTTCTAGGAATCACTTTTCCCATTTCGAATACTTCATATACCCCACACAATAATTCTTCTGCCTGTTTCAGTATGGTTTCGAGACATTTTTTTTTTCATTTGATACCCATATTGAGGGGATTGAAAAACAAAGAAATCTGCCATTTTGTGGTGGCGACCATCTTCGATTTGAATTTTTTTCACGGAGTACTATCTTTGTGCTGGTTCAGTCATTTCATTTGATACCCATATTGAGGGAGTAGAACAAAATATGTCATCCGCCATTTTGTGGCGACGGCCATCTTGGATTTACAATGATACTGAATATACATAATTGTATTGTCATCAGAACTAAAGGTGTGTACCAAATTTCAGATTAATAGCTCAACAGGAAAGGAATACAATTTCAATTACTAGATTCAACCCACACAAACAAGACTTTAAGCTGAATAAGACCGTTTAAAATAATAAAAAAAGACGGAAGTTGTCCCGCTAACTTCATATAAGGTTATCAAAACATTGCAAATTTTTCAAAGAAAGGATAGACGAATATTTTCTTTCCACAACTAATTATCGAAAAAAAGCAGCAATTTGTGCCTAAAATGTGAGAAAAGATAAAAATAACGGGAGTTGTTGAAACATCGTATAATTTTTAAGAAAATTGTTTTTTCTCTCCGCAACTAATTAGCGACAAAAAACCGGCAGATTCTGGATACTTCAGAACTGAGAAAAGATAGATATTACAGAAGTTGTTTCGCTAACTTCATATGAAGTTAGCGAAACATCGGCAAATTATGGATACTTCGGAACTGCGAAAAAATTGAAATCACGGAAGTTGTTTCGCCAACTTCATATGAAGTTAGCGAAACATCACATATTTTCTTAAAAAGAAAGAGCGACAATTTTTTTTTCTTCGCAACTAATTAGCGACAAAAAGGCGGCAAATTATGGAATAATCTGTTATCAACTTTTTCGGAGTTGTCTCGCTAACTTCATATAGGTTAGTTTTACCAGAACCAAATTTAGGACGAAGAGGAGAATTTATTTTTCCAGTATCCTTCGCTACATATAATGTAAAATAAAAGGAAAAAACAACATTGTACAGTTTGTTATGTTCACATATTTCAATAAACGTATCTAAGACAAGCATGATCATTGTATTCATTCCACAAAATGGTAAATATTAAGTTACATCACCCATGCACTCCGAATATGGGGAAAACACTTTTCTTACGTGTTTTTGCCTCCTGAACACGAATCCGGAAGAAAAATGCGGCGGTCTCATACCGTTTCAGAGTTACATCGCTTTTTCCGAAATAAATTTCAAGCACCGTTTTCTCGCATAAAACTCACTCAAAATGCCTCCTTCTTTTTACCAGCATAAACAATACACCCTAAATCACTTATTTTCGGCACAACTTTGCACAAAATATCGTCGTTTTTATCGAAAAAATCCTCCTTACACAGTTGCAAATGAACAATTCTAATTTCTTTGACAGATGACATTTATTTACTTTTTTAATTTTTCATGTTGGTAATAAATTAATCGGACTGTGTAAGAAGGAGGATCTTTTTCGATAAAACGACGATATTTAGTGAAAAGTGCCAAATGATTTAGGTGTATGTTATGCTAGTAAAAGGAGAGCATTGTGAAGATTTTGCGAAAACGTGAGTTAATTATTTCGGAAAAAGCGATAACTTGAAACATGTAATTTCATACGTTAATACAAAACTTATAACGTTCTTATGAATTGAGCTATTAGGCTAAATTTATTTTTGGCGAAACTGCATTATTCATACTTTATTACACTTGCCCCAAATACTCTAGTATACGATGCATATGGAAATTACAAACCATGATTACTTTTGCCCCGAATGCAGGGGTAAATGTATTCAGCGAACATAACTTATTATATTTGTTTATAAAAAATATACTATGCCTAGTGGAACAAAATAAATTACTTCAGTTTTTTAACAATTAGATATGTATTATTACTGTAAAAAAATCAGGAACGTATCTCTTTTGGGTACCTTGACATTATAATTTAAAGTGTAACTATCGTTTTTCTGATTACCCCACTTCACCCTACACCCAAAATTTCAGCTTAGTTCGAGTCCAAATGCTGCAGATAGGTAAACATTTAATTGAAGCTATGTTTTGCACAAAAAATAAGGAAATCAATGAATTTTTCGAAAACCGATGGAGATAGGTACCTATAGGGAAGTATCATACAAAAATGATCGTAAAGCAATAGCACAGCAAAAAATGCAATAATATACAGAATGTCTCATTTAAAAAATCAAAGAAACCAAATTTTCTAAATTATCCTGTATCCCGTTCTCCAGAAACGTCTAATAGGCCATCGAGTGTGGGACACCCTGTATAACTAAAACTTTAAATGAGTGTGCAGTTCCTATTTTTGTGTAAAAAGGTATTGTTTATATCAATTTACAGTTTCCTAAAGTGACGTTCCATTTGACCTCTCTTTATGGAGCTTCGGAGGTCCATACCTTCTCAAATTATCGTTTCCGCGCAAAAATTTCAATTGCTAGGTACCTATACTGTTTATATCGTGTTTTGAACCGCCTGTGAAAATTTCGTGAAAATCCGGGCTGGTCTCATATTCTTGACCTTTTCCCCTAGAAAAATGTATAAGTATGTATTTAAAATTTTATTGGCACTCATTTGCTTCCGGTTACTAGGTATTTGACTCAGAAGTGTTAAAATACACGCAAGTATGCTTAGTATTCATGAGTTGACCAATCTCTACTCTACTTGATTTTTAGTCACCTGCATAAATACTGTCATTGTAAAACAAGAACTCCAAATTATTACTCATTGTACCTACGAATTGCTAATTGATGCTGCATTAGCTTCTAAACACCTGTAGGTGTGAAGTGTGAAAGAAACGATATAGTGAAACAGAGATAGAATAGGGTTCTCTTTGTGCGAAGTAGGTACCTACACTGCAGCAGAAACAAGAAATACACTTTAGCAAGAATTACGGTAAAATCGTTGTTTATTGTGTAACAGCATGAAAGCTCACTTGTCACGACCACCAAAGGTCAACACCCAGTCTATCCAGTTCAGTCCCAAGAAAAATATCAAAAATGGGAGGGATATTATTAGGTTCAACAAAGAAAGCCACTGGCAGTGTGATAAAAGACAAATGAGATAAAGCAAGATGATAGTTGGCTAATGAGAAGGCAATTGTTTATTCTGCCTGTCTAATAATGTCACGAAACTGAATTAGGTATTGTTTTCTTTCAGTTCTTTGTTACGAGCGTTGGAGCTTCTTTGAACACAGAGCAAATAATTCTATTGGAAGTAATTCTCAATTGTTCGAGCCCAGTTCATAAATTTTCCATAGATAATGTGATTGTATAGATACTGAAAACAGCTGAACTTTGGCTGGGGTTTTCTCGCCTCAAATTTGACAGGTGCTCAACAGCGGAAGAAAATTATTCTTAATATATTCAAGTATCTATATGCATCAACATTATCTTCAAGAAATATACCTGAAGGGAAATGTAGGGCACACATAAGGCGTAAGTTTTGACAGATGACAAAGGAGACAAGCTTTTGAAGATGCCCACGTAAAATGTAATTTATGTGATTGATTCCTAGATTCAACTCGGATTAGAACACTGCACTAAACAAAATATTATGTAGACATGAAAACTGGAATCATTCCACCTACCTGGCTGTTGTTGTTGGTTGTCGAATCCTCAATTTTATCTGTTTCCATCTTTATCATTGTACAATTTCGAATTAAGTATCGATTACGACAAAACCATACGCACCAATTTACCTAAAAGTTTCTTCACCTAATATGTACACTACCACATTGTTTTAACGGATAAGTATTAGTAGATTTATTAGTTTATCCGAATTTCACGACACCAAACCCGCGACGATCACAACACACTTCCTTCTACGAAGTGTGGCATGCAAGAAAAGTCATCATCGAACTGCCAAAAGCCTTGATTGATGTATTGCCACCCGCATAATAATAAAAGTACTAAACATACCCAAATACCACCATTTCGCTCAAACAATAAGTTTTTCAATTGCTCAGTAATATCAAGAACATTCGAAATATAATAGAATGATATACTTCTAAGAGTTCTTTAAGAATGAGTGAAAATGAACCGATCTGCCGAATATCCGAATCACAATCTCAAACTATGGAATATTTGATTCGACGACACTAGACGTTGGTACTACTAAACCGTTTCCAGTGGCGGGTATTTCGAATGTAGGTGACACTTATATAATGTTTGTAGTAGTAAACCTTTTGGGTATACAGTGATTTTTTATAGAGGAACAATGACATCGGGTTCATTCGTGGACAACGGTAAAAAAATTATAGGAATAGCAGCAAATTATAAGTGAGTAGTGAAACTTTGTTCAATTTATGGGAGACACAAAAACAGCTCTAGAGTCCCCATTACTAAAATAATGGCAAATAACTGATTAAATAAGTTCAACGCTATACCCGTAAAAAGTACATTGTCATACCTATATATTATTTTAAATTCTTGTTTTTTTTTACTAAAATTTAAACAAGAAATAAATCATTTAGTTCCACCAAAATATAAAAAAGTGCATAATAGCGTATCATTGTTTTTCTGTGAAAGGTTACCAGTTTGGAATGTTAGTGATTTTTTTTAATCCCAAATCAAAAGCAATCTTATTGTAAAAAGTATTTACGTGCCATCTATCAGTGAAGGCTTGAACTGATGTTACTCCACTCTTTTTCGACTATATTGATTCCATTATAGAATTCCGTAATTTCATGCTGAGCAAAACAAGCGGATAAATACCACAAAACATGTGTTTTGTGATAAATACGCAATGCGGTAGACTACCATTGTCTTTATACAATTCTCCCAGTACATAAACGTTAAATAAATATACAGTTTGGCTACTTTTTCAAATAAATCGATAATCAATTTTGATTTCTGGACTAAAATATATCATCAAAAGTCAAGATGCATACAGGTCTATACACAAAGACGAGCTCAACTTTCTGCTCCGAGTCAACTTTCTGCTTTGTTTTTATTATGGCAGCTCGCTTTGAAAGAAAAATAGCGAATTTTGGTGGAACCTATGATCTGTCACATAACCAGAAAACAAAAGTACCTACAAGTTCGATATACTCAGTAGTTGTTATATCACAAGTGATGGATATCCCATGACGGTTCACAACAATGCTAACTAATGAAGATTGAAACAAGCGCCATCTGAAGATTCGTATCGGTACTATCGTGACGTGGGAACCTTGAATGTAGGCGGGAAATTTAAATCTTGAATTTAAGTGGGAAATTTAATTCATTCAAATTTTTTTGGGAAGTTTTAGCGTGTTGTTTAGAACCTCAAACAACACTTGATGTGGTCAAGACTACAAAGTTCTCGAAATTTCAAGTGTTGTGTGAAGTTTAAATAACACACACGAAATTCCAAAAAAATTTATAAGTTTAGGATCAGATTCTCAACTACTGTTGTCATTGTATGACAAAAGGGTTTACAAAAGAAAAACAATTTCAGTACAGTTCTTTTATTAGATAGATAGATAGATCTTTATTTAATTAGGAACCCTAATATACACATGAAAAAAAAAAAATATGAATAAAATGCTTATTATAACATCAAACAACAATTGCAAGTAACATATTAAAAATACAAATAGAATAAAAAAAAAATAGAATAAAAAATACATATAGAATAAAAAATACAAATGAATAAAAAAATATAAATAGAATAAAAATTAAAAATACAAATAGAATAAAAAATATCATTCA
Source organism: Gonioctena quinquepunctata (assembly GCA_018342105.1). NCBI lineage: Eukaryota > Metazoa > Arthropoda > Insecta > Coleoptera > Chrysomelidae > Gonioctena > Gonioctena quinquepunctata. The sequence goes on from JAFIRS010001096.1 coordinate 298,712, forward strand.
GACAAAAATAGAGTAAAAAAATTCAGGATCATAAAAAGGAAATATAGTACAGACATATGGAATAAAAAGATTAGCATAATCCTAATAAGGAAACATAAAATTGCAACAAACCTATTTAAAAAATGTATCTATATGCACATATACACATGAATACGTACATATATAATACACACCCACATACATCCACCCATATACACATACATCCAAAAAAGAATAGTAGAAATAGCTATGTTTTTAAATTCATATGAAATATATAGTAAATTGTTTAATATCAATCATTAAAATACAAAATTACTTATTTTGGATGTATTCTTTCAAGTTAGATTTGAACTGGATCAGTGAAACGGATGCCTTAACATACTCTGGTAATTTATTGAACTCCAAGAAACCTTTGAAAAATAGTGAATTCATTGTACTACGGTAAGACGTGCTAGGAACATAGAAGTCATTTTTGCAACGTGTATTATAATTATGAATATCCTTATTATAAGTTATGTACTTCTGAAAGTAATCAGGTGCCAGGTGGTTTATTATTTTATATATAAAAATCATAGTGAAATAATACAATCTATTTTCAACTGAAAACCAATTTAGGGTCATTAACATGGAACGTATAGGGGTGAGGCGATTAGTTTTCAGTATTATTCTCATTCCACGATTTTGAAGCTTTTGGAGCATTCAGGATATTCCAAACTAAACAGCTTGTGTAATTACATGTTGAGGTTGTTTAACATTCTTTTTCTTAATTCTGTTCAAACGAATTTTATTTGCTTGTACTTTAATTTCATTCGAACCTGTATACAATTTTGATTTGCCCTGTACAATTTGAAACTAACATTGCTACTTATTGTACCCTCAATTTCATGGACTAAATATTTAGAATATGATTGTTTGTTCAAACAAAGGTTTATTATTTGGAAAATGTCATAAAAAGAAGTAAGGAATGATGATGTAGGGTAACATAATCTTCTAGTGAAAGATCCACCATATTCTCGTAAGAAATTAACAAATTTTGGTGTGAATCATAATTCTTCGAAAACATACAATTTCTACAAACTGAACAGGTTACAATTTTTTTAATTTTCTTCAGTATATAACCAGCTACATAATTTGTGGCCAATTCATGTAACTTACGTGAAAAAGTTTGTTCATCAGATTCAGCTAATTTTGCACAATCCTCAATATTACAAACACTGATGGCTTTTGTACTACCATCTTGACTAACAAAAAGTTTTTTTATTGAAATAAACATGTTATCACATTTATCATCCTCACAATTGAAAGAATTTTTGTAAAATGACAGAGCTGTGTTGAAAAGGAGCATTTTAAAATTTCCTACAAATTGGTGCGATGATGGATTGATGTTATGAGCTCCAAAGCTCCTCAGTTGACCAAATGCATTTTCTAGGGGATCTTGATTCAATCTTCTAGTTAATAAATAAGAAAAACCTTCCGATTTCAAAACACCCCAAATTGATTTAATGTTTTTTATTGTAAAAGACCAGTTTTTCAAACTTGGAGGTCTTGCTTGGTCCCTAGGTGACCTTTTTTGGAACTGCATCGTGTCAAGTATGGGTAAAGCTTCTCTATTCCAAAAGTCGAGGTGGTCAGATGTATCCGTTAAACCAACCCGTAAACATTTCCCACGATCAGGAAGTTTATTTGAACCATTCACCGAATCAAATAAACGGTCAAAGAAATACAACAATTCAGCAGTCTCTTCAACATTCTCTCCACATCTTCGTTCTGTAATTGCAAATTAAACAAAGGAATAATGACATATGAAATAAAAATTTAGATAATGAAATGCTAATGCTAGTATGTTTACAGTTATCCTGTAGGTACCTATTTTTACATTTATATCCAGAAACTAAAATACAGACAAGAGACCAAAGATGAATGTTTATACAGTGCAGTTGATATGTATGGAATAAAATCATTATTTTGAAAACTGGTCATTTTTCTGGAAAATTCCGAGACAATTTCAATTTTTCTTGAATGGGGAAAATACTTTGGTATCACATGTCTATGTCACGACCCCTCAATCCATCAAATAAAAGCTAATAGGACTGTGAATATATTTGCTGAAATCGCACTTCAATTTATTGGTTGTATTTTAGTTTATTACACAACAAAGGCTGAAAATATAGAAAAACTTTGTTTAACATTATGTTAGGTATTTCCATAAGTTATTCCAGATATGAAATAAAATTTTCAGGGAAAAAATACCTGATAAAAATTTAACAACATTTACCATTATCTCCAGCCCTTTTCGTGTGAAAACATTACAAACCAGTGAAACTAACCAAGATATCGAAGTGTGATTTCAATCTCATATTGCCCATTTGAAGTGTCACAAATATGAATTGGGAATACACCTACAAGCTTTTTTGTAGAATTTCATTACGATTCACTTACCGAGTTGACTTACTAAACGAAGTGTTGCAGCCAGCCTTTGGCTAAAATTCTGGGCAGCATGTTTGACCTTCATCTTTTTTAATTTATTTTCATAAATGTGCTCATCGGTTAGGTGTGGTAGAACCTTCAAGCCATCAACTGCTCCGTTATCATTCTCATAAAGCCGTTCTATATGTTTCCATTTGGCTTTTTTCACAACATTGCCTTTGATATAAGTCAAGTCTTTTTTAATGAAATTGTTTCGAAGTCCTTTCAACAAATGTGGAGGGTCAAAAATAGGATATATTTTGAAATTTCCTACTTTAAATGACCCATTTCTGTAATTATCTATATTTTCAGATCTACAGTATTTTTCTTTTGTGTCTTGAATTAAGTTGTTTATAACACTTGAATTATTTTGATCACAAATTACTGTTATTGGTTTGAGGCCTATATTTATAAGCTTTTGTATAATTTCAACTAATAATTTTTTTATTTCTAATGTTGTTGCACCACCCTTACTCGAGAAATGATATGATATAGGTGCTTTCCATTGTTTCTTTAATCCTCTAACCATAAATACTAGGACATGATCGGCTATAGAACTTCCTCTTATATTTTCTCCCATATCTTCAAATCCATCTATGAAGCCAGAATGTTCGTTAAAATGAAGGCTAGGCATGATAGCCATTTCATCAAATAAAATGGCTATGTATTTTTCAGAAGAATCCATTTCTGCTATTAATTCTCGTAATGATTCAAAAACTTCATCATTTATACCTGGTCCCCCAACAATTTCTGCCAGAAGTCTGGTCAGTGTAGATTTACTAGGTAAAATGAATATTTTTGAAAGAACTGAATAAGACTTGACACTTTGTTTGTATAGGATCAAAGCCAACAAATTATCATTAAGTGTAAACGGTCTTAATTTTTTTGACTTTTGAGATTCTCGCAGCTGACACTGAATAAGCATAGATGCCATATTGTTCAATTTAGCAATATTTTCTTCAAGGTGGTGTGTGTCTCTAAATTGTTCAGCTTCGGATAATCTACGCCTGAATGATTTTTTCTTGTTTATTTCCATGGTATATTTTTTGCGCAGTTGTTTCATTGCTTCGTACATTTTTTTCTTTTTTGGTGTTATTGCATGCTTTGCAATCCCAGTTTGTTTCAGTAACTGATATGGTGTCAATGGGGCACTGCCTGCATTACCTAAAAAAATATATTTTTAAAATTCTGAATTTATATTTTTAATGAATATATCATTTTTATAACCAGTTTAATTAATATAATTACAGGTTATACCAACTTTCGCCAGAATTAAATGATTTTACTGTACCTTCAATCCTATTATAGAAGAGTTATTCTGTTCTGGAATCTTATTAATAACTATATCAGGTTCGTATGGTTGAGTAGAACTACTTGAAGACTTGTCACATTTGCTTGAAATCACTTCTATCGATTTGGTGGATGTTGATGGAGTATCACACAATATCATTTGAGAACTTATACCTAAAATAATCTGATTCATGTAAGTTTCATGAATAAGTTTTTTACTCACCAGGAAGATTTAATGTTGGAACAGCATTTGCCAATAACTTGTGAGACCAACTAGATACATATTTTGCCTCAAAATGTTGGTGACACAGCCTTTTACAAACGTAAACATTTTTTGGATTCATTTCCATTAGTTCGAAGTTATTAATTGCGCGTATCCATTTGTTGAACCTATCTATATCCTTATTTGGATTAGGGAATGTATGTCTTATTTTAGTTATGCTTTGGCAATGAGGCACGCAACATTTATTGTGGTAAACCATCGTTAAAACAAATAATCACTACAGTACAGAGAATAAATTTTGGGAATCACAGCGATTGTCACTATCTATTGTCAAAAATATAAAATTTGACGTATGACCTACGACATAGAACACAGACTAAATCCCTTGTGGTCCGTTGCATAGAACGAAGAACAAATCTACAGAACACAGAGACCTCTTAAGATTAATATCGGTACTAAAAAAATGGTTCAAGGTGAAGTAACCTACGTGAACCGTCTATGGGGTATGTGGTCTGTGATGGATATTTCGGTGAGTATACTTTGACATTTTTGTGAGAAATTGACACTGTCAATATTGTTGTAGAAATTCACAAGACCATTTCTTTAATAATCTCCGTCCTCAAAAACCCCCACATACCAATTTTGAATAGAATTGGACTATAATCACAAAACTCGCCCACCATTTTGGAGCCGCCATCTTGAATTTTTCAATTTTGACAAAAGAATCATAATCTCTGACCACGAAAACCCTCAGATACCAATTTTGAAGCGACTCGTACCATAATCACAAAACTTGTCTGCCATATTGGAGCCGCCATTTTGGTTTTTTTTTCAAACAAAAATTTGTTAATGCATTGTCACCGGAATTATGTACACCTGCCAAATTTCAAATCATTCGTACGTCTAGAAGTGGGTCAAAATCGCGCCCAAAGGAGTCGGTTACAAACAAACAAACATACAAGTGAAGCTAATAGAAAGCGTGTAAAATACCCCGACAGCGAAGCTGGTAAGGGGTATTTTTTAAAAGAAATTTGGTCGAGTGGTATTTCTGCAACAATATTGGCGGAAAAATATCAAAGTATACTCTACCCAAAATATATATCACGAGTGCTAGAGTAGAGTGCATTTGCATTCACTATTGAGACAGCATATTCTCCATTCCCCCACTTAATGAACAAATCCTCTCGAAGATGTCCGAAGCGAAGCTATCACTAGATATTCCATAGGCGTACCAAATGATTTAGTAAAAGCGATATGCAAGACGTATCATGAATTTGATAGCATTGCCATGTCTTCTTCCGTTACTGAAAAGTACTTACCCCAGATCCCAGGGCATTTTTGTGAGGCAACAGTAAACAAAATCGACTTAACTAAACCATATATGCACTTATCAACCTAACAAAACGTAACCTTTCAACCGCTGCATGTCATGACACTGCTACACACGATGACAATCGTGTCCACTCGTGTTGTCCCCCTCTCTACTTACCATTGTGCTGTCTCAATAGGCCTTTTCATTTAGATGATTTTTTAAGGCGCATGCGCTCGTTTTGAGACCCAAAGTCTGAGCCGTTTTTTGGCGCCCATGTATTCAAAACGTATTCGTTCTGTGATTCAAATACATCCATTCTGGCGTTGAAACGATGACGTAATATATAATACGATTCAAAACGTATTCATAGACTTTTAAAACCAAGTCGAATTCAGTTTCAAAACATAATTCGTTGTCATAATTGAAGACGTGAGTGGATGAAGATGTTATGTTCCAATTTTTTTCAGTAAAGTAAGGTCAAAATTTTGTTTATTTGATTTTTTTCCATTCAAGACTAACTGAGCAACGGTGTGTCCAAGTGGTTATCGAAGATCATACAATTTCACTCACAAATGATTCATTAATGTGAAAGATGGTACACACGAGAAAACTTTCATTTATGCAAAAAGAAACAGTTTTTAAATAACATCACCTTCATCCACTCGAGTCTTCAATTCATAATAATAGCCCAAATAAATCTTGGTAGTGGGACATTCCACTAATCATTGTGAGAGTTTAAAAGTTAAAATGAAAGAGATTGAACTAGGAAATTATATATTAACAACTGAGTTGGAAACCTACAATGAATTACAAGGTCAGTTTATTAAAATATTGTCTACGATTTTCTCACAGAAAATTTCTTAGGTTAGGTTCGATTATTGAATCGTATTCGAAATTATGAATTCTTGCGGTTCGTGATAATAATGACGTCACGTAGAATCGTATTCAAATGCAAGATTGAAAACGTTTTTACGCCAGAAAACACCTCTGATGGGCTATTGGGAAAGTGAATAGCCATTGGTTAGTTTTGAAATAACAATTTGAGATTGGCTTAGTTCAAAATTAGTGGTATTTTCACATTATGTCAACAGTCAACTTCGTAGATAAATAAAGTACACGAATATTTTCTAATGATGAGTTTTCTTTTCTATGTAAATTCAAGTCAACTATCCATAGGAAAACTCGGCATTTTTTTATTTCCTTAAAAAAAAAATCGCCGTCAATGCCGTTGGGTCTGACAGGTAAACAAAGTTAGTCATTTGTCATCAAAATGAAAAAGCCTGTACATCAAATTTTGATATTCACCATAGCACTCTTATACAAAATAGCCACTCATTTTTCTTTATTTACCTGAATAGTCAATCACATTGCATATCATGTGACCTAAATTCATGACTTTTTATAGGTGGAGCCAGGGTTAATATATATATAATACTGACAGGGTTACGGCGAAACCTCCATTTTGATGACGTCTGATGTGTGCCAGAATAGCCAACTCTACAGAACTTATTTTCAAATTTCGAAGAGTAACAAGGATGAACATTCAAGATGAACAAGGATGAATATGAATACAAACCCAGGGTTCTTATTATTAGGACCCTGTACAAACCTAAATAATTAGTATATGTTGGCAGCAGTGGCACACTTTCCTCACCTTACGTCTGGTCACCCGAACTCTCCTAAAGCTGTTTTATGCCGTAACCCTGTCAGTATATATATATATATATATATATATATATATATATATATGTATAATAACCCTGGGTGGAGCCATGTGAGAAACGCCTTTGACGGGATTTTCTTAACATCTTTTCTGCATATCATATGAACTTATGACAATCTGAGAAATCAAGTGGGCCGATTACCGATTATGTCGCTAGTTTTATCCCATACATTTTCACGTATAAGCGCAATCACCAGGGTTTTTAGTCATCTTATTTTGAATCATAAGAGTTAGAAGGTTGATTGAATGGGGAAATAGTTAGGTATTTTGGAGGACTATCCATGGGTGAAATTCGATCGGAAATATCGATCTTGAGATATTGGAAAAAAATCATTATTTTTATTTTGTGTTTTATTTCACATATCAAAAAATGTTTCGACTATAAAATGGCGGCATCGGATTTTAAATCGAATGTTTCTTACTATTTGGGCCACCGTTAACCTTTTTTTAAATATTTGTTTTCATTTTTCACGATTATGTGTGTATCAAACAAAATCATTTGGTGATGATTGGTAATGTCGATTTAATTATACAGTTACTTTTTAGTACCTAATTGATTCATTCAAAATCCTTATTTCATAGAAAACTTGATTTGGATTAAAAAAAAATTCGAAACATTTGAAAAGCATGATTTTAGTTTTTTCCCAGTATTACAAGAACCGGCCCTGATATGTCCGATCAAATCTTACCAGTTCCCCATTTACCGACCTTCTAACCCTTATAGTTCGAAGGTTACAAATATAATCCCATTAAAAAAGTGGCCACCCTACACGACATGCGACCTTTGTTTTTGGTTAAAATTTCTAATAATGTTTGTACCTTGGCAAAGGGCCCAAAAAAATATTCCTAACACAAAACTGAAAAGAAAAGATTTAAAACGAAATAATGTTTTGATTTTCCTTTATTTTATTTCTTATAAAATATCAGGAAATAGCAATACATGTAGCTACACCATAGAGAAACTAAACTTATTTTTAATTTGTCTATGAGCTACAGTTCACTCAAAATAAATACTTTTTCAGGTCATTACTGAGAATTTTGAATAGACCAATGCCAAAAGTGCCAGAAATTTTCATCAAGCCAACAACATCCTACATCCGTGAGGGAGAGTCTATTATAGTAGGTATTTTATACACTAGAACTTAGAAGAACTTTATTGATCCATTAAGATGAGCTTAAAAGAAAAGCAATTGGTACCTACATGTTAAATACAAAATACAAATATATAACAAACACATTCATATGTAACAAAAAAGCATTAAAACAATCAAGTGAGTAACAAGAGCAGCAATGATGAAAAAGAAAATACAAACATTCTACTATATAATGTATGTAAGAAAGAAACTCATCGATTCTATAGGGGCTTATTTCAAAGAGTAATTGTTTTATTTTATGTTTGAATACTTGTTCCTTGGTTATATTTTTGAGAAACTCCGGAAGAGCATTATACAGTGTGACCCATTTAAAATGGAACCACCCCTGTAGAATACGCATTTTTCAATCAATCTCAAAAACAATTTTTTTAATATTAAGCATCGAAAACTGTATCTTGACCCAAATTTTCATAACTTCAGTTTTATTTCCAAGGCACACTATGGTTTTTTTTCTTTGTCAAAGACGGCAAAAGTTTATTAGGCATTTTTTTTTCAAGTTTGACTACACCACTGGATTCGTAGTCGTTATAAATAAAAACCATCAAAATTTCATAAAAAAATATTGGTTAACAACGAAGTTACAACAACTTCAATTTTGGAAACAAAGTATTTTATTATAATTTTTATTTAGATTATAGACATATTTAAAATCTGGCAACACCGTAGATACAAAGTAGAACACCAGTGAACTTGTACAGTGAAAATCCGAAGTAATAGCTCATTCCGTTCTACAGTTATAGGAATGGTAATGTGAGCGATTTTGTAATAAAAATCTGACAAGGCCACTGGATTTGTAAATTATATTCCCTTAAAATCATTTATTTAATTCCCTTAAAATCATTTATGTAAGTGTATTCGAAAAGAACAGAAAATTTGAAATTCATTTTCAAGTTATACAGTAGTACATTCTTCCATAGCCGATAAAAACAAAATGAACAGAAACAAGTTTCAAAGTATTTATTCAACAATAAATAAACGTTATTAAGCAAAAAACTAAAATAAACATTACTGTAAAATTAAATATTTGAATTTTTGTGGCCAAACCTCCATTTAGGTCAACACATTTATCGTATCTCTTCCGAATATTTTTTACACTATTTCTTATTTGTTGAGGTGTAATTTCGGCACAAATCCAGTGGCGTAGTCAGATTTTTATTACAAAATCGCTTCAACCTCAAATCGCTCACATTACCATACTTTCAGGAGTTATAACTGTAGAACGGAATGAGCTATTGACTTCTGCACCAGAACGTTTTCTCATTGAAAATGATAAAAACTTATTCCAGTACAACGATATCGTTTTGCCCAGAGTCACATATTGAGGTACACAACAATAATGATTTGAACTTGAATCACAAATTTTTTCACTCGAGGACAAACAATATTCAACAGGTAAACAAGAATTTCATTAAATGTCAACAATCACAAGAGATTCGACAAGTTTTAGGTCTAGGATGGCTAAAATCATATAAACATTAATGTTTGGAAAAGTAAACAATGTACGTATGTATAGTTTCAAAAATCGACACCAGAGAGAGTATCCGTTATTTTGAATTCCCAATTGCAACAAATAAAATAATATGTATACAATGTTTGTTGAGGTGTTATTCAGGAAAGTAGTTGTGTTCCGGATGTAAATTTAACATTGCATAGACCTATTATATATGTTGGAGTAGTGAGCAGTCTTGACAAATAAGATATTTTGATTTTCTATGAAGGTCTTCAAGGATTTCTATCCATCACCATAAAATTAGGACAAAACATTATCGATCAATTGAAATTTCTGCAGTAATTCCAATGAATAAATGCGATATTTTTTGTTTTTAGATTCCCAAAGGATTTTCTGTTAATCAGGAAGTGGAACTGGGAGTTATAATTGGTCGCAAGGCAAAAGGAGTCAGTGAAGATGAGGCGATTGACCATATTGGAGGTTATTGCGTGGCCCTAGACATGACGGCTACATGCAAAATGGTAATTCCCGTTTTTAACAATAACAATGAACACTATTTTTGGCCAATTTTATAAACTAAAACAAAGATGGGTTCAATTAAAAAAATCCAATCCATTCATACATATATGCATACAGGTCAAGCTAATAAAAGCATGTTAATATGTATGTATGTACCTTCTAATAGACGACTTGGAATATTTTTTTAGAAAAAATAATTTATTAACCATTCCGAAAAAAAGAGAACGATCCAAGTAGTGGAAGTTATTATTTTTGTAGAAACTCCGAAGAAGGGTTAAGTCAACCTACAGATGAAGGTGATAGTGATGTAGCTTCACAAACTGAAGTTATTGGATGATTCCATTTACTGTAATCACTCCAAGTTGAGGTGTTCGAGATTGCTACAGTAAACGAATATTATTAGTAACTTGTAAATAAGATGAAAGTTAAGTTTATCTTCGAGTCGCAGATGATTCCACATCCGATTTCACAGCCTGTTCATATTTTTAAACAAACCAATTTTTAGGTAAATTCATAAAAACATTTGAGATGGGATCACCAGTAAACAATGTCGCCCCAACGGTTCTTATGTTCAGATTCAAAATATTGAGTAGTATACTCGATACATTCCATTTGAAAATACTTTATCACGCTCGCTTGAGTCTCGCTAGAATTATTGGATAGGGAAGTGTGCTCAACAATATATTTAAAAACCGCAAGTTACCCAAAAAAGGATCCTAAAACTAATTCACCATAGGAGAAAAGCGTACTCACCAAATCACATTTACCAAGAAACCAAAGTATTAGATCTGTAACGAAGTAACTATTTTGCCGTTTTTTGTAAACAACCAAAAGCGCTAAAAATGATTAAAGTCATATCTCCATTATTAAGAACCGTAGAAACACCGCTCATTTTAGGTTTAAATCTGCGAAATGAATTTAGCTAGACCAATGTATTTATATTGTCACAAATACGCGTTTTTAAAACCACAGCGATACGAACTGCGAATCAGTTCTACGCCTGCAAGGGAGTAGTTCACACCGTCGGCCGTCACAGAGAACCGGCCCATAAGAGTGGATACCAAAATTGAAAATTTTGCGAAAGAGAATTACGAGAGGCAGTTGTGCTCCAGACGATCTACCGTTCACCACGTTGTCCGCCGCCAGTCGGGACCTGACGACATCCGCTTTTCTGTCTAACATTTTTAACTTAATAAATTGCCGTTTTGTACTTTTTCACTACTGCTCAAACGTTCTTTAGCAGGTGCTTTCGGTTGGTCAAATAAACCTGTAAATTTAAAGCTTACCACCCCCTTTCCCGCTTGTAGCATACATTGCTTTCCCTTTGTAATAGCTTTAAGCTGCACTCCCTGTTATATATTCAGCATAGAATAAAGGTGATTGAATTTATATGTAATTATACTATACGCATAACGCTATAACGCATAATTACTAGCGACGTCTGTCATTTTATTTTGTTGAGGAAGGTCATAGTCATAGCACTGAATCCAAACAAAAGTGTTTTTTTCTATTTTCCTTCGTTTTTGATACCCTGTTGGTCTGGACATAATAGTTTTCATCTGTAGCAATTGATTGTTTCCAAAAGGAATTATATATTGGCCGAATACAGGTAAATATGAATTGAAAAGGACATAACCTATAAACATCCATTATTTCCAATGCATTTATGTGTTTGCTGTTTGAGTTTCGATATTTTCAGAAATGCTAAAAAGCACGTCGTTACATTTGCCACAATACACGAGTTCTTCAAATGTCACAGTGCCCATATTAAAAATGGTGTGAATGCCTACAACAGTGGACATGTGATGAAGATGATTCATCAGTAGATTCGAACATTTTCCTATTGATTGCACTGAAAACATGAATCTTTCGGAAGAATATTTGGGAACTGGATCGAAATTCAAAGCTGCTGTAGGTAAGTTGTATGTTTTTCTATTCCTTTTTCTAGAACTCTTTTTTTAGGTACCTAAATGAAATCTCAAAAATATGACTTTGTGGAACGATGCCTTTCTTCCATGCTCACTAATATGTAACCATTCAGTTGTTCTGTTTATTTGATAATAATTTGTATTGCCTTATAACAGACTGCTAGTTCAGTGAGAATGCAAAATTTCCAACAAAAGTGTATGTCAATAATGCTTTTATATATATATATATATATAAATGGAAGGAATTTAATGGACATAGCCCTCAGAGAAAAGTGCTAACCGCAGACACGTGTTTCGGGCTCTCGGCCCTCATCAGTACGCTGCTGACCGAAATCACATATGAGCGGCTGGCTTCTGTTTGTTGACTCCGTTGATTTGTCGTTTTCTACCAAGTGTTGTTCATCCTTGCACTTCTCCACCGTACTGATGAGGGCCGAGAGCCCGAAACACGTGTCTACGGTTAGCACTTTTCTCTGAGGGCTATGTCCATTAAATTCCTTCCATTTTGTTTTTAACAGTCCCCTCGATATTACTCTCTCATATATATATATATATATATATATCATAGTATACCAATAAAGAGAGAGAAAAACTATGGCAGTGGTATATATTATCAACATCAGTATTCGAATTCAAAAGAAAGCATAATATTTCTCAGTATTTTTTTGTAGATTTCAACATCAATTATACCCGTGAATATATACATATCATTTCAGAAGCGGCTGACCTCAGTGATTCGACGGAAAATAAAAAAGCTACTGAAGAAGCCATCTAAGCTTGGTTGAGAAGGGCCAAAGAAAGGCATCTGTCATCTTCTAGGATAAAGGAAACACCTGGTGGACGAATAAAATAGCATTCTATTTTTACTGTAACTTTATTTTTATGATTATTCTGCATTTAATATTCTGTTTTTATTTTAGAATTTACATATACATTTTATTTTTTGATTACCCCGAAGTTTATGAGATTTTTTTTTGATACCAGAGTTTATTAATACATTTTTTTTTGTTCAATACCCTTATTTCATTTTCCTCCAGATCGCTATTACTATATTTTATCTTCGATGGATATCCCCGAAGGATATCTTTAGAATATCTCTCAAGGAATCTTTCAGATAGCTTTTGAATATCCCTGAAGGATAAAGTATATCTTATGGATATCTTTGAAAGATATCTTATGGACATCTCTGGAGGATATCTTATGGATATCCTTGAAGGATATTCTATGGATGTACAGGTTGTTCCACTTTGGACATCCATCGGATGTCCACAAGATATCTTTTGGATATAATTGGATGTCCATAGAACATCCATAAAATTCATGAAGGATGTCCAATGGATATCCATTGGATGTCCATGTGTTATCTGGGTACTTAGTTTGCTTTGTCTATTGCGCAACCGACCCAGATACCAAGCCCAGTTGACGGCAAGTAAAATTTGCCCTTCTGGCCCCGTTGAGTTGTGTGTAATGAAAGAATCGGCAAAAAGTGCCTTCAGACTGCACCAGGCATCAAACTTGAAGGCTGGAAATCTGACTGGACATCTGAAGATTCTGGAAAATATTCCCCTAGAATCCAAGTACCAGCCATCAGATATCATGCCAGCTAGGCACGACTTCGAAGTGAATTATGAAGTGGTTATAAACAACCACCATATATTCACAACGAACGGGCCTCAACTAGAAAGGAATGCATCAGGAATGTATACTGATGGTTTCAAGATGGACAAAAGTGGCAGTAACGGGTCCTAGTTTTAGGCTCTCAAAACCCCTAGGAAAAGCTCCAACAATTTTTCAAGCAGAAACCCATGCTATAGAAATTTGCGCCCAAGAATGCCTTGAAAGAGGCTTCAGGGGGGCAAAGATCTTATCCTATCAGACAGCCAAGAAGCACTAAAAGCTCTAAAGTCACACAAGCCCATTGCCAAAGAAAGCTGAACAGCTTCTCTAGAGTTGGACAAGAAAGACTTGAAACTGGTAACAGGACTGCTCACCGGTCATTATCCTCTGAGGTATCACCTCAAAAAGATGGATAGATCAGACAGTGATCTGTGCGTTACTGCGAGAACTTCGCTGAAACTGCAGAACACCTGCTTTGCGACCAAGCACTGTTTTGCAAAAGGCTTAAGTTCCTTGAAGGGGTTTCACTAACGCCCTCAGACATCAGGAACTTAGCTCTCAGCTTCGCAGAAGTCTCGGAATCCCGCGTCTTGAATAGTTGAAGGGTAATGTACAAATGACCTTATAGGTCAAGGTACGGAGAGGCTGAAGAGCCATATCAACCCCCCTACAATCTACCATAGTGACCCTCTGGAGTGTTATTTCTTCACAGAGGCTGTCCGGGGCAAGTGGCCTTCCCCTATAAACAGAAGGTGGCGCCCGAGGCAACCGTAATTGGGCACTAGAATTTGCTTGAAGAGGGAAAAGACCCTTATAGATCTGAGACAAGGTTTCTTTCAATTGTTTCAGTTGTTTTTTGACAATATAAAAAAAGTAGTGTCTTAAAATAGTTAACCATGCTCATTTCATAATATAATATATATATATATATATATATATATATATATATATAATAATCATGTTTATTCAATAAACAAAAGATTACTAAGAGTTGTTAGTGGCAACTTGTGCTTGATGACAAATATATAGCTTTTTTTTTATTTTTATTTTTTTATTTAATTTAAGAAACGCACGAGTAAAACACCCCAAAAGATTATCAAGTGAGTCTTGTCTGTGGTGAATATTAGCTCGTGGGTTTCACCAGACAAAAAGATTTACAATTCAACAGAAACAGGATAATGGTAGAAATTCTGTAGAAAAACAATCGGACAAAAATATTTCACTTATCTTGCACCCAGTATATTCCATCGAAGCTGAAATATAATAATTCCGTAACACTGTTAAAAAAAACACTAATATTAACCGGTAGAAAATACACTATCTCGTAGTAATGAAATGAGTGCAATATCCATTTTTTATACTCGCTCAAATATTTATAAAAAAGTAATATTTATATGTATGTTCATATACAGGGTGAGTCAGAATAAGACCGACAAACTCAGTGTGCCGATTCATTCTGAGGTGAAAAGATCCTATCAATGTATGTCCTGAAATGCATCCTCTCTGAAATATATGGTGTTGAAAGTACGAAAAAAATAGGATTAAATATTTCTCTTCACAACTATCGTAGGAAAAAATTGAAACTTGGTATACTATTCTAGGATGATTTGAAGTTTTTATTTTTATATTTAGTAAAGCAGTGGCATAGTTACGGTCGTATGTGGCCATATCCATATTTTTTTAGGTGTTTGATATCAGTTAGGCTCATCGATACTCAACCCAAGAGTCATAACATTCCATATGTCTGAACGTAGAGGTTTATGAGATATTTGCGAAAAACTTGAGATATATCTTAAGGAAGTATTGAGTAGAGACATCATTCTTCTGTGCTATAATTGCATAATGCTTATTTATTAAATACAATTTTTGAACCTCCTGAACATTTTTGAATATAGAGAGAATTGAAAACATTTTACTGGTGAGTCAAAATAGCAGAGGCATTAGTAACGAAATAAATATCATTTCTCTAATGTAATATTTTTTCTACATCTTCATCATAAACTATATTGATTCATTTGGGGATGATAATGGGACATGAAAATTTCCAGATTTATTAAATACTTCAATAATAGTCTGTTTCTATTTATTATTTATGAAAATATCACCAAAACAAGTTCACGTATCAATTTTATTTTTCAGAAAGAAGCTCGAAGCACAGGTGGATCTTGGACGCTAGGTAAAGGATTTGACACTGCTACCCCAGTCAGCAAATTCATCCCGAAATCCCACATAAAAGACCCTCATAACGTAACCTTGTGGTGCTCAGTTAATAAAACCCGACTCCAAAACGGCAGCACCGCTGATTTAGCCTTCAATATTCCACAATTGATAAGTTTCATCTCAAGATACATCACTCTGGAGCCTAATGATTTAATTTTGACCGGCTCTCCTCCTGGGATGGGGCCGGTCAGAAAAGGAGACGTCATAAATGGGGGAATAGAGGATTTGATCGAAGTGGAATTCAAGGTGACGGAAGAAATGTGAACCATGCAGATCAATCGAGATTCATTGAAATGAAACTGTATCTCTCAACCATGTCTACCATTTTTTGTCCTGCTTCAGTGTCCACGATGGCATATAGATCTTGAACTATATACGCTATGGTGGAGCCCAATATTGCTCCTCCTATTATATCTGAAAAAAATATACTGTAATATAGTAGGTAGAAACTATAGTTTTATTCAAATTATTATATTCAAAAGTAAAGTACATAAAAAACCAGGCACTTCCATATTCGAATACGCATTAATCTGTGATTCTAACTACTAGGCAAAAGTATTAATCAACACCATTAAGAAAGAGTAACATATTCACTTTGGTAGGTAACAACGATCTGAATTAGAGTGTATTTTTAACGGATCTTTTCACAATACACAGATGTAGTCCAGGTGTACATGTTGCCGGGGAGGTAGTTGTTTTCTGTAAGATATAACAAAAAGTAGCTTCATTTTTCACCATAGATTTTTCTTACCAAAAAATTATTTTTCCAATATTTAATTGAGAATATGTCCCCTTTCAATGTGAAACCTTCCTAAGAGGTTATCTTGAATGATGAAAGATAGTGACTGAAATTTATCTTATCATAGCTGATTTTATAAATACTATAAAAATATAAATGGAATTCGTAAGAACCGTAATTTGAAAAAAAAATTATAGATAGGAAAAACCACAGAAACCTTGAAACACAAAAATTATAATGCTCTAGGCAGAGATTTCATCAGAATATGACATAAAAAAAAAGAATTTTATCAGAATCGAACAAAATTAGCACCAACAAAATCAGAATTGTGTCTTGGAGTTCTTCCAAAGTATTGATTACACCACTCTCTCCTAGATGATGTTACATTCAAAATATATGAAATTAGCATCACTAATGAAATAATTCAATACTGTCAATTTTTTTGGTGCAACTGAAAATCACTTTTTAGAATTTTGGTTTCGAATTCGGTATTCTCTGGAAAGTAGTGGACATCCCCTTGATATTAGCTAAGTTAGGTTGAGCCATCTGGAAAAATGTAGTATTAGCGTTTTTTTCTGATAATATTCTTTCTGATCATTTTTGGTCATGCCATGTTCGTTACTACAAATCTATTTCTTGTGAAAATGGATAATTATATTAAAGTTTATCTTTCAGTCGCAGATGTTTCCACATCTGATTTTATGAACAAAAAAAATAGAATTTTCTATTAAAACTATCAAGAGGGTTTAACAATGGAATATGTTATTTCAGTTCAGTTTTTCTAGCCATTTTGTGTGCCTAGTTAAAGTTTTTTTTAGTTTAAACAACAAGTTTAAACACCGTTAGAAGAGAGATGCAAGTGCTTCTGTAAAACCCCTTTTTTATATGTTATTGATTGCACTATTGACTCCCAGATGTCCTCCTGATTTTCCCTCATGAATTTGCTTCAAGACTTCACCTATACTCTTCTTGGGCGAAACCTATTAGGAAATTGACGGCCTCTCAAGCTCAAGCCGTTTAAATAGTCAATTTTCCACAACCAGGGAATTCCACTCTGCCCACATTGCTGGGCCTAGTCCCACCATGTGGCACGAGAGTGACGATCCCAGTCACCGCTGGGTAAAGTCCAGGTCCCCTCTCGGTAACATTGTAGCGAGCTTAGTAGTTTCGGTAAACCCTCATGCGAATCTCAACTCGTCACACGTTACACGAGAAGCATATGATGGATTATGCCTGATGCAGCGGTTACCCATCAAACTTAACCTTAGATTTCTGGTTGACGCAAGTGAAATCTTGCCGATATTGAAAATCTCTTGTTAACATGGGTACCCGGGGGATGAGGGATCCCCAACGCTTGCACCTCATCAGCAGGTGTTGGCCTCTGGGGGGCATGGAGCTAGATAGTGGGCCAATGGAAAATAAATACCGTAATTGGGTAGAGTCGGAGGAGTCTTTGTCTGAGGGTTCAGGCGATTGTATGCCCTGTCTGACTTGGCGTAAAGCGGCGCATTAATCCGCTCGGGCATTGACGTGCCAGTAGCCTGTCTTATCAGGTGGCCCTACCGTGGCTGAAATAACTGGGTAGAGGATTACTTAGCGCGTTGATCTGGCGTATCCGGATCCTCCTGCGGCCCTATGCCACCTTAGGAGGAATCTAAGCCAAAAGCTAGGTACTCTCTCTGGGGAGTGGGTCATATAGAGGCACTCGGACGAGCGTCCGAAGTGAACGCCTTCGGGCTATTCAGGAGTACATTGGATATTGGTTATTTTTGAATAACTAATAATCATGGCTGTTTCCTATTCAGGTGCATCTTGGAAGTTGAAATATTTTTAGACATTGGTTATTTCTCAATGTTCAACTTTGGCGAAAAACCAATATCCCTATTCAGGAGACTCTTTTTTGCCAAGAACAGATTATTGGATATTGAAATTTCAAATAGTACTCTGGACTACTATTTCAGATGTTGGTTCTTGACTTTTGTAAGAGTTTGTGTTGATCGGACGCCATTTATAAAACTCTAAAATGTAAAAATATAGCATTTTTGTCTTTTGGAAGAAAATATGCTGTGTTGGATCACTTGAAATTGTCTTTGCTAATTCAAGCTATAAATGAAAATGAAACATAATTATAATGTTTATCATTATTAATCTGTCTCATTACTTGTTTATTTCAATTATATTCTCTGCAAGGAACTTAATCAGAAAAAAAGGTAGTTACAATCACTATCAAGTGCTATTGATCTGACCGAGAGAATATTCTTCAGAAATATGTTAAGTGCATGCAAAATTGCTGAAAACCATGCATGAAGGTTTGCCTAGAAACAGTTTGAATGTATTTTTATTGTTTTTTGACAAGGCAAATAACAATAAAAATGCATGAAGGCTGTTTCCTTAAGCAACAAATCTAAATGCAACATTTTTTCAGTCATTTTGCATGCAGGAGATATATTTTTTAGATTATTTTTAATGTTATAAAATATTACAAAAATATCAGAAACAAATTTTATTCAGAACAATATAAGGTATTACAATTAAAAACATGTATTATAAATCGTACTTGAGGTTGTATGCTGAACTTTTTTGTAAGCGAATTGGCCTCCACCGGGAACTACCTAAGTCCTGTGCCTTTTGATGACAGTTCTTGAATTTGTTCTCTCATCTTTTTGACAATGTTTTCTTGATGTTCGTCATCAAGTTCCAGGTAAGGTCTAATTGAGTTGTTAGGTGCATGGCCAGTTATTTTGATCAACTGCGCTTCTCGTACTCCACTTTTGGCCAACGTTGACACAGCAGAAGCTCGTAGAGAATGTTTTTTTTTTCGTGCTAATTGTAATCCTGCTTTTCTTGCTGCTTTTTGGGTCCACATGGACATCGTATTTCGATCAACCGAAACATTCATGTGCCACTTTTTTATGCCGAAGTATTGCTAATGGGATTAGCTGTTGAAAAGAATCGTTCACATTAAGCATCTTGTCTCTTTTCAATATATTTATTAAAAAGTCTCATCAGGCATAAATATGGATTTTTCTGATTGGTTATCAACCACTTTGTCCCCTTGTGTCCTTTTTGAAAATCTTGGATTATATTCTATCCTTCCAGTTCTGTATATGTCAATTTCAGGTTTGAAAAAATGCATCATGCTATTCGTGGCCCCGCCGCCTCTCCAAGCTAGTTCATAAGAGAATATATGGAATACCTTTTTCAACAGGCCATCTGGCGTTTCTTCGTCACATGTATTTACCAGTTTTTTTGAATTCGTTACAGCATAATGCTGTAGATATCGTCTTTCTCTTCTCAGAAAACATTTGAAGTTCGTTTCTTTTTGCATTTCTTGCTTCTTTATCAACTACGTCTTCGAAAGTGTTCATTTTTCTTCTATAGTCATCAAAGTACTTCTTCAAAAAAAATTTGGGGGTAGTATTCTAGATGGTCTTTAGTGTACACTCTTTATAGTCCTCACCATCCATTTTTCGCATGTTGTATGCAGTCTTTTAGAATATTTGCTGAATATGCACCTGAAATTTCCTTATTAAATTGGTAGTTTAGACAGGCGTAAAACGTACCTTAATAATGAAATGTCTCCATTTTTACAAAGCGCAAAAAGATTTCAGTTTTGTTGTAAAATTTTCTAAAATTGCATAAGGAACCCCTTCACCAGACTTATTCACTTCACCACCTATATGCGCATTTCGATAACCAAGTTTATCATCATCAGTAGGTCAACTACACTGTAAAAATTTTCCAGATATTTTAGATTACCTTCGGGCATCTGTTGGGCTCCATTAATGAGAATATTAGGATTATTTTCTATTTCTTCAAGATAAATGTAATATTGTTTGTTGGAGGTTCCTTTTTTAGGAATAGCCATTTCATATATAATATTGATAAAGTTTAAGCGAACAGTAATAGGTACTTCTTTTGAATTTTGAAAAGGTACAAAACACAATACATTTTGGTTATTTGTTGAACATTTTTGACGGGACCCTAAGATGAAAACCAAAACACCCTAAGTTTTCTAAAGGTTGGCGACTTGTGCAGATAACTTCATGATATATACGTAACAGATATCTAAAAGACTTCCAACATTTGTTATGATTTTTCAAGAGGGTCTTCTGAATACGCCACTTTTTTCAACATTGAAAATTTCCGATTACCAATATTGAATATTGAGAAAGAACCAATGTACTTCTGAATAAGCCTGATTGACTTGTGCCCACATTTCCTATAAGATGGGATCTCTATCATTAGTCTTAAGTGGATAGTCTCGTTCGTCTGATACTAGCGACTCCTTCGTGGCACCTAGTTCTCTGGCTTTGCTCAGACGCTCCAGGATGCGATCTTCAGAGGTATTGAAATGGTACTGGTCCATCTTTTCTCCGATGGACAGATTAAAAGTAGTTATAACCCTATTGACTTGGATGGCACAGGGAGCTTCGCTTGCATGCTTCCCGATGTATAGGTCAAGTTTCTTCTTCTTCACTAATAAATTCCCAAGGAAATGCTCCCTTTTGAACACTGTGGGACGCCGAGACGTGACGTAACAAGTTCTGAGCTAACACCGAGAGCGCTAGCGAATCACCAGAATAATGGTTTACAGTGTTGCCAAGCGTTGTTTATAAATGTGAGCAAACCAAACATATTATTCAAGAATAAGTAAATCAAGAACATCTATCAAATACGAAGTCTTCAATTCAATATAATAGATGCTGACACAAGTTTATGTTTTAATCATAGGATGAAACTGAATAACATTTACTCAGAAGTTCCGAAAAATAGTGAAACTGGCAACTCGGGGATATGCCAATCAAATCAAATCAAAATATACTTTATTGTCTAAGATAGTTTCTTGTTGACAAAGCTTTGTGAAAGGGACATAAACAATTAAACAATTATTAATAATAAAAATACTTACTCATAAATACAAATATATACAAACACAACTAATAACACTTCCAAAACATGGTAAAATGTTATTAGTTGATTGTCATACTACACGTTAAAATTTTAACAATACTCAACAATTAAAAATTACTTAAAATACAAATATATACATCACATATACAAACACAACTAATAACACTTCCAAAACATGGTACAATGTTATTAGTACTACACGTTAAAATTTTAACAATACTCAATTACATTTATACGATATATAAACTACATTCGGTAGTCAGAGGAATTACAATATAATAAAATAAATAAATGGGTGTACAGTGCTAGTCATACATAATGATCTAACTAAGGTTGTCACTATAGAATTCCTGAAGGTTGTAATATGCCTTTTTGAGAAGGATATTCTTAATTGAATTTCTAAATGGTGCGAGATTTACTGTATTCTTGAGAATGCCAGTAGGTGGTTATAAATCTTCCTACTCTCGAATATAAGGCAATTTTTTGTCAAAGATAATGTTGGTATGGGCATACTAATATTATTGTGTTGACGGGTAATATAACAGGGTCTATTATTTGGCTCTTTTGATTTTGTTTTATGTATTAAGCACACTGTTTCGAGAATAAATATACAAGTTAGCGTTAAAATTCGATGTTCAATAAAAAGAGGCTTACAATGAACCCTTGAACGACATTTACAAAAGTACCTCAATGCTCTCTTTTGAAGTACAAATATTGAGTACATCAACTGGTTAGAGCAGGAACCCCAGAAGGAGATGCCATATCTTATGTGAGATTCAACCAGTGAGAAGTACGCTATTCTGCCTGAATTGAGGCCAAGTTCATTGGTAATGACTCGAACAGCATAACAGCCTGATGCTAATGTTTTACTCAGTTTTTTTATGTGCCCTTCAAATTTCAATTTGTCATCTAGGTATAAACCTAGAAATTTGGTGTGGGGTTGGCTAGTTACCCTCTGATTGCCTAAAGCTAAGTTATCAAAGTTGAATTTGAAGGTTAGTATGCTTGTTTTCTCAATGTTGAAGCACAGCAAGTTGGAGTCACACCATCGTTTAACTTTCTCCAAATCAGAAGTGATATTTTCTTTCAAAAGTTCAACATTTTTTCCGTGCCACATTATTGTGGTGTCGTCTGCAAACATGGTGAATTTTCCGGAAATGTTGATATTACCAAGATCATTTAAATAAATAAGAAAAAGAAGTGGTCCCAATACCGAGCCCTGGGGAACACCATAATCGATATTTGAAGGGTTCGACAATTTATTATTACATTTTACCATCTGAATTCGGTTAGAGAGATACGATTTTAGCCAGTTATAAGCTACACCTCTGATTCCATAGCAATCCAGCGTCTGGAGCAGTATTCCGTGATTCACACAATCGAATGCTTTGGAGGAATCAGAGGACGTATGACATCACAAGAAGCGGCTATAACGCTGTTGTTTGAATGTCTCACTAAATTGGTTTTAGAGTGGCGTTTATTCGAATATTACATAATATCTTCTAGGTAAAATTATGCACACATAATATTTTATCACCATATATTTCAACTTCAAGCACATTCGAACCAAATTTACGAGTTTGTGATATCACCTATTAAGGAGCAAATTCACATTCGTTGATATTCAGAAACAATGTATTATGACAATGAATGTCTTTTAATACCCAGCACATGTTTGGAGCCCACGTAAAAATTTAAGTTTGATCATGAATTATCAATCAAAATATACATTTTTATTCGGAGAATCAAATTCGTGTTGACATTTATCCTTATAAATAGACGAGTTTTAGTTCGAGGGGTGGATATTTATCTGAAGGAAATTCGAGCACGAATGGCAATTAAACAGAAAAAAAAAAAAAAATAAGAAAACTAATTTATAAATTCTATGAATTGCGTAACTTTTTGCCCCATAAAACCATAAAAGCAATATATTTCTCTCTTGTAGAATCTATCATAAATTATGGCATCGTTGTGTGGGGAAATGCTTGTAGTATATACTTGTCAAAGCTTGAAGTATCCCAAAAATGGATAATAAAAATAATTCTATTTAAAAAAAAGCGTTACCCATCTCAATTAGTATATGAAGAAAGTGGATTACTCACTCCAAACCAACTTTACCTTAAAGCAGTTGCAAGATTTATGTTGAAAACTTCTTATTATAGAAATAATCTCTGTCATAACCTAAACACGCGAAACGCAGCTCAACTAAATGTCCTTTTGAATAACCCCAAACATGTTGCTTGCCAGAAACATATATATTGTACAGGTCCCAAAGTGTACAACGCTCTACCGCAGAATTTTAGAGTAATGCCATATAATAAAATTAAAAAATTAAAAGGATTATACAAACAAACTTCACCCTTATTTACTTCGAATGAAAAAAATTAAAAAATAAATAAATAAAATAAGCTACCTAATGTTCACTTCACTTAAAATAAATTACACACATCAAACTACTTGTCCTTTCTAACTAAGTACTTAATAATTTGCCTATAAAATTACATAGTCAGTACCTCAAAACAATTCTACAAACAGAAGAGTCGCACACACAGTATCTTAGAATACCATAGTGCGCCAAATTCCAGTAATAGTTAAGGTCAAATTGTCTAAATAGATTTTATAGATATATTATTTTAGAATAGAGTTGATTTTTGTACTGAACTACTGTATTTCTATTTCTACTGTATTTCTATTTCTATTGCTGAATAAACATTAGTTTAGTTTAAAAAAAGATTATATCTTTATCACTCACCCGAGAAATGATGATGATAATCAGTAACCCTGCTCACCGCAATCAGCATCGCAGACAAAATAGGCATAAACATTAAAAATATTATAATTCCCCTCAAAAATCTTGGTTTCTTCAAATCTACCAACTTCCTGAGGTGCAGAGTTAAATAAACCATACTGGTGAACGCGAAAGATGCGTGTCCACTCGGAAAACTTTTTCTCCCATCCATCAAACCTTGATACTCCCCAGTACATTCATCTAGATTAGTACCGTATCCATCGGGAAAGCACCGGAGAAAGAAATTTGGTCTGGGACGCCCGATGTTTACCTTCAAAGTAGAAGTGAATACCCCATTAATGCAATAGGCTAACGATAAACCGATAATAGTGGAAATGATATCGGCTATGTTGGACTTTTCTCTTCTATTGAAGATCAATTGGACGAATAATACAGCGAGAGGCACTAAAGTGATGAATAAGTAGAGGTAAAATTTTGGGAATAAGCTGGCCATTGAAGGGTATCGGTATTGCCATAATTCATCCTCGTCGATGTGACGAATGATGGGTACTTGCTTGTCTAGTATCCTGCAAAGGAATCATATTCAGATTATGTGTGTGTCAAAATATCCAATAAATGTTTTTATATATATATGAGAAAGATAGTCTTTTACCCCTAACTAGTCAGGGGCAAAACTAGTGAATATTGGGGTTTGCAGCAATGAAAAAGAATGCTATTTAAAGTTGATCCAAGCTTTCGGAAATATTTATTTCCATCAACAGTTAGACTACAATAGAAAAGATAACAAATAAGTGAAATTATTCTCATTGGTAAATGAAATAGAGTTGTACTTATATCTTTGTTAAGATTGGTTCAATGATGTTGAATATAAAAAATAATTCGTGAATTGTGTAAAACAGTTGTGACAAACTGAAATTATGAAAGTAGTAGAAACACACTTAAAATTCATGAGTTGGCATCAATAAATTAAAATATAAATCAAATTGTCTGCTCCATGTGGCAGGATTAGTACAACTAACAGGTTAGAAATTATATTAATCATGCCACATGGAGCAGACAATTTATTCATATTTCAATTTATTAACTGGGGTTCGTTCATTGTAATATACTCGATTAATTTAATGTCCGTTTATTATACCTCAAAACACAACAGAATAATGCTCTCTGACAATAAAATACTCCATCCAAATTCACTGTCCAAAATATATCGCATTCCACAAAATAATAATCCACCTGAATGAATGACTTATACATCCTCGTTCTTGTCTACCAGAATCTTCGAGCAGTTCGTGAAAACATCGAAATCATTCATTATTTTTCATCGGAATTTCGTCAGCCGTGTGCGAGATAAACAACGCAGGGGCGTACTATACTTATTTTCGTAACACTATCATAACTTTACACAATTTAGGAATTATTTAATATTTAAAATAATTGAAACCAATCTTAGCAAACACGGATGTAAGTAAAACTTTCATTTACCAATGAGAATAATTTCACTTTGTTACCTTTTCTATTGTAGTCCCCCTGATGATGGAAATGCAGATTTCCGATAGTTAGGATTAACTTTATAGAGTTTTATTTTTCATTGCTGCAAATCCCAATATTAACATTAATCAAGAGTATCAATTCATCAATTTTTTTTTCTGTTACTGAATATATCTGTAGATTAAATTATTTTCCATATCTGTTTTTGACTAGTAACTTTTGAACTACCAGAGTGAACAAAATGGAAATGCTGCAGGAGTATTTCAAAAACATTGAAAAAACGTTTGTGCTCGTAAAATGCTTATAAGCGGCGACCATAGGAACATTATCGGGAAAAAATATGACTTTCAGCAGTTTTTGCGTTTTTTTAAATAACTTAAAATATATCTCTAGATATCAATCCACTTTACGAAAAAAATCTCACATTTGTGTTTCTACTTTGTCTTTTACATGGCAGATATATTTATCCGGAGTAATAGTCGAAATAGATTTATTAAAAATAGTTTCCATAACTGCAAACTTCAATGAGGTATGTCTCTCTGCTACACAATTCTTAATATCAGTCCAAACGGGTTCACTTGTGGTGGCAATGGTACGGTGGCAATCTCAAAATAATCTTAATTCGCTTTTTTTTAGTTCGTTGATGTCGTATTAATTGAATTTGATTCTGTGTTGTTTTACAATTGCAAGAAGTTCCATTTTTAGCATTGAGTCATCAAATTCTATATTATACCAGCCAATCTTGCTGGTATGGTGCATTCTCTACTACAATAACCGAATCCAACTTGAGCAAGATATTTTCGTACCAATTTTCATATGATTTTTGTGCATTCATTACTTTGTGGTAATCTGCAATTTTTAGATTCGCCAAAATGACATATTACAAGCATTTTTCCTTTGCCTAAAATGTTATTACTGTTGAAAATAATTATTCATTTCTTTCTTTAAATAATCCGAACTGATAATAACGATTGAACGTCATTTTATTTTACATAAAAAATCGACTAAACTATAATTCTCTTCTCCATCTGTTTTTTTATGAATTCTCTTCTCCAAATAATAAAGTATTCCTTCCACGTCGTTGAATTTTTAACATCAGTTTCTTTAAGAGTTCAACAAACGTTATCTTGAAATTTGGTAATTCTGAATCTTTGTTTACCACCTTCAGAACTTTGTCTATTGTAAGAAGCTCATTTTAAAAAAAATTGTGCACTTGGCGTCTTATGGCACACAATAGTTTTTTTTCCAGTTTTGATCTGTCTTTGGTGCAGAAAATGAATGGACTCTTTTATATTCTCTCAACACATGAAAAACACTACAATAACTGCACACACTACTTTATTTGCAACGCTCAATACAATATCATCGATTCCTAATCCACTTTAATAAATATTCAGAATATCTTTCGTATTAACATCGAAGTGTATTTTTTTTGTTCTTTTTCTAGAAGGACTAAACTTTACATCCATCGGTTAGTCTGCTGTATCTGAACTAGACATTTCAAAATGGTCTTGCATTAAAAAATAAGTATATATATATATATATATAATTTTAAAACACCACACCATTGAAAGTGCGGCTGCTTCGAGGGTTTTATAGCCAATCGACCAAAAGAGCAGCAGTTTTTGCGTATCACGCAACGATCATTGTTTATTTTCACTTGCGGATTCAAATAGAGTTTATTATTCATTCCAACTTCCCCAATATTTTTTTGTTATGCCCGAAGGAATATATAAGCTGTTTTTGTGATATACCTTCCTGAATCAGTTCTATTTATTACTCAGGTGATTTTAAATTTCACTACTAATTTTTCTTTGACATATTTTTATGCTACTTTTTTTAGTCACCCAAGGGGAAAACAACTTATAATATATGTGATACTTACATATAAAATATCCAAATAACAATTCGAAATAAGATGGCAAACAAAAGTTCGAATAATCCGAATTGTTCCATGATTTTCGTGAAATTTCATACATTCCTAGGAGTTTTATGATTCGACGAACAATGGTGAAGATATTCTAGAAGTTAGTTTGATATATACATCTTGAAATTTTGATTCATTTTCGAAAATGAGGTTAACTTATCTTCTGTATGTAAGTTGACAGAAGCTGTCCATGATCAAAATTCATGATTGAAGAATAATTCATATACAGTGTGTCAAATTAAAAAGTTGCCAGTGGGTATATTTCGGAAATGAAAATAGATATCAAGAAATGCCCAAACCTGTTTCGAGGCAATGTCGGGGGAACCAAAATAACATATGAGCGAACCTCGACACTCTCAACCCCACGGCACTTTAAAAATTAATTTCAGTGGTACCAATTTTGGGGAGTTTTATTGCCTAAAATACTTTAAAAAATATCAATTAACAAACAACTATCCTGTTAGCAAATAGTGAATCCTTTCTTCCACTGAGGAAAGAAACCAGTGTCTTCAACCTAAAAAACTGAAAAAACTTTAGAAATGACAATCAATGGAAAAACTCACCAAACTAGAATAAAATAAATAATAGTTTAAAAAAACTAAAAAAAACACGCTTTTATAGAAAACCAGACTAAAAAAATAGAAAATAAGAAAAAAATTTATTTTATTTTAAAAAAAGCGTGGGGTGCATGGTATCGCCTCGGCTAACAATTACCTGTGATCTGAGACATTTCTTACTTTACTGCCCTAGGTGTGTAATGTACTATAATAATTATTGATACCATGCACCCCACGCGTTTTTTAAAATAAAATACATTTTTTTCTCATTTTCTATTTTTTTGGTCTGGTGTTCTATAAAAGCGTGTTTTTTAGTTTTTTTAAACTATTATTTATTTCCTACTTTTTAGTGTGGTTTATTTATAAAAGCGTGTTTTTTTATTTTTTTTTAAACTATTATTTTTATAATTCTTTTGCAAATAAAAAATGGAATAATCTTATTAAATTAGGCAATTATAATCTCCGACCCCAAAAACCCCCACATACCAATTTTGAATAGAATCAGACCATAATCACAAAACTCGGCCGCCATTTTAAAGCCGCCATCTTGAATTTTTCAATTTTACAAAAGAATCATAATATTCGACCCCAAAAACCCCCACATACCAATTTTGAATAGAATCAGACCATAATCACAAAACTCGGCCGCCATTTTAAAGCCGCCATCTTGAATTTTCAATTTTTACAAAAGAATCATAATATTCGACCCCAAAAACCCCCACATACCAATTTTGAATAGAATCAGACCATAATCACAAAACTCGTCCACCATTTTGGAGCCGCCATCTTGAATTTTTCAATTTTACAAGAAGAATCATAATATTCGACCCCAAAAACCCCCACATACCAATTTTGAATAGAATCAGACCATAATCACAAAACTCGTCCACCATTTTGGAGTCGCCATCTTGAATTTTTAAATTTTGACAAAAGAATCATAATCTCCGACCACGAAAACCCTCAGACACAAAATTTGAAGCAATCGGAAATAACAAAAACCGTACGCCATATTGGCCTTTTTTTTTCACACAAAAATTTCTTAACACGTTGGCTGCCACGGCAATTTTCAGAATTCCGGTCTAAAAAGCCAATTTCATTTAATCATTTTATATTATTGAAAACTCTAATTATATTACATAGTAATTATCAAGAAGCATATAAAATGTATTTTTAAAAAAAAAAAAGGTCTTACGAATTATCTCGTAGTTGGCTTATGTAACAGAAATCTCTTCGCGGAAGCCAAACTACGAGCCATGTCGTATATGTACCCAAGCAAAAAAACGCCGAGAAACGCGTTATTTTTGTCCGACCTGTGAAGAGAAGCCAGCCCTTTGTGTGGAAGATTGTTTTAAAAAGTTTCACAAACAATAAAAATATTTTTTTACTTCTTGATTTATTATTAATAAAATTTCTGTTCATGTAGCCAGCATTGATTTTTTGTTCTCTTCCCAGAAGCCATCTATCCATATTAGCACTGATATGCTACGAGTTTCATCGTAGCTGCGCAAAAATGGTAAGTAAACATAGTACGAGATAACTCGTAGTCGGCGTCCTAGCAAAGAACGCAATCTACGAGGTATCTCGTAGTTGGCATTCAACGTGTTAATACATTGTCACAGGAATTATGTACACCTGCCAAATTTCAAATAATTCGGACGTCTGGAAGTGGGTCAAAATCGCGCCCAAAGGAGTCGGTTACAAACAAACATACAAGTGAAGCTAATATAAAGCGTGTAAAAAGACGAATGCTATTGGTAACTTCGTATTATCAGGTAGGTATACTGTTTATTGCTGTTTGAAAATTTCTTTATGCTAATTGGAAACAGTGCGGTGTAGAGTTATTGGACTTACGCAAAGGATTTTAGAAATCTCTAGTATTGGATAATTTTATTAGTATTGCGAGTGAATTGCTGTTGTGGTTCTTTTTCATTTTGTCGAGTTATTTTTGTGTTATGAACATTTAACATTTGTGAATTTTTCCTTGTATTTTCATTGCTTGAGTTTTGTTGGAGTTTTTTTGGGTTCCGGACAATGGTTTATTCTACGGAAGAAATAATTTACCTGTATGAAGTTTTTTCTGTCCACCGACAACCCAAGTCGCTTCACCGTACCATTCCAACGATAGTTCACATCCATATCAACCAGCCTCCTTATCAGATTACTCACGTTTGATTTTAATAAAAAGAACAACAACAGTCTCCCGGTTATTTATACACAATGAAGAGGAGAAAAAAAATTGTATAATTATGGAAAATAAATCATCTGCTGCCTTTACACTTTCCTTTTTTCGAAATATTGGTCCAGCTAATTATTGTTAGTTCCTGAAGAAGACCGTGGACACGGTCGAAACGTCGACGAAATAAATGTTTATCTCCTAAAAGAAGACTTGTCATTTACAAAAAGAACCGAAACCCCAAGAAACTCAAACTCCATTATATATATATATATATATATATCATCGTAAAAAAGTGTGGGGTGCTTGATGTCAATTGTTGTTAATATTTCATGGACAGATATTGGTAAAAGTAGAATAATTATGAACATATTTAAAAAAGCACCCCAAGCTTTTTTACGATGAAATACATTTCTTGTTAATCACTCTATTCTTATTTCAAACTCATTTAAAATTATTTTCTACTTTTTAGTTTACTATTAAAGCGTGTTTTTTAGTTTTTTTAAATTATTATTATTGATTTTTTTTAACTATTATTCACCAATTTTGAATAGAATCGGATCATAATCACAAAAAAACTCGTCCGTCATTTTGGAGCCGCCATCTTGAATTTTTCAATTTTGACAAAAGAATCATAATCTCCGACCACGAAAACCCTCAGCTACCAATTTTGAAGCGAATCGGACCATAATCACAAAACTCGTCCGCCATATTGGAGCCGCCATTTTGTTTTTTTTTCACACAAAAATGTGTTAATGCATTGTCACCGGAATTATGTACACCTACCAAATTTCAAATCATTCGGACGTCTGGAAGGGGGTGAAAATCAAGTCCAAAGGAGTCGGTTACAAACAAACATACAAGTGAAGCTAATATAAAGCGTGTAAAAAGAAAGAATAAAACGAAGTTCAAAGTTAATAAAAAACGGCTTAAAATTGTTGTCTACTCCATGTGGTGTGACTAGTGAAACTGACAGGTGTCACTTGGAAATGATTACAGTGGTACTAACTGTTGTTACCAGGTACTATCAAATAATAGTACCGCCACCTGGTAACAACAGTTGGTACTAATCCAACAGTTGGTACCTCTGTGATAATTTCCAAGTGACACCCGTCAGATGTCGTTGGCTTATAGAATTGCGAAAATTATTACTAACCTGTCAGTTTCACTAGTCACACCACATGGAGTAGACAGTTATATTTATATAATTTTAAACAATTTTAATGAGTTTTTTATTAGTTTTGAATTTCGATTTATTCTTCGATTTACATTACTATGTTAGATGAATATGTCATTGAAACCAACCTCAACAAAGTTGTAAGTAGCATAATGTTTCATACTTGAATATCTAATACTATTGGTTTTCCATCTATTCCCCGATGATGAAAACAAACATTTCCGAAAGCTTGGATAAACCTTAAAGAGTTTACTTTTTCATTGCTGCTTACCCCAATATCCCTAGTTTTGTACCTAACTAGTCAGCAAATACATGATGAATTTCTTTTGTTAAGCTCGAAACTTGCCGAAAATAACTTTTTCAGGTATCATTTTTTATTACATGTCAAATTCACTTCCTGGGGAGGTTTTATACAATGACTACCTTATCCTGCCTCACAAACAATACAGGACCACCTTTCATGGAGCAAAAAACGGTGGGCAAATTGAAAATCAGCACAGTTCACAATTTTTTTAGAATTACTTCTAGTTCACCCATAGGTTTATTGACATAATTGTAACATGAAACATAACTTTGGTTTTTCAATGTTTTCCAGTACCATCATAGTGGGTACCTATGATAAAACTGGAAAAACACAAAAATCAAATACAACTTCTTGGAAACTATATGAAAAAAAAAACAGATCTACTAAATCATTTATTTCATTCAAATCAATAATTACAAGTCCTGGGACTCACTCATTATTTGCCTCTTACTTGCTCGATTTATAATTGACCAGCACTTCGAAACAATGTACATAGATAATCAATGCATTTATTTATTCTTCTCATTTCTCAATAACTTATAAAAAATCAGTCACCCAACTATTTGCAACACACACCTATCAAAACAAAGAGTAGTACACACTTTCTCTAATACACATGTTTCCAAATAAAATAAATGCAAAGTGTACCTAAATAACAATATGTCACAGAACATACAACAGCACATAACCTCACATTTTTTAGGGCTATTCTTAAATCACTATGAAGTCATCATATCACTAACAGACGAAGTATTTACATTGGGTCCCTTCAAAGAATCATTTATGTCTCTTCTGAACATCGACAAGTTTTGCGTGAACCTGCAAAAAATGCTAGTTATCTCTCTGGAGCATAGCACATTTTCATCAAAAAGGGATCGACCCCAATCATCAAAACATATAACCTCAAAAGATTTGTTCTGATATAAAGTAATGAATATTGTGAACACTGGAGTTTTTTGGCTCTAGATAAAATTAATGATGAATTTTCATATCAAGCAGTGAGTCAAGGTGAGTCGGGTCAAAGCCAAGTTAATTTGTAAATAATTAATAAATGAATTGATAATATAACCCATGACCAAATACAATAACCAAAACATACCTATCCCTATTTTTAGTAAGCAGGTTCCTCTCGATGCCGTCCATCAGATTCTCGAACCACTGTGCCATGGCGCCCTGTTTATCGGGCGGCTGACTCCGGATGATGCTCTCTCTCATCTGATTGAAGTACTCCTCATTGAGGAGAATGAGTCCGAGGAGCGGCCGCGACATCGACCACTGGTTCCTGCAGTCCTCGAACATGATCACATTCAAGACGGTGCTCAGTATCTGTTGCAGGATCTCAGGGTGCATTTCCAACACTTTTAGGAACATATCACTGCTGGGCGCCATGTTGACGCGTTGCTCTTTGCCTGGATACACTAGAAACCCATGAAAAAACAATGCAGAATCTTTATTGGCATAAAGAGGAGCAAACTTATACAAAATATGATACTGAATCAGCTGTTCTAGATGTTATCACTGAACACCAACTAGATATAGATTCAGACAAAAAATGTGGTATATTGTCATTGGATCTTCGAAAAGCATTCGATTCAGTAGATCACAAAATCCTTTTAAGTACTTTGAATAGAATAGGTATTAGAGGGCCTGTATATATGTGGTTTAAAAATTATTTATCAGACAGGCAACAGTTTGTATGAATGAGAGAAGCGTACAGTTCACAGAAAACCGTTTTATGAGGTGTTCCTCAAGGGTCCATTTTATTTTAGGACCGGTACTTTTCCTTTTATATATATATATATATGTATATATATATATATATCTATAAAGACCAACTCAGCTTCCGTTTCATACTCGGCCCACCAAGCATCCACGTGTTTATACAAAGCAAACAGTTAATAGCCCACTCAGCCTCCGCCACTATCTCAGGCTAGTAAGCCTCCTCTGTATATGTTACATACGTTTTTTGGGAGTTTATGTAACTTGGCCTCCTTTTGAAGCTATTGTGTATTTACTGGGCCTCCTGACACTGTTGCCAATTTTTCAGTCAATATTCAATTCCATAATAACAAATCACACGGTCTGTTGAAAAGTTTATCCGGTAGTTGAGAGTTTGAATTTTGCTTCATACTCTGAAATGAAATTTATTTCAGTAGTATTATAACGAGAATATATAATCTACCTTGATCATTCTGAAAATATTCAAGGAATAGTGGCTTAGAAGAGTTCCTAAAATTATACTAGACAATAGGTATTCCATGATGAAAGCAGTAAACTATATTGGGTATATTTTGTTCTTATTAGTCTTCATTAATAGTAAAATTCCACATTCAAATTCTAGCGTTCCACGATCTTCCACTCGGTTGACCACTCCTATTTTATTTTTATCGAAATTTACCAAAAATCCAGTTGGTGTCTATACATCAGTAAAATTCCAGGAGAGTTCTTGAAACTGACAGATCCAAAGCTCTATACTGGTCACTGTTTTCGCCGGTCTTTGGTCACTTTACTGGTAAAAGAAAGTGCAAACTTAAGAACTATCAAAAGACACAGGCGATGGAAATTTTAAATACCAAATTCAATTGGGGATTCGCTGGATAATTAGTAAAATATTGCCAAAAGCCTTCTTCTGAAGGCGGCCACTACTGATCATTCCACCCCTCCTACAAGACTACTTAATGACAAAAAAACATAGGAAGTGCAGAAGGAATATTTCTAGTTGTTCAGATTGTATAATAAATATTAATGTCAATAAAATTCAAAAAACATTTGAATGTTATATTATATTTGTAAATAATAAAAATTGTAAAGAAAATTGTTGACTCTTAACACCAGCATCTGAAGTAATCAGCTTTCAATTCAACTGTTGACTTGAAATTACATTTCTCAAACTTACTTTGAAATTTATACTTTCAACACTTGCTGCAATAACATCATAAAAACGCGCCGTCATAGCAATTAGTTGGTAAATAGCCACAAATGAACAGTTATATTTATGTGTTGCATTTCGAGAAAAAATGACATAACTGCTCTCGAGTGATTGTAGCGATCCACTGCGAATGGCACCTCTCGAACAAAAATGTATTTTCGCTCTCAATACATACCTAATACTTGAACTCATAGTCAAACTGCAATGCTCATATCATACACTTCCTCATTAAATAGTGCGATCCATTAAAACCTCAGACTATACCATTGAAGGTTGATTCTGAGTATCAATAAATAAATTATTTAGATTTGGAGAGATTTCCATGACTTCAACTTCAAAACTAACGGTATTTTCATTTCACCCTTTGGGGATGAAGTATCAAAAACCTTCATAGT
Source organism: Gonioctena quinquepunctata (assembly GCA_018342105.1). Lineage (NCBI taxonomy): Eukaryota > Metazoa > Arthropoda > Insecta > Coleoptera > Chrysomelidae > Gonioctena > Gonioctena quinquepunctata. The sequence continues at coordinate 333,945 of JAFIRS010001096.1, forward strand.
GGTTACTCATGTCATCATAGTCCAGTAGAGAAGTGAGTTTCCTGCGAAAAATAGTTCCAAGCCTTCTGAATATATGAGCGATGAGTCATTCGATTCGGGATGTCATTCTGACGAAAATGTGCTAGTTTTTTAACACAAAACAAAAAATAAAAACAGCCTCAGTTTTTTGGTAGTAACTCAAGAACTCTTGATGATAGATGAAATAAAAAAACAGATTCTTGAAGACGAGACTATTTACTATGAAAAATTTTGTCACGGAAATCTATATCGATTATTTATAATTTTGATTCAACGTTGAAAATAGGGCTACGCGCGGGCGTTACGGCAGGAGTACAGCACCTCTTGAGAGAGCAATTCAAATACAATATATTTTATACTATCAAATATAAATTTAAAAATTCAAAAATCAAAGTATCAGCTGAACACCTGAAAGAATATAATTTCGTTATTTTGTTTTCATTGAATTTTGATAATCGGAGGCTATTGTTAATTGAGTAGTTTTGTGGAAATCACCGTTTTTATAAAAACCGAATAATTGTTTAGAGAATGACTCCATATTTTTTTTTGCTTTCTGGAGCACATTTTACATGTGTACTCAATGATATCATGCAGAAATTGATAAAAAATTGATTATTTTGTTAATTATAAATTTCTAAAAATTACTAAATATGAGATATCGGATAAACATTGTATTTTTTTGATATTCCACATTATTCTGACAAACCATTTCATTATATTCTTTTTAAAATTGTTTTTTTTTCATTTACTCATTATTTAAATAATATATTTAGAATTTTTTTTCTTCCAGAATGCGGAATTGGTTATTACCACCTAATAGGAAAAAATTTTTTTTTTTATTAATAATTCTTTATTTAGTTAACAATTAGTTATAAACAAACTTTGATTGGCGTTAATTTTTTTTGAGTAGTACAAAAAATAACAAGAACAACCATATACAACAAACTGTGTGTGTTTCTCATATTTTGTTATCTTTAGAAATTTATAATTACCAAACTAAGTAACTTTTAAACAATTTTATAGCGTGATATAATCGAGTACACTGTAAAATGTGCTTCAGGAAGCAAGAAATCATGGAGTCATTCTGTGAACAATTATTCGGTTTTTAATGAAATCAGCGGTTCCAAAAAAACTACTCGAATAACGATAGCCTTACATTATCAAAATTGAATGAAAAAAAATTCCCAAAATTACTTTTTTCCAATGATACATAATACAATAATTTTGGGATTTTAAAATTTATATTCAATCATATAAAAATATGTTATGTGAATTGCTCTTCGAGAGGTGCTGTAGTTCAAGCGTAACGCACTGAAGCCCGTTTCAATTCATCGTTGAATTAAAATTATTAATAATTGGGATAGAGTTGCGAAGTAACATTATCACAGGAAATTTATCTTTTTTTCCGATAGTCGATAGTTTTGAGATTTTTCAAAAAACTAGAACCATTTTATTTTATTTCCGTTTTTTGTTAAATAAATCGAAAAATACGGCTTTTCAGAATGTCATCGAATCGATTGAGTTTGATACAGGATTTTTCCTAAACAACATATGTTATGAAAGGAAAAAAATATTATCCCATAAGCATGGTTTGGAAAATATTTTTATTTATGGAAATATTGGTTGAGGATTCAGTAATATATATTGATATTACTTATAATTTCATTATGAAAAAAAAAACAATAATCTAAAAATACGTGTTTCGTTATTAGAGAAGAAAAGGCCAAAAATAGCAGTTTCCATGACTCTAACTTAAAAACTAACGGTATTGTGATTTTCACCCCTTTAGGGATGGAGTATTGAAAAAAACTTGGTCATATACTCATGTCATCATAGGAATACGCTATCAAAATTTCAGCTCTTTGTGTTGAGTTATTTGGTCTGGGCGTTGAAGTTAGTGAATCAGTCAGTCAGGACATGTAATTATATATGTATAGATTATTTCAATTCATTAGTGTCTATATGTATCGTTCTGTTGACTATTTTTTGTTGGTATATTTCTAAAACAATGGGCTACTGATTTTATAACATAACTTGTGTCACACACCCAAAAATTCCATCCTTTTTTGTACATTTGAACAGTAGCATGTTCTGATTGAAATTGAATTCATTTGAGTCGTTTACCTAAAATTTTTCATGATTTATCTGTAATCTTGAACCTTGGAATACCCAGATTCCTACATTCAGTTAATTAATAATCCATTCTAAGCAACCTCATTCAGTAACTTTAGTGGTACACAATATAATAACCGAAATTTTCTGATATGTGGAAAACAATGCAAGCGTTTTTTCAGGTTCACAAAATACTCAACTCACACGTAACCGAAACTGAATAATACAAATCAAATACAAGACATATTACGAGAATATAGATTTTCTGATATGTGGAAAACAATGCAAGCGTTTTTTCAGGTTCACAAAATACTCAACTCACACGAGAATATATTCAAGTAGGGATTCTATATGAAGATTGTTTTCATTCAATGAAAGAAAGAAATTAATTTTTTTTTGCTTGAGAAGATAGCGAAAGTTTGGTGTCCTTTTGTTGAATCTTGCATGAGAAATTGTTTGAGTGATTTGTGTAATACATTGTCAAAGTACCTGTTCTGAAATGGTGAAATATCGCAATATTTCAGTGGACTCGGCAATAAATCTTAACGTAATCGAAATAATATAAATTACGGAATCGATGAGAAAAGTATTTACCAGGCTCATTCTCAAATATTTGGGAGGCAATTGCAGCTTCCACAATTTATTTCGTTAGTGCTTGTGGAAAGAATACATGTTTCTTGATGACAATCTGAAATGAATGATATTTGTGTGCATCCCTGTGTTGCAAATTGGGGAAGCCCAGTGACCTTCGAAGTATACGTTTCAAACACTATAACATAAACAAAGTATATAAGCAGCGCACTTCGCGAGGGGCTGCACTAAATTTTAAATGGGATCAAAAATCGGGCAACTTGGACTCCTCCATATTTTTGTGGCAAAGTGTTTGTTACTATGTTACATGTCAGTATCGACATTTTTTAAAGGGTGGTTACCGGGCCTCCGTATATCGGAGGCTCGGTGACATCGGAGTCTCAGTGAACCTCAAAATTAACAAGGCCGGAGGCCCACTTATACCGTATATATATATATATATATATATATATATATATATATATAGGTCGGTGAATCGAAGTTACAAAACTAAAAAAAGACAAATTCTATATAAACTTTTAGCAACTTGGATTTGACTGGAAAAATCAAAATGTTTGCTGATGATACAACAATAATATATAGTGGCAAAAATTTACATGAGATCAAAAATAACATGATAGATGATCTCAAAAAAATATCTTCATGGCTTATTTTGCGTAAATTATCATTAAATTTTGAAAAATCATCATTTATGTTCATAACAAAAAGATCCTCGAATATTGATGTGAAAAATCATATTAAATTCAATAATGAAAGTTTAAAGTACTCTTCCAGTCTGAAAAGACTATAGATGAGAATTTATCGTGGTCCAAACATATTGATATATTAAGAAAGCGAATTTCCCCTATTACTGGAATTTTTTTCAAAATAAGAAATTTTTTACCTATTGAATATCTCAAAACCATTTATTTTACCTTGATTTACTCCAAATTCCAATATTTAATTTCTGTTTGGGGTTCAGCTAGTCATTCTTTTCTCAAGCCATTGAAAACACTTCAAAACAAAATCATCAAGTGTATATTCAAACTTGACTATAGAGAACCAACAGTTAATTTATATAAACCAAGAAAACTTTTAGATATCAATTCATTATACAAAATGAGACTGTGTACCTTCATTCATTTTGTTAGAAATAATATAAAGCATTCTAATTTAGTATTAAACATTTATTTATTTTCATATTTACAAAAATTGTGTAAACAGTTGAAATGAAACATATAAATTTAAAAGAAAATAGAATATTATGTATAACCAGACAGTTATTAACTGGTATAAGATTATACATGGTTTTATAATAATTTGTGATAGAATTAAATTTATTGGTAAATAATAACATATTAACGTAATAACAAATATTCAGACATTATTAATAGAATTAAATAATGGAAAAAAAATTAATAATACAATTGAAATTAATGAACATAGGATAATAATAAAAAGAAGAAATGGAGGTTGTAAAATGAATGGAATCAGTTATTTCTTTATGATAGAATGTATGTTTTCACTTTAATTTTGAATTGAAATATATTGTTACATTTTTTTAGATTATTGGGTAGATTATTGAATTTTGAGATTGCCTCATTTGTAAATTTTTTCTGACCTATTGTAGAATTAATAGCTTCAAGATGGAACCAGTTATATTGTCTAGTGTGGTGATATGAGTTTCGGAGTTTCTTGTTAATATGAAATTAGATTTCAGCCTTTTATTAATAATATCATAAGCAATTTTCAGAGTGTTGATTGTATAGTGTTCCTCTAAAGAAAATGTATTCGTTTTATCAAACAGTTGATTTGTTGGTATATCATATGGAAGACCATACAGGACTTTTAATGATTTCTTATATAATACAGACATTTTGTTGAAATTATTTTTTGAAAAAGATCCCCAAATATTTATTAAATAGTTTATTCGACTGAGGATATGAGAATGAAGAATTAAATTTGCTACATATGTATTAAGTTTGGGACATCTTCTCAATGCACCAATAATGGGAGATATTTTTTGTTTGAGAATATCAATATGCTTGTCCCATTTCAGTTTCTCATCAATCCAAATACCAAGGTATTTGATTTGGGACGTTTGTTTAGCAATTTTTTCTATATTCTAGAATTGTAGGGTTTTTATTTGCATATACTGTATCGTCTGCATATATGGTGTATTCGCTAGTTAAATTCATTTTAGAAATATTTTGAATATATAATAAATATAAAATTGGACCTAACACAGATCCTTGAGGAACACCTTTATTTATATATAATTTTTTGGATTCAAAATTGTTTACTTTAGTTCTAATGGTTCTATTCTCAAGGTAAGATTTCATTAGATCATTTGCCATTCCTCTAATTTCCATTAAATTGAGATATTTCAAAAGAATTATATGATCAACTGTATCAAAAGCTTTCTTAAGGTCCATAAAAATTGCTATTACATAATTTCCCTTGTCAAGTCTGTCTTGTACAAAATTAATTACTTGCAGTACTGCTGCTTGTGTTCCACTGTTTTCTTGAAAACCAAATTGATTTAAATCAAATCCATATTTTTTATTTATGAAGTTTACTATTATTTTTTTATAATTTTTTCAATAATTTTGGAAAATATGCTTATTAATGCTATGGGCCTGTAATTGATTGGATTCTGGGCATCTCCACCTTTATATATTGCTCTTATTGATGCATGTTTTAATTAATGGGGAAAAATTCTTGTTATGAAAGATTTATTGATTAATTTACTTAATGGTTCTGCCAAAATATTTTTCAATTCTACAATATCTCGTTTAATAAAACCTTCTGGATCAGGGCATGTTTTTTTAAGGGTATTAATTATATCTATAATTTCATATTCATCAGTGGGGAATAGTAACAATGTTGAATTATTTTTAGTTGGTGGTATAGTATCATTAGGTATATTATTATAAAAGGTTTTCAATTCTTTTGCTGTATTCTCACCAATAGTTGAAAAGTGTGAATTCATTTTCTCTGCTATTTCTAATTCACTATTGATAATTTGGCCATTTACTAATAAAGATTCAATATCTGTTTTTTTGGTGAATTTTGATTTGTTTTTTATACAATAATTTATTGTATCCCATAGTTTTTTTGGATTACCTTGTGATTCTTCAAATTTTTTATTGTAATATTCAGTTTTAGTTCTTTTAATCATGGCATTAACTTTATTTCTCTGAATTTTATATTCAGTGAATAATTCTTCATTTTCTAAATTTTGTTTATGTATTTCGAACTTTTTATTTCTAACTTTCATTTCACGAATTAATGAATCAGTAATCCAATCATTGTTTTCATGTATTCTCATATATATTTTGGTAGAAGATAGATCTTTAGCTTCTAAAATCATATTCATTAATTCCTGAAATTCTCCACATTGGGTACTTTTTAAATTATTTGTTTGAATTTGGGGTAATCAATTTTAATGATTTCGCGTTTTATGTAATTTTTTAAAGCAATTTCTGATTTTTCAATGGATGTGTATATTATGCGATGATCTGTTATTGAAGTATCTTCTAATTTTATATTGAAATTTAGTTGATGGCAGTTAGTCAGAATATGATCAAGTATGCTGAAAGAATTGTTTTGTTTTCTGGTATAATAATTTGGTTCAATTTTGTTCATGATCTGAAAATCGTTACTGTTTATTATATATTTATAATTAGTAGAATCCCTGTTATTCGTGAGGAGATTGATATTAAAATCACCTATTATAATAAGTTTTTTATTAGAATTCATTATTTTATCTAAATAATCGAGGAATTCGGCAAGATTTGAATCTGGTGGTCTATAGAGGGAAATAATTTTCAATTTTGAATTAAAATTATGAATTTCAATTGTATTGTACTCTTTATTTATATTTTTATGTATTTCTTGATATTTCAAACCATTTTTTAAGTAAATAGTAACTCCACCCCCTTGCTTATTTTCACGGCAGTGGTGAATATTTGTAAAATTAGGGATATTAAAATAATCTGTTTCATTTGGTTTTATCCATGTCTCAGTTAAAATCAATATATGTGTTTGTAGATAATTTTTTAGAATAATTTGTATTTCATCAATTTTATTTACCATACTTCGTATATTTAGATAAAGTATATTTAAATTTTGGATTTTTGTAACTTTAACAGAATTGAAATTATTCATAACTGATCCTGTCTCTAGATAAAGCAATTTTTTTTTGTAAAATTGGGCATTCATTACTATTTGAAGTATGATTTTGGTTATTATTACACTTAAATTTTTCATTTATTTTTTTGCAATTAATGCAACAGGGAATATTTCGATTATTACACTGCTTACTAATATGATTTCCAGCACAAAATGAACAAGATAGGGAATTTCTGCAATCTCGATAAATGTGGCCATATTCATTACAATTAGAACAAGATATAATATTGATATCCTCTCTGATTTTGAATGTATGCCATCCAAGAATTATGTCTTTGTTCACTAATTTGTGGAATGTTTTGCCTTTAGTTTCAATATAAATGATAAATTTTTTGGAATATTTTGATTGTATTGAATATTCGATATTAAGTATATTATCATCATTGATGTAATTGAATATACACAGCTCTTTTTTAAGTTCATCTGTACTTCTAAAATTTTTTGTTCCAATGAAAACCAGTCTAGGTGATCTTAGCTTTGATGTTGTGATAACATATTCTTCTCCTATTTCTTTTTTACTGATTTCTAGTAGCCTTTCTATTTCTTCATCCGAATAGTCAATAACACAGTTACCCAACCAGATTTTCCAATAATCTAGCGCTTACTAAAATAAAGACAAATTTTGAACAAAAATGTATTTATTATAATGGAATAAAATTTTACAATGATCTACCAGACCATTTGAAAACATATGGCAAATTACGATTCAAAATTCATTTAAAGAAATACCTTCTTCATTATTAATTATTTTTTTCTTCTGATTCTATCATTTATATTATTCTTCTATTCGCTGTGTGCAAGACTGGTAATGCCCTCTAGTGACTCGATAGCTGAAGTTTTCCTGTTTTATTTCCAATACTCACTATGTAACAATTTCAATTTTTTTAACAATTTCTGAATAATCTACCACGATGTAACAATTTTGTGCTCACTACTAGTTCCAGATGAATCGAAGTTTTTTTCTGTCAAAGGAAAAAGTAAGTAAATGATGAAAAATATGTGTATTGATACGATAGTTCACCGCATTTGGAGGTTATCCATGTCAAGTTATGATATTTTGAATATCATAAAGTAATGCTACTTCTGTGTACTTTTAGGTACGGCAAGTAATGTGCTTGCTCGTTATTTTATTAAGGTCGCAGGTTCATAAGGTCATGAGAACATAAAAAAGTGAGGGAGCCAAGTAGTTTAACAAATTAAAAAAAGTACCCATATAACCCTGGCTAGCTTTAACCTGACGGGGAACCACTAAATAACATCAGATTCAACGCAAAACTATTTAATGAAATTCTCAAATAATATAATAATCAGAAAAGGCATGAGGTTCATAATTGTACTTGAATATTGGATCCCACTTTTACCCTTGCAAGGATGTAAGAACGTTGAACGGTCCCTAAATAAACAGGTTCAACACTCTCCACGTATAATTGTCAACAAAATATTGGATATTGCTTATACAGTACAAGTAACGATGTTTACTCTTAGTACTTGAACTGCATTACATTTAACATTAGTTCACATGTAAGGCGAATTGCTTTTGTAACCGAAACCAGTTCGTGAAAATTAAAACACAAATTCTGCGAGATTCTTTGACCTGATATAAAGCCGTGTATGATGGACAACTCGGAAATACATCAAAAGTATCTCTGTCCTCTGTTCATAAAGCTGATTGATCAGTTTACAACACCGTCAAGCGTTCCCGAACTTCGCAGTTTAAGTGTTATTTGCTTTTCATCACGGCTAACACCGTCCCACGGAACTTGCTTAAATTCTTTTACTATCCAGTATCCACTTCTAGTACTTCAAATAGAAAACGGAAAACATCTCAAATATTTATCGAATGAAAACCTCACGTCCCAGAATTAGAGATTGAAATATCATGGAATAACTTATCTCTTTGCTGCAGTTTTTGTGATGCAGTTGGAAATGTATAAAATTTACACGTACTATTTTTGCAATCGACTACACAGCAATAGCGAGGGCTCATTGTTATTATATGTATGTTGTTATTATACTACCCAACCGTGACCTTTGCCACTACGATACTAGTAATGTTTATTCATCTGAAGTATGGTACAATATTTTTTAGTGATTTGTGAATAAACGGGGAGACCTCACTCAGAAACTGAAAGTTTACAGCTTGTGCTTGTCATTACCAGGAATATTACCAACTTCTGCCACCATGGGCGCTGTCATAGTTTCATCTATCCCCTCCAGCCTAATGCACACAGCGAATACTCTCTGGAGTATATAGTGTTTAACTTTCTTGTTGTTTAGTATTTATATTTTCCCTTCCATAAACTTGTACGTTTCTTGGGAAATAAAATTGTTATTATTATTATTAAATATGAACAGATACTGATTACTATGATGAAACAAATATAATATTTCTAATGGAGTACCTCCGGGATAGATGGTAGGCCCAACTATATTTCTCACATAAATTAAATATATAAGATCATTATAAAATGGTTTCCTCAATGTGTATGCAGATGACAGTTCTATTTATTTGAGGAAAGATCATCAGAAAATATATTTATTCTACAGAGTTGTTTTCACTCATCTGATAAGTAAGTCATACAGAACTTAAAACATAAACTTAAATAGGCAATTTTATAAAGTTACAAAACTTAATACATGAACATTAAACAGGCAATTTTATAAAATCACAAAATAATTGTATGGGTTAACAAAATAAATTGTATAAATTCACATTTAAGTGTATATGCTGCAAATTAAAAAGCAGAAAGAAAATAATCAGTGATGGAGTAACGCTCCATGACACACAGGTAGTTCCGCATTGAACCTAACAGTCTTCTTGTGCTCTGTGTATTTTACTTGACTGGCCCCCCTAGGGTCAAGTAATGTAATCGCGCGAAAAAAAAAACGGTCTAGGGCTCGATGAATGTTTTCTGTTAGAAACACTATTGCGTCACTCGTTTTATTTTTATCAAACTTATAGGTTGGTAGTTGCTGACTTCGTTTTTCTCCCTGTTTTGAAAATAGATGTAACAATTCCCTCTTTGAATACTGTAGGGCACTTTCCTTTGTCGAAAATCAAGTTGATAACTAAGGCTTGCAAATATATTTGGCTGTTTCTTTTAGAACATTAACCGTTATACAATCATCTCCAGGTAAAGATGCATTTTCCAGCGTGTTTACTTTATTTTCAGTCACAGGACTTAAGAAGATGGAATCGACGACTTGTATCTGTTCTTCCCTTGGGGTATGTAACTTCTCATCAATTATTCTTGAGTGAAGTTGAGTTTTCATGTGTTCACCAATTGTAGTATAATGGAAATTAAATATTTCTCTCATACTTTATCAGTAACTATTTCACCAATACAGTTTCTTTTTAGCTTATCTCTCTATAATGGGCATTTTCAGGATTACTGGAAAAATAGCTATATTACACCTATATACAAAACAGGTAATAGGGAAAATGTTACAAATTATAGAGGAATTTGCATTCAGTCTGTTATACCTAAGTTGATGGATAAACTAGTAACTTGCCGGTTGACCTGGGCCTGCAAGAATATAATAATTCCACAACAACATGGGTTCTGTTCAGGACGATCTACTATGACAAATCTTATAACATATGAACAACACTTGTTACATGCCTTGGAGAAAGGTAACCAAATAGATTCTATCTATACCGATTTCTCGAAGGCATTTGATAGGGTTAATCATTTGTTGTTGGAGAAACTGAAAGCTCTAGGTTTTGGTACTGGTATACTAGATTGGATAAGAAGCTTCCTAACACAGCGTTTTCAGTGTGTTAGAATTAATAATTACATTTCAGAAACAATTCCTGTAGCTTCCGGTGTACCACAAGGATCACATTGTGGACCATTATTATTCAATCTATTTGTAAATGACATTGGAGATTGTTTACAGCATGCAAGGTTCTTACTGTTTGCAGATGATTTGAAATTGTATTTATCAGTTAGTGATGTCTTAAACAGTCTGATTCTTCAGAACGAATTAGATATTATATATGATTGGTCCTCAACAAACAATTTGTACCTGAACATAGAGAAATGTCACATTATCACTTTTTCCAAATCAAAAAATATCCTTTATTATGACTATAATATTGATGGAAAAGTACTCGACAGGGTAAACGAAATAAGAGACCTTGGGATTACTTTAGATCAGCAACTGAACTTCAAAAGACACTTCAATAATGTTTCTGCAAAAGGAAGCAAAATGTTAGGATTTATAATGAGAAATGGTAAAGAGTTGTCATGTAATACCCTTAAGACTTTATATTGTTCTTTAGTTAGATCAGCACTGGAATACGCCTCAGTTGCATGGTTCCCATATTACAGATGACATTGAAAAAATTTAAAATGTTGAAATTCGATTTCTAAAGCATATATCTTTCAAAATGATGACATATCCCAACTTTAATCGTCAAAATACATTAAATAATCTTAACTGAATTTACCACACGGCGCTTTCAACATGATATGACATTCAATTACAAACTACTATCAGGAGAAGTCGACTGTCCTTATCTTTTAGAAATTATTAACTTCAATGTAAAATCTTACGATACTAAAAATCCTCCACTTTTTTGCATAAAAAATCATAGCACAAACTATGGTTACAACACACCGATGTCTAGATGCATGAGATGGTTTAATAAGTATAATGTCGATCCCCTTGTAAACTCATTGAGAGAATTGAAAAAATCTATTAGTGACATAAGGTTAGACTAATAAACTTGTAAACTCATTGAGTGAATTGAAAAATTTCTTAGTGACATAAGGTTAGACTAATATTATTGTTGTCTTATAATATGTATAATATGTAACTTCTTAGAATAGTAGTTCACTGTTAAAATTGCAATTATATTGTTTCTAATGGTGAATCCGTAAATAAATAAATAAATAATTATATAGTACATTACACACCTAGGGCAGTAAAGTAAGAAACGTCTCAGATCACAAGTAATTGTTGGCCGAGGCGATACCATGCACCCCACGCTTTTTTTTATATAAAATTTTTCTTTTCTTATTTTTTATTTTTTTAGTCTGGTTTTCCATAAAAGCGTGTTTTTTAGTTTTTTTAAACTATTATTTATTTTTTATTAACCATTATTGTGTGTGTTGTGCTCTCCTCGATCTTAGATTTATACGTTTTTAGAATATAGCTTTTATAAAAACACCAGAAGTATGATCATTCTCATATCACAGTTTCATGCATAAAAAGGTAGGTTAACGCAACAGAACTACTTTCAATTACCCACATTGAACATTTCCGTATCTCTAGAAGGAAATACACTTACCTTTTTGCGTAAGTTGCTTAAATAAATAAGTCACTATGTGATCCAGCGTTGCGCAACATCCTGTGCACACCATTGTATCTGAAACCCACAAACGAATCAGTTTGTCAAACAATAAGATTCTCGAAAATGGAAGCATCCACAAAAAATCAGAAAAGGCATGCTAAAAACAAAGAAATAATCCATGCGTAAATCATAATGAATTTGAATTATGGCCAGTGACTAGATACACTCAATTGTTTTATTTTCTGACACCATACTGTTATAGTGCATTAGAAAAATGAGCAATATTCACATTCAATTAGTAAAACCAATGGGAAACATGTATCATTAATAACAATGAGAATCACTCAATTTGGTCAACTGATCATCACTGGACATATAAAGCATTTCTTAATGAAATGAACTAATTGTTCATCTTGACAAATGCCCAAACATTTACTCACAAGCCATATGCAGTGCTGAATTTTAACCCCCTTGTAGCAGATGTTGATCAATTTCAATCATTTTGTCAATATTTCTTCCACAAAAATAATATGTGTTCATGATAGTCATTTTATGATAACCATAAACCATTTCTGAACACCACTGCTCATTAAAACAGATATAAAAAAAATATACAGCGTGATTTACAACAACATGCCGAAAATAAAATGGTTTACTCGTCTTCCATGTGAAAAAACCCTGCAAAATTTTAGTGCAATCGTAGGTCATTCATTATATATTTTGAATTAAGGTAGTTCCGCCACAAGATAGTTGAATTAGGAAATTATTTTCGACGGAATCGAAAAACTTCAAAAGACTTTTCGATTTGAAACGAGAAAAAAAAAAATTTTTGAAGGGGGGCACTTGCCCTCCCAATCGACTCTAGAAAATTTCTTCGTTATAGAAAGTCGGCGACTCAAAAAATTGATGTCCCCGAAAAATGCAGCAAAAAAAAAATTTCAGACCCGGGCCCCCCCCCTCCCCTCCGCACTAGAAATCATACGTCATGGGAAAAAATTATCGTTTTTCGATAAAACTTCAATGGAATTTTTTGTAGTATTCTTTTTGAACTTTGGGGGGGAGGGGATCGTTAAAATCGATGGGGTCAACTAGGAAGAGTTTTTTTTCGTGTTCAGACCCTCAAATGGTCCCCCGTCCTTTTTTTAAAAGTCCCCCTGGCACAATCCGCATTTCTCAACGACCCCCCCTTTAGACTATTTTGAATAACGAGAGTAGTTTTGATTATATCTGTCAAACTAGATGGACAATCACAATATCTGTGATATCCTCCTCGTTTTTCATAAACTTCTTAATTTTAGTACTAACGGTAGAATTAATAATGTGCTGTTTGCCTATGCATGGTCCATATGTTACGTGTTAATTGAGTCAACTTCAATTATATATATCTTGGGTTCGGGATGGTGAAACTTGTTAAAATTTTATAGAGGTGTTGTTCACATGTTAAACAATACGTATGCCAAATTTTAATAATTTCCTAATTCAACTGTCTTGTGGCGGAACTACCTTAAACCTGTAATGATATGCTACCAAGTGGAATTCAGAGCATATGCTGTCATTTGTTGCTGCACGAGTTTTGTAGGTCAACAGGTCAGTGTGATTGTATCGCTTTTTAAATTCATTTTCTTCAATATGCCAGTGTTTATGTCGAAGGAATACTGTGATATGATTACCACATACATTGCAGTGGATGAAATTATTGCACAGTATGAACAAGAATGCACGAGAACATTTCCAAATGAGCTCTCACCGTAGAAAAGAACAATTTTGGGTGCAATAGGCGAGAAAAGTCGTAACGTCACAAATGTCATTCATGTCAAAAACTGATTCCAAACAAACCTCTGTCAAATTTAAATCTGCTTGTCAGATATTGATTCCGTGAAGGGTTTTGATAGAAGATTGTTTTCATCGTGTTATATAAAAAATATTTGTAATATCTTTGATTTTATAACTCCAATAAACACTGTGTTATTGTTTGGAATCAGTTTTTGACAAGAATGACATTTGTGACGACACACTTTCCTCGCCCATTCAACGGCTTTGTGACACCAGGCCATCGAGAGCGTGCTGAAAATGTCCTAAATGTAGAGTTTGTTTGTATTCTGCATTTTTCATTGCTACTTTTTAGCGCAACTACAACCAAAAAGTCACTTCTAGTCCTTTGCATTGCATCAGATTTGTTGGTCATATTTTTAATTTTGGTGTGGACGACCTACTGTCTTATTTTCCTACATTTAGTTGTAAATCACTGTGTACAAGTTATTTTGTAAATAATTTACAACGAACAAAATGATAATTCAAACAAGAGAGCCATGTGAAGTGTAATATTAGAAACAATGGACAAAAAATTCAATCTAGCACTTGTTTCAATTTATATTGATTTTTTTGTGAAGATACTCCCAAGTCCCTTGTTTTCTAACTTTTTGCCTTAATAAAATGTGAATACATTTCTCTATAATTTTGTAAAAAATTTTGAGAGTTTTATAAGCTAAGTTAGCATGAATTGATAGAAAGCTGATGATTGTTAGAAATGATTGGAGCTTCTTTTGTAGAGGAAAACTAATCCTTAACAAGTTTCTTTTAGTACAATAACTTTCAACAAATAATCCAACAGGAACAATTATTTTCAAACTATGAAAGGTTAGTATACCAAAAAATATGTATGATTGTGGTTTGGAAGAAATTATTTTAGAGGGGGAATAATTTTGGTACCAAAATTATTCCCCCTTTGCTTAACCAAAATTAATAACATGTATTCCATTCTGGAATTTTCTTTGTTGGCAGTTCTTTTAAATTCTGATTAATATGACATACAGAACTTATATGTATTCTAAGTTATGTTAAAAGTATAATGTAGAGGTTTAGTTGGCAAAAGTCCAAAAAAATAAATTCAATGCACCTACTTGTGTTGCAAATGAACAAACTGTGTACAGTCAGAGACGTTTCAACAGCAGCAGACCTGAACAAAAACATAAAAACTACAATCCAACTAAAGGAACTACAGGTTTAAAATGCTACCGAAAAAATCAATGCAGACCATTGCAAAATCCATGCAAAAAAACTGGCATGCAACAAATAAAATACTTATAGTCTGCATTGAAGTTTTTTCTACATTTCTCTCGCCATTTGCTGTGTCCCTGTACTGTACAGACCTGTAAAATGATTTAGGTGCCCACCTAACGCCGTTAGTCCTTCCGATATCGATGACAAGATGTAGAGGAACACATGAGGTTCGAGAGTCGATAAAAAGCTCATGTGATCTTGAGCCAGGCACTCCAACAGTACGTAGTAGGTTTGTGATAGTTTAGGGTAATCCTGTACAAAAATAATTCAATATAAATATATAAATTACTTATTCACATTATTTATTTTATATTCATCTTTACCTTAATAAAGTTATTAAAAATCAAAAAATAGAATTTATTTAACTTTATTACATACATCTTATGTTTGTAGCAGGTCAAGTGTACAAGTGTTAAAATGAGAATTTCACGAAACTGTCAAAAACCCAATGAAATTGCTCCTAATGATAAAACATATCCAATGAGGTTGAAGCTTTGTTGATTATTAATATACGATAATACCACGAGCTCGATATCCATGGTCACTGAAATTCTGACGCATAACTGACATTTGAATATCGTTTCGCTTTCGAAATATTAGTCGCTGCTTCCAACAAGAAATTGAATCCAATAGATGGGGAACTGCTATAAATGAGCAAACAAATTCGAAAATAGTATTTTAGAACTGTTCATTCAATGTTCAAAATTTCAATTGTAATGAATTGTATTTTTTTTTGTATCTAAACGAGTTGAAATAAATAGTTCTAGTTCCAATTATTAGTACGGAAAAAAAGCAAAAATTGTTAAATTCTCATATAAAATACAACTTGTGTCTATAAAATTGTCCTGAATATTATTTTCCTTCACAATTACTCGTTATCATAAAATTTTAGGTAATACAGCTAACTTGTGCTATGCACTCGTTGTATTTCCAAATTTTATGATAACTCGTCAAGTGAAGTCGAAGAATAATCGGCAATTTTATCGACACTTGCTATTATTATACATGATTATATGTTAAAGAAAAAAATCGTTAAAAACAGATATTACAGAATAAAACTTAAGGTTAAAAATGACTTCACTACACTCTCCGTTTCACTACATCTCCATTACTTATACATATTTGGGTGAATTTACAATTAAAAAAAAACCATTTATTGTCTAAACAGGAAGAACCCAATTACAAGACAGTTGAAGAGATGAAGCAAGTTTCATTCAGAAATAACTAAGCTAAATATATAAACTAAAAGGTACAAATTACATGTGTGGTAACGCTAGAATAAGCTCAAAATTGTTTATTGGGGATATGGAAGTGATTGTTTGGTATACAATATTTGTTTTTAAAGGAACTTATTGATTCGTAAATATCGATGTTAGTGCAGACTTCATTTGTTTTTTTTGCATATTGAGTGCAGAGGAGATTTAACGAGAATATTTGTTTTGGGTTTTGTTAGGTAGAAGCACATTTCGTACCTGCTGTTGATACGTGGAACATGAAAGTTCAATTGTGTTAACAGTTCGGGGCAATCTATTAAGTTATGTACAAGTTTGTAAATGAACAAGCAGGCATAGTATGTTCTACAGTTTTCTAGTGACAGGAATGAAACTTTATTCAATAACATATTGTTGTTGAAACCTTGCGGAAGGTAGACTCCGTCTGTCTTGAATGACACATACTTCATAAAGAGCTGACTCGAGCTCATCGATATGACATTTGTAGAGTGGTGCCAATATCAGAGAGCAGTAATCCAGTCTTGATTTTTGTTGGAAAGCAGAATTTATATTTTCATATCTAGATTGTAGATTATTGTTTTCTGTTGTTATGTATATATGATATGATTAAGACAGATAAAAAACTTGTATTTTATTTATTTCATTATAAAAGTTTATCTTCTACTTAAATAACCATTGCTGCTGTTGAGATTCCATCAGGTTATGGGCCCAGTAGAGTGCTGAAATTATTTTGCCAAGATGAAACTTTTCCGTGAAAATGACAAGTTCAAGTTAAAATTTTCAAATCGAGAAGTTGAAAGGTCGTGAGAACTTCTCAACATGGAAATTTGCCATGCAGTCTTATCTCGAACACGAGGATATGTGGGAAAGTATTCTTGGTACAGAAAACGATACCAAGAAAGTGACGAAAGCACGATTGAAAATAATCCTGTCCGTGGATCCAATCATTTTTGTTCATATTCAAGAAACCACAACTGCAAAAGAGGCGTGGGAGAAGTTAAACAAAGCTTTTGAAGATTCTGGTTTGACCATAAGAGTAGGTCTTCTCCGAACATTGAACACAATCCAACTTGAAAATGCGGACAATGTTGAACAATGTCAATACAATCATTTCAACAGCTCACAAACTGAATGCTATTGGATTTCAAGTTAGTGAGGAATGGGTTGGAACTCTTCTGCTTGCTGGCCTCACAGATGAATACAGACCAATGATTATGGGGATTGAAAGTTCAGGCACAAGCATAACAGGTGATTCGATCAAGACGAAACTTTTACAAGATATCAAGTCGAACGTTGTTGGAAAAGCATCCCATAATGGTGCATTCCTCAGTAATAGTGAGAAATATAGAAAAAAGCATTTCAACCATAAATACAAATCAAAAGGGCCGAGATGCTATAAATGTAATAAATATGGTCATAAGTCCTATGAATGTGATGGTTCAAATGTAAGATGTCAATCAGGTGTATCGAAATCATTCCATTCTCGACATTTAGGAAACAATGTTGATAATGAAAAATGGTACATTGATTCAGGGGCCACAGCGCACATGACCAGAAGAGAAGATTGGTTAGAAAAATCCATTTTTAATAAATCCGAAATTGTTATTGCCAATGAAGCACAGATACCTGTACTGAAGACAGGAATAATAACATTAGAAGTGATTGCAAATGGTTCTAGAGACACAGTGGTTGTGAAAGATGTTTTGTTCGTACCAAACATTGCTACAAACTTGGACATAAAGTGTATTTTGACGCGAAAGGTTGTGAAATTTTTGACGTAAATGGATTTTTAGTTGCAACCGGAACTATGAGCAATAATATGTATGAACTTGATTGTGCACCGATAGACACTGCATCTTTGCGAAATGTGATAGACAGAACTACGTGGCATAGACGATTAGGACATTTAAGTAGTGACAGTATGATTTTACTTGAAAACGGTATTGTACATGGTGTAAATTTCGAAAATACAAGCAATGAAACATGCATTTCTTGTTTGAAAGGTAAGCAACACCGGCTTCCTTTTGAATATTCTGGGAATAGAGCATCAGAAATTTTAGAGCTTGTACATTCTGACTTATGTGGTCCCATGGAAGTTAAATCAATTGGTGGATCAAGATATTTCTCAACATTCATCGATGACTTCTCCCGTAAGGTGTTTGTCTATTTACTTGCAACAAAAGACCAAGTGCTGGAATCTTTCGAACATTTTAAACGCTATGCAGAAAATGAAACTGGAAAGAAAATCAAGATGATTCGCACTGATAATGGGACTAAGTACAAAAATCGATCTTTTGAAAGTTTTCTCCGAAAATCTGGTATAAAACACCAAACAACTGTCACTTATACGCCAGAGCAAAATGGAATAGCCGAAAGATTCAACAGAACTATAGTTGAAAAATCAAGGTGTATACTAGCTGATTCAGGACTGGAAAAAGAATTTTGGGCTGAGGCAGTTTCAACCTCTGTATATTTGATCAACAGATCTCCTACAAAAATACTCCGAAACATCACTTCTGAAGAAATTTGGTCCAGAAAGAAACCAAATCTGAACCATCTTCGCATTTTTGGATGTAAAGCTATGGCTCATATCCCAAAACAAAAAAGACGGAAATGGGATCCGAAAAGTGAAGAATGTATTTTTGTGGGGTATGCCGATAATATAAAAGGTTACCGTTTATACAACTTGAAGACAAAACAATGCATGCAGCTGATGATGAAATTCAAAATAAAGGATTTACATGAGGCTCATTTCTGTTTGGGAATAAGGATAACCCGTGACAAGAAAAAAGGTAAATTATGGATTGACCAGGAGAGTTATATTGAAGAAATTTTGAATCGATTCAATATGCAAAATTGTAATCCTATCAAAACAACCATTGATCCAAACCAGAAGTTGTCCAAAGAAATGGGTCCCCAAAATAACTGTGAAAGAGAAGATATGAAAAACTGTGCCATATCAGGAAGCGATAGATAGCATGCAGCCAATGCTACGAGACCTGATTTAGCTTTTGCCATGAATTATCTCAGCAGATTTAACAAAAATTCAGGTAAATGTCACTGGAATGCTGTAAAAAAAATCTTCAGGTATTTACGAGGAACTACAGGAACAAAACTTGAGTTTTCGAATAATGAAAATGCAAACTTAGTTGGTTTTTGCGATTCCGACTGGGCAAGTGACATAGATGAAAGAAAATCAGTGTCAGGATTCGTTTTCATTCTACAGGGTGGTGCTATTACATGGAATTGCAAAAAACAGCCAACAGTGGCTTTATCAACTGCTGAAGCAGAATATATGGCTCTAGCAGCAAGTTGTCAAGAGGTTCTTTGGTTACAAAATTTCATGGTTGAATTCGAACTAGATACTGATATTACTGTTATTTTTTGTGATAATCGAAGTGCAATTGCAATGTCTAAAAATGATGCATACCATGGAAGAACCAAGCATATCGACCTACGCCATCATTTCATACGGGAAAATGTTGAGATGAATAATATATCCCTCTAATCAATCAGTACAGATGAAATGGTTGCAGATGTGCTTACAAAACCAGTTTTTCAAGGAAAACACGTTTATTATGCCGAAAAAATGGGACTACGATTTGAAGACTGGAAAATATGAATTCTAGTGGGAGTGTTGGAAAGCCGAATTTATATTTTCATATCTAGATTGTAGATTGTTTTCTGTTGTTATGTATATATGATATGATTAAGTCAGATAAAAAACTTGTCACAGTATTTTATTTATTTCATTATAAAAGTTTATCTTCTACTCAAATAACCATTGCTGCTGTTAAGATTCCATCAATTTTACATATGCATTGTATAGGGTGGTGAGGCATTATTTGTTTTGAAAATCTCTACATGTACGGAATATTAGTCCGGTCATCCTCTTTGCAGAGGAGGTTATGTTATTATAGTTTTGGAAAAAGTTGAGTTTCGGGTCAAATTTAACACCGAGGTCCTTATTTTGTGTCTTGTGCTCTAATGGAGTGTTGCTAATTGAAAATCAATGGTTGCATTTCTCAGAGAATAAGTAGTGTATTTGCATTTTTGGACATTTAGTGGTAGTTTGTTTTCGGTGCACCAATGGAGAAGTTCATGAATGTCATCCTGTAAAATTGTACAGTCGTTTAGTGATTGAATTCTACGAAATATTTCCAAGTCATCTGCAAATAGCAGCAAGTTGCTGGAGATATTTTTACCAATATCATTTATAAATAATGAGAATAAAAGGGAGGCTAAGTTGCTCCCTTGTGGGGCGCCGCTAGAGGCGATGAATTGATAGGATGTGTGTCCTCTAAATTCAACAAAAAGTGTGCGGTTTTGGAGGTAAGTTTGAAAAATTTTGATTAGTTGTGTGTCAAAGCCAAGGAAGTTTAGTTTGTTCAGAAGTATCTGGTGATCTAGTTTGTCGAAGGCCTTTGAGAAGTCGGTATAGATTGTGTCCAATTGAGAATGATTGTCAAGTGCAGAACTCGCCGCCTGAGTGAAACACATCAGAGTGACCGTTGATCGTTTGCTCATGAATCCATGTTGGTCATTTGTGACGATATTTTTTAGGTTTGGAAATAGTGAATTGTAGAGACATATCTCAAAGCCCTTTGCAAAATTGGAGAGAAGTGTTATTGGTCTGTAGTTTGCAACATTGTTGATTGCTCCAGATTTGAATATTGGGCATATTTTGGCAGTTTTCCTCTTATCTGGGAAGCATCCAGATTTCACGGCAAGGTTGAAAATTGTCTGAAGAGGTTTAGCTAAAATTTGTGCACAGTCCTTGATCAGGAAACTCGGTATCGAATCAGATCCTGACGTTCATTTGGGTTTTAGTTTTTTCAAGGAATTGAGTACCTCTGTTAGTAGTAGTAGGGTAATTAGTCGACAGATTAGATAAATTGTTTGTTGTATTCGAGATAGGGGTGTAAACACTTTCGAAAAATTCAGCAAATATATTGACAATGCTGGATGGACTATTGTATTCTTTGTCGTTAAGGTATACAATGCCTGGAATTCTAGAGGATCCTTTTTTGTTTTGGATATATGACAATAGATTGGATGGGTCAGTTTTGATTGAATTTTCTGCTACTCGTCGGTATTCTTCATATGCGATAGATATTTTTGATTTGATAGATTTTCTGAGTTCCTCAAAATGCTGTTTGTCAAGTTCTGATTGAGTTTTTTGAAAACTTCATGTTTTTGTTTTATTTTGCGAATTATATCACTGTTAAACCAAGGGGGGTATTTACTAGTGAAGTTGGTTTAAGTAGGAACCCATAGATCAAGTACAGAGTAAATAATTGAGTAAAACTTGTCTACTGCTAGATTTACATTAGAATATTGGTTCAGACATGACCAGTCAGTGTAGAGGAAAGCTGAATATAGTTCAGGAAAGTTAGCTTTGCGAAAGTTGTAGTTTGTGATGTTTTTGTTGTATGGTATTGCCACACTTGGTTTTGGGAATGATAAGGTTGCTTGAAGGGCTGGGTGGTATTCGTCTTCTGGTACGAAGGGTAGAAAATCATGATGGGTGCTACATTCAAGATTGGAAAAAATTTAATCTAGTAAACGTCCTGAGTGGTTGTGCACTAAGTTGAATTGTTTCAGGTCATAGAAGCTTTTGAGCTGATCGATTGTAGCTAATGTGGTGTTAACAATTGAAAATATGAAGTAAGTAATGCTGTTATATCCAGAAAGAAATTTAAAAAGGTTGGCTGTCTGCATTGTGAGTGTTCAGTAATAACATTGGAAATGTATTAGTGAGGGATTAGATAAAACATCATTATGAAGATGGTTTGTAACGACTCAAGTTACCACTCAAATAATAGAGAAAACAAGAAAAATTGCATTAAAAAAGCAGGACATAGCATTTAATATTTGTTTTTTTCAAAATGAGATAGGAGGGATTATGTTTGAGGAAAATACTTGAAGGTTTGTTTCATTAGGGCTTGATAGTATATAAGTCACTCAATAAATTCAAACAATTAATAATTTTACATTTGAAGTAAAGGCAGAGGTAAGTTAATTTTTGTTTGCCAGAAATTACAGATTATGTTGTAAGGACCAATTTTTTTCTACATGAAATACCAAGTGGAAAAATTCCATGTTTAGGTATTTATTAAATCATAAAAACTGCCTTTTTTTCCTTTTGGAGATCTACAATACCAACAAACGTACTTTGATATTTCTTTTGTGCAGATAAACTTTCACCTAATAGATTTATCTCTCTCTTTTGAACATAAACGAAGGACATCATGCTGTTTCGAACTTATCGTGAATATTAGGCCACTCCCTTGAGAGAATATAAAAACATTAAAGTTATTGTCCACTGTAATGACATGTACCTTCATCAAACGAATCAATATCCAGCATTAACTTACCAATAAATCTGTCTGCGGTATGGACAACAATAATTTTATGAAAATATTCAAGGCATTGTCTAAAGCTTCATCGCCATATAATCTGAAAACTCCAAAGTTCACGTAGCTACCGCACAGAGCAGCTTTGAGCATGGAGAAACATATCGAGATACCCTTCAGTTTGAGGGGATATGTCTGCTCTTTTGGAACTTCTACATTCAATATTCTATTTCCTGAAACATTTTCGATTAGCATGTTGAATCATTTGTGACTGAAAAATAAAACTCAGTCACAATATCCCATCGTTCAAGTTAACCTCTTGAGAGGTATTCATGTTGAAAAGGGAAACATTCTCAATTGAAATGGAAAATCTACAATAAAAAATTAAGTTGTTTTTGTAATATCTTAGAAAAAACAACTACTTTCCCGGCACTATGCCAAAGCTGGACTTTGAACTACATCTAGAAGATATTGTGAAAGGAATCTTAAAGTAAAAATTCGCATTTTCGTTCAGATAGTTATTTGTATGTCCATTCTTAATTAAGAAATACAGATGAATGAGACAGAGGAATGTTTTCCAAAAAATAGTACTCACCAGAAAGTTTCCCTTTTCAACATGGATATCATTTTGTTGCAAACATTTCAAATGACACCACTTGTTCAGTTATGAGTTCCACTATCTTTAAGATAGATGGCACTTCGACAGCAAACACTTTTCTGTAAATGACCTAACCTAACAACAGATGAAATGAATATTTGAGCTGATTCATCAGATAATCGAATATTGGGACTGAGTATTGTGCAATTTTAAAAAATTAGCAATTACTAATATTTTTCTTGAGGCATTGAGACTGAAAAAGAATTAATAAATTGTGATTTCGTTAACTATGGTAACTTTTGAGATGCCACATATACATAAGTATCTTTTTTGACTGTTTTTTTTTTCTATGTAACCCTCTGACCATCGAAATGAATTTGTAGGTTTCAAATTCTATACACAAAAATATTTTTTTAATCTGCCGAGCCGAGTTCTACACATTAAATTTGCAGAGATGGAGTTTGAAATTATAATCCCTTTACAATCTCTGACAAAAATAACACATTCAATGAAAATAATGTGCTTCAGCTGGCCAAAATTGTTCACCAAGCTATTTCAAATTATCTGGTGATCAAATAATGTCATGTGTTTATTTTTTTATAACTAAAATGTCTTATTTGACCAAACATACACCTACTGTATAGGTAGTAGTCTAGAGCCGTCTTGAGAAATGAGTCATTTTAATTTTATTTATTATGTGTCACACATTTCTGTCATGCAATAGATGACTTATCAGTCCATATTCGATTATAGTATCTATAAATAACAAATAATTTGCTACAATCTTCCTAATGAATATTGAAAAAAACTCTATAACAAATTTAACTGAAGACAAACCTTGGTATGAAAACTATTCAAAGAAATAATGGACTATTTCAAGGGAGTAAATGCTGACAGGAAAATATTTCTCAGATATATTAAGAAATCTGAGCAAAACATGAGTTAAAAAAAAACATCAGTTGAATAAACTTGAACTTACCATAACTACAAATAATTTTACTAGCCTCCCTAAATAATAATATACCGTTCGGAGACGAAACGTCAAATTGCAGCCTTTGTGATCTATTTTGTACTAATTCAGCAAATAATTTTAAAACTGGTGTTGTAACTTGAGGATCGTGGTACCACAGCTCTACTGTTCTAAGCAGTATCGGAGTATAATTCGGATATCTAACACGTGTTTAGGAAAACACTGGGTTTGTTTATGATCCATACTACAGTCAGACCAAGAAACAGCTTACGAATGAATTTATGGAAAAAGATGGTTTCCATTAAATGTTTAAAATTGCTATTTGGCAATTAATAAAAAAGGATACATCCAATCAAAAAGCATCATATATGATGTTTTCGTGTTGAAGGAAAAAGCCAGACCTCTCAAATCCCTGGCCAATCCTATTAAAGCTTTTTTCGCCTCATCTGCGGCAAATAAAGGTGTATCTGCTGAGGCTAGTAATGTTCCTATACTTTCGAAAGATGCTGAAATTTAAAAAGTATTATTTTTAGATTTATTCCTTGATTCATTTGAATAAATATTTTGGAAACTCCAATTTGAAGAAATTATGGACGTAATAATCATAATAATAATAATATATGCTTTATTGTCCAAAGAAAGTAATCTTATTGACAAAGTAATTTATCGTTAAGGAAAGAAGTGGTTATTAAAATTATTTAAGGAAACAGTCGATTAGTATTATAAGAAAATTAAAATTGTAGGGCACAGAACAACACAAAAAAGGAAGACTATGCACTACAAAGTATAAAACGGTAATGTCATATAAATTATAAAAATATTATAAAAGATCAGTGCAGCTTTTTATGCCCCCCCTCTTTAAATTTTGAACGGTTCGACGTAGAACAATGGGACAAAAACTGTTTTGAATGGTATCAGCGATACTACTTTTTTAAATTAAAGACATTATGATTGCTCGATAGATGGTGCAGGGGGGGGCAGATAAACTTGAAAATTCCAAATAGCATGGGGGGTCAAGTGGCACATCGTTGAAAAGATAATTCAATTCTCTTTTCAACCATCTTATTTTTTTCGAATTTCATTTATACGTTTTATCACAATATGCATTTGAAATGTCAAATATAAGTGCGGATCTGAATGGTACCCGTTACCTCAATAACTTTTGAACGGTTTGATGTGAAACAATGGGACAGAAAAGATTTTGAATGATATTACCAATCCTATTCTCTGAGAGAAGATATATTACAATTACTCGACAAAGGGCGCTGGGGGCAACTCAACTTGAAAATTTCGAAAGGCATAGAGGTCGAGTTGCACATTGTTGAAAAGGTAATTCAATTTTACTTTCAACAATGGTTGTTCTACGAAATCACAATTGCGATGAGTAACACGAAATACGGCCAATACAGGAAGATTCATGAGTTAAATACATTTTCGAATTCGTTTCAAAGCTTAATTAGGTACAGATTTTGAATCCATACATTAATCCAATTTCCGACCCAAATAATACTCCATTCATTTATTTTTAATGACCATAATCATAAGTGGTACCCGTTTATTGGATTTGGTAAACTGATAAATAAGCAGTTACCTAGAAATGACTAATATGAAGTTGGATTATTTTGTTGATGTTTAAGACCTTCTAATGTATAATTGATAATAACACTACTTACCTGCTCTTTATATTAAAAACGAAATATCGCATTTGTATTTATCAAACAAGATGGCGTCAAGTGAAGATGAGAGTGAAAATGATCCTACAAATAATAGTGAATAAACAAGTAAAAAAATGTTCAAGTGTTGTCAGAACAAACAAAGCAAAGTTACAGTTTGTGTTGAATGTGGAAATATTTTGCATCAATCCTGTTCCACAAGAAATAAACCAAAACATGTGAAATATGTGACGGTAGAATTATATGCTGTGAAAACATCAGCCAAGGTAAAAATGAATTCAAAGATGAAGAAATACAAAAGTTACGATGTGAAAATGAACTATAAAAAAAACTTTTGAAGGAAAAGGATGAGAAAAATTATGTTATATTGGATAATATAAGATTATTGAAACAAAACAATCAATTACTTCAAGACAAAACCGAATTGCTAGAGAAGGTTAGCACAAAAAACTCAAGAGATAAAGTGGAGATAAAAACACACAGTGAAGCGAAAAAATAGTCCACTGAAGGAACACAAAACAATCCCTCACAAAACGACCCAGACAAACAACAACAAAAACATGAACCCAGTTCTATTAAACAAAAGGTAATGACCCAACCAAAACAATTTGTGTAGTAAGTAAACCAAAGAAAATAATGGATAATATTATTAATTTGAATGAGGACCACACAGAAAACAAAGTAAATGAAAATTATGGATTTACTGAAGTTATAAGAAAAAATATTCGAAGCAATACATACGACTTTAGGAAAAAAACAATGGGTGTAAAAGAGAATCAGGATTTTGGAGTGGACAAAAAAGTCTGGTTATATCTGTACAGGCTGAAAAGACATGTAACTGAAGAAAAAATTCTAAAATACCTGAAGGAATTACCACAATTCAAAGACAGGGAAATAAATATCAATGAACTACCAACACCTAGAACACAAAATAAATGTTTCATGTTGAGCGCTGACTTCAGCTTAAAAGATGAACTATATAATCCAAACAACTGGCCAAAAAGTGTAGCCATACGACGATTCGACTTTAAAAAATACCATCTGCAAACCACTACAACCACTGGGAGGATTTTTGAATCATGTAATTTCTCATCCTGTAGGAAACATTTTTTTTTTAATATAAACACTTTAGATTTACTTGTAGGTTTAACATAAGTTTGTATCTGTACGTCTGACTAGTCTGATAAAAGTTTTTATATCTCTATGGAATCACATGTGTATACATTTTTTTTAATGATGAATAAATTCTATTCTATTCTATTTAGTGAAGAGTTTCACCTAGAGTGATTTCAGTATTGAGACAACACAATGCTAGGTAGAGAGGGGGGAAATACGAGTGGACACAATTGACAACAATTCTCAATAAATAAAAATCCTACATAATAGTTTTGTTTTTTGTTATAATAATAATAATAATAATCTTTATTAGCATCAGCTCTCAATTATAAATAGTATAAATAAAATAGTAGTATAAATGTATAAATAAAATAGTATAGTATAAATAAAATAGCATAAATAAAGTACAGAACACATAAAATACAATGCACGAACAAGTTAAATTAGCAGTATAAAATCGAAATAATACAAGAAGAGATATTACAATGATGGGTTATAAACCTTTTATATATTTTACACACTGGCTTTTGAATTCTCTAAATGACGAGTATTCTTTCAATTCTCTTGGTAATGAGTTGTAAAGCTGTAAGCCTTTGATGAACACTGTGTTTGTAGCAGCATTAGCAATATTAATATAGAAATCATTGGAAGCATGTGATCTGGTATTGTGATTATGTATTTCTTGGAGATAAGTTATTTCTTCAGTTAGATAGGTTGGTAAGCATCCTTATACTTGACATTTAAAATGCATATTTTGAAAAAAGATATAACGAAAAAAAAAAAATAGATGGTTGAAAAAAGAATTGAATTATCTTTTCAATGATGTGCTATTTGACCCCCATGCCATTTGAAATTTTCAAGTTGATGTTCCCCTCTGCGCCATCTAACGAGCAATCACAATGTCTTTCAAAAAGTAGTATCGGTGATATCATTCAGAACAGTTTTCGTCCCATTGTTCTACTTTGAAGGGTTCAAAAGTTAACAGAGGGGGATTATAAAAAGCCGCACTGTATTCTTGGAATGATCAATTCATTTTTACCATATTTGCTGTCATCTGTAAATATACTGGGTTCTACAACACTCTGGCTTTTAGAGCCTATGCCACCCAAGTTAGCAATTCCATGTGTACTTAAATCCTTGGCAAAAATATCTTTGAATATACAAGGTGTTTCAAAGAAGACTGGAGAGTCAAACTCTATTTTTACAAATTATGTATCATTTTATTATTTATTTATTTCTCAGTAGGAACGGAATACACAACAATCATTCAGATTAAGTATATTTTCTTCACTCATACTCTAGATGAGTACACACTGAGAAGAAAATATTCAGAGATTAAAAAAAATTAAAGAAGAAGATATATATATATATATATAGAATAATCAGAAGAAGATAGATATATAGAATAATCAGAAGAAGAGAAGGAATATGAAAATGGAGATATATACAACTTGTTTCACTCCCATCGATGACGGGTATATAAATATATAAGTTAAAATATATTACTTAAAGCGAAAATTAATAAACAAAATTATGCTCTTAAAATTGTCAAAGGGTCCTTATAGTTATTATAGGTATAAAGTTTGGTAGCTGCAGTAAATTTCTCGAAGTTCAAAGTTTTATGAATGTTATCCCTCTTGTAGGCAAATGTTAAAGTTGGAACCGCCCATACTAGAATTCCATACCATAATAACGACTCCACTAGGACCTTGTATATTATTATTCTAACTTTCAAACGTAATGTATATCAGGTTTTTCTAAATGAAGAAATCATAGATCCGAAACAAGAGAATACTTATGATTACACGCTTTATATTAGCTTCACTTGTTTGTTTGTAACCAACTCCTTTGGGCGCGATTTTGACCCACTTCTAGACGTACGAATGATTTGAAATTTGACAGGTGTACATAATTCCGGTGACAATGCATTAAGAAATTTTTATGTGAAAAAAAAAACAAAATGGCGGCTCCAATATGGCGGACGAGTTTTGTGATTATGGTCCGATTCGCTTCAAAATTGGTATCTGAGGGTTTTCATGGTCGGAGATTATGATTCTTTTGTCAAAACTGAAAAATTCAAGATGACGGCTCCAAAATGGTAGACGAGTTTTGTGATTATGGTCCGATTCTATTCAAAATTGGTATGTGGGGGTTATTGGGGTCGGATATTATGATTCTTTTGTAAAAATTGAAAAATTCTAGATGGCGGCTCCAAAATGGCGGACGAGTTTTGTGAAATGTTCCAATTTTATTCAAAATTGGTATGTAGGGGTTTTTGGGGTCGGAGATTATGATTATTTTGTCAAAATTGAAGGTGGTAACGGCTCCAAAATGGCGGATGAGTTTTGTGATTATGGTCCGATTCTATTCAAAATTGGTATGTGGGGGTTTTTGGGGTTGGAGATTACGATTATTTTGATTATGGTCCGATTCTATTCAAAATTGATATGTGGGGGTTTTTGGGGTCCAATATTATGATTCTTTTATAAAAATTGAAAAATTCTAGATGGCGGCTTCAAAATGGCGGACGAGTTTTGTGATTATGGTCCAATTCTATTCAAAATTGGTATGTGGGGGTTTTTGAGGTAAAATTGGTATGTGGGGGTTTTTGGGGTCGGATTATGATTATTTTGTCAAAATTGAAGGATTCAAGATGGCGGCTCCAAAATGGCGGACGAGTTTTGTGATTATGGTCCGATTCTATTCAAAATTGGTATGTGGGGGTTTTTGGGGTCGGAGATTATGATTATTTTGTCAAAATTGAAAAATTCAAGATGGCGGCTCCAAAATGGCGGACGAGTTTTGTGATTATGGTCCGATTCTATTCAAAATTGGTATGTGGGGGTTTTTGGGGTCGGAGATTATGATTATTTTGTCAAAATTTGAAGATTCAAGATGGCGGCTCCAAAATGGCGGACGAGTTTTGTGATTATGGTCCGATTCTATTCAAAATTGGTATGTGGGGGTTTTTGGGGTCCAATATTATGATTCTTTTGTAAAAATTGAAAAATACTAGATGGCGGCTCCAAAATGGTGGAAGAGTTTTGTGATTATGGTCCAATTCTATTCAAAATTGGTATGTGGGGGTTTTTGGGGTCGGAGATTCTGATTATTTTGTCAAAATTGAAAGATTCAAGATGGCGCCTCCAAAATGGCGGACGAGTTTTGTGATTATGGTACAATTCTATTCAAAATTGGTATTTGGGGGTCGTAGATTATGATTATTTTGTCAAAATTGAACAATTCAAGATGGCGGCTCCAAAATGGTGGACGAGTTTTGTGATTATGGTCCGATTCTATTCAAAATTGGAGAATAATAGTTTGAAAAACTAAAAAACACGCTTTAATGGAAAACGAAACTAAAAAGTTGAAAATATATAATAGTTTAAAAACTGAAGAACAAGCTTTAATGGAAAACTAAACTAAAAAGTAGAAAATAATTTTAAATGAGTTTGAAATAAGTGATTAACAACAAATTTATTTCATCGTAAAAAAGCATGGGGTGCTTTTCAAGATATTTTCATAATGATTCTACTTTTACCAATATCTGTCCATGAAATATTAACAACAATTGACATCAAGCACCCCATGCTTTTTTACGATGAAATAAATTTCTTGTTAATCACTGTATTCTTATTTCAAACTAATTTAAAATTATTTTCTACTTTTTAGTAGTTTTCTATTAAAGCGTGTTTTTTAGTTTTTAAACTGTTTATATATAATTTATTTAGGTCTATATATTGATTATAGATTAAAACGATCTTCTAGCTGCTATGCCATAAGAGCCATTTCCAACACTCTCGACCTTTTTACTCGTCAATAAATGTGTACTTTGCACTTGCATTATGGAACATGTTTCTGGGGTGCAAGTTCTGACTCTTCAACTATTTATACTCGAAGGCTTTCAGATATGTGTGCCGAGCAGGAGTTCAAGATTCTCGTAGATCACATTTTATATCTCAAGAATTTTACCATTCGCTTGTCTTTTTATTCAGGAAACAATTTGCTTGCTACATAAAAAATATAAGGATAGCATTTTATCGGAGTCAAACTATGCGACTCGACTTACACAGTTAGTCTTTCGATTCTCACAACTACACAATTTCTTTATAATGGAAAAGAGTCGCCTTCCTCTTTCCGTTAGAAAAATAAATAGAATTGAAAAGTTCCGTAAAGAGGTGAAAATATTCTTGCTTCAGAAAAAGTCAACTACAATTTGAATGAATTCCTTACAGACTTCACAGCTTATTCCTGAACCTACCAAAAAAATATTAATCAATCAATCAATCAATCAATACTTTATTGTCCAAGAATAGCTTCTTATTGACAAAGTGTCATAAATAAACATTAACAAAATAAAAGTACAAGTATACAAGTGAAGTATAAATGTGGAAGTAAAACATTAGTCGAAAGAATGAGATGAGATAAGATTAATCTGTATAAACAAATACTAAAAAAAATTAAAATAAAAACATGCATTTAAGGCCACGCCTGCCTACTATACAGTACTAAGGTACACTTAAAACTACAAAATCATCATGAGTTTTACACTTAAGTATCGTTAAAAACTCATCCAAAGTGTAATATGCCTTATCCAACAGTAACTCTTTGACACTTTTCCTGATTTTTCTTTCTGAATTTAGAATTTTGATATTCTGAGGTAGATGATTAAAACTTTTTTGAGTTATAAATCAGTGAATTCTTAACTTGTGTAGTGTTGGGCTTAGGAAGATCAATATTATCCATATGTCTAGTCTGAAGCGAGGATTTCTTATGGAGTTTTATTTAGCTTATGTTTTTAAACATTAAACACGCGTCTCTAGTATAAATATGCAGGTAAGGGTCAATATTCTATGTGATTTGAATAAGGGCCGACATGAATCTCTGAAGCCAGCACTACACATATACCGGACAGCTCTTTTTGGAGCATAAATACATTATTAATTGATGCTTTGTCTGAGTTCCCCCAGTAGCAGATCCCATATCTCAGGTGGGTCTCTATAACTGCAAAATATGTTGTTCTTGCCGTGGTCTGGTCGAGTTCCTTCGATATGACTCAAGTGCATAACAGCCTTTAGCTAGTTTGGTACATAAGCTTGAGATATGTTCCTTAAACGTCAACTTATTATCAATATATACCCCTAGGAATTTAGTCAAAGAGGATTCGTGTAGACTTTTGTCACCTATTGAAATAGGATTTAGCAAACATTTAAAGGTGAGAATGTGGGTTTTATTTACATTGAAGGACAACAGATTGGCGTCGCACCACTTCTTGACTTTAAGGATGTCATTTTCTATTAGTGCATTCAAATGATGAGTGTCTTTATTATGCCAAAGAATGGTGGTATCATCTGCAAAAAAGGTGAATCTACCCGCAATATCCAGTAGTGCGAGATCATTCACGTAAAGCAGGAATAATAAGGGGCCTAAGACAGAGCCCTGTGGTACCCCTCAATCCACCAAAGACTCCTGAGAGGTTGGACCATTAGAGTAGACCACCTGTCTACGTTTAGAGAGATAAGACTCGAACCACTTCAGGGGTACATCGTGGAAGCCATATCTTTCTAACTTTCTCAGCAGTATTCTGTGATCCACACAGTCAAAAGCCTTTGATAGATCGCAGAACACCACTGCCGCGGCTTCATTGTCATTAAGCTTTAGGTATAGATGCTCGAGAAGTTCAAATGTGGCATCAGAGGTGGATTTGTTACGTTGGAAACCAAATTGGGCCGTTGATATTATATTGTTTTTATTCGTGAATGATAGAATTCGTCTTTTAACAAGTCTTTCGATAATTATAATAATAATAATAATAAAATGTCTTTATTTTAATTATCCTCGGCGAAGTCCAGTTAGACTGCTCAACTCAACCGAGTACCAGTTACAAATAAATTATTTCACACAGAATAATGCCTACATATATATAATATAATTAACAGTCATGGGAGTAACAGGTATGTTCAAATAACTAAAATGTACTAACATGTAAATAATGCAAAGAATGCGTAAAGGGAGAACGTTAATATAATTACAACATATAAAACAAAAATGTTATAGAACCATAAGGTATTCCTTAAAGGCTCTTTTAAATCCATAAGATGATTTGTTCTTGATAGGAGTTGGTATGGAGTGTTTACATCATGCACAACCGACCTATATGACATTTTTTTTTCTAATATACGAGGGAGTTCCTTTTTCTAATACTTTATGAACAAAACATGCAAGGTGAAGTTTCCTTCTGTCCTGCATATCAAGCCACCCTAGTTCAGCTCTGAATGGAGTTACGTAGTCTCGTAATCTTAGTGAACAGATGAAACGAATACATGAGTTCTGAATTCTTTGAATTCTAGTTGAAGTTCGAATATCAAGACATGGTCCATAAATAAAATTGCCATAATTTGAGTGGCTCAAAACTAGTGATTCACATAACTGTTTTTTCAATTCTTTGTTTAGTATTGTTCTGTTGCGGTAAAGATTTCTTATCTTCTTATCATATTGTTACGAATACACTGCGCCACCGCATGGCGAGATCGTAGCCATTCTCGAAAGTTTACTGACCTTCCTGGAATATTCTGCCGTGTGTGGGGACGAATATAAAAAAGCTTCGCAAGCGATAGACAGTCATTTATTTGACGAGTTATTTATTTGGTTGATCAGCTAGAGTTCAGTTAGTGAGTCAGTTGCCGTCGGCCAGTTGTCGCGTGAGTTTGATTCATTTATTGTGTTGTAATTGTAAAGTGAAATAAGCAGACATTAATTCGTAACAATATTTTAATCAGCCTTTTTATTACTATACGTTTGCGAGTATTTGTGTGTGTGTATTTATGTGCTACATGCGGGAACAAATACGAACCTGTCAGAGGTAACATGAAGGTGTGAAACCTATCTTCGTCTTCGCCAAGATCCACCATCAGCAACCTCCCGAGCGAAGTGTAAAACATCGATCGACACCGCATTTCCGTTATGGCCACGGAATTGCCGAGGAACGGAAAGTGTTCGCTCGTATGGTTGTTCAGCATGAACTGCACCTCGTCCAGTTTCACTAGCTTCCTCACACAACTGTACCCCACCGACAAGTCGTTGAGCAATTGCAGCGTCTTGCTGATTATTTGTTCGCTACGACCCCAGTATTTGAGGTTGGTTATACTGAAAAAAGAAACAAATTAAAATAATTACTTCATATGCAAGCTGGACCAAGAAGTTGGCATAAAAGATGTCAAAATAACGTTCTTGGTCAAATTGTCAAAAATCCATTCAGATCTTTGAATTCGTTCCGACTATCTTGTTATAGCTGACATCCCTTACAATAGGCACAAAAAATATTTACTCACATTTTTCTAATAAAGACACTGAGCACCGTCGCTTCGTCGTTGAGCCCCAACGCCTCTGACAGCCTTCTGTAGACCTTGGAGTTCTTCTGCACTTGATCACCCACGTAAATTTTGCGAAACTGTTCAAAAAAACTCAACATGGCCAGCTCGAGTTTTTCACAGCCACCTTGCACTAGCCTAGAGTCCGTCAGATTCATTAACTGTAACACTCTGCACACCAGCTCTCCGTCCATCGTGTCATGCTCCTCGTTACTGTTGAAAGATACTCTGCCTCCTATCGCCGAACCAATTATGTAGACCAGCCACGTCAATTGTCCTAAAATGGTAAAGTTCGAGATGTTTTATTGATTTGAAATAATTACGAAACCCAAACGTCAAACTTTAATTTTCATTCCAGAAAAAATGGAAAAACTGTCCACAAATGATCTGAAAATAATGATAATTTATTTAGGATGGTTGTAGTAGACACAAATGGAAGAGTTTTTCAGTGAATAACGTAAAAACTCGCTATCCTCTTAATGCTCAGTTTTATTAACAGGCGATTTCAACATCAAATACTTAGAATAACTCATTGGATTGTAAAAGATCGCTATATGATTTATTTGATTCCTTCAACATAACTATGCATGTAAAATTACCTACTCGAAATTGTAAATACTCATTAAGCCTTTTAGATTATGTCTGCTCCAATCTTCAGGTCAAGGCAGTGAGTTGTGAGGTGGTCAATGCAGGTATTTCTGACCATGACGCAGTTTTATGTAAATACTCCTACGACTTTATTAAGAGAACAGTAGCTAGTAGCTTCTAATAAGTATGGCAGGATATACAGTAAAAACAACTTTCAAGTTTTCAAAAATGTTCGACTTGAGAGACCATTTACCAAAAACAGAGAATCCTCTTAATAGCCTTCACCAACAATTGATGTCTTTGTTTAACGAGGCATATCCTGTACAGAATGTTAGAGTTAAAAAAAGAAACCTTGGATAACCAAAGGCATAAAAATTGCCTCTAAAAATATGAGATGTCTTCATTACATCCGAAAATATTTCATGGAAAATGCCTGTTTTAATGATTACTTCAAATGTTATAGAAAGACTTTAGGAGTATAATTAAAGTGGCCAATAAAGGCATTTTAGTAAACGATTGCCTAAAGCAAACAATAAGCAAAAGGAATCTTGGAAGATTGTTAATGAATTCAGAGGAAAACTAACTCTGTTCCAGTCAAAAGCAATCTATTCTCTGAAGAACCGAATACTTTTTACTGCTCTATGGCCAGCAAACTAACTGACATTATACCTCGGGAAACAAATCCTGCAACTTATCTAAATCATATTGCTGTATCAAATTCATTTAGTTACTCACAAGTGAAATAAAAGAGGTTTTATGAAAAATAAGAATTCTTCAGGATGGGATGATATCTCATTGAAAATATTTTCCCAATTACCGGATAATGTATTGAATATTTTGGCAGAAACTATTAACACAACTATTTTAAATGGTATTTTTCTATCTTGTTTGATAGTTGCTATAGTCAGACCATTATTCAAAGGAGGTGATCCTGACATTCCACCAAACTTCAGACCCATTTCTCTACTTCCCACAGTAAAAATTATTGAAAAACTAATAAATAAGAGAATTCTGAGCATTCTCAAAAAAAAAATATTGCATCCCAAACAGTTTGGGTTTAGAGCTACCAAAAACACTGATGAGTTTTTTTCTCTTCTGGATGACCTCTATCTTCAGATGAATTGGAGAGTTTGCTGCAACAGTGTTCTGTGATTTGTCGAAGGCATTCAACTGCATCAACCACGACATATTGTTGCAAAAATTTGAATCGTGTGGTTTTAGAGGGAACATATCATTGTGGTTTAAATCGTAATCATCAGGCCGAGTGCAAAAGGTAACTTAGAATGGTCCAACATCTAATGAAATAAAAATCACTTGCGGAGTGCCACAAGGGTCTGTTCTCAGCCCATTGCTTAAAAAAAAGCTAAAAAAAGTAATTTAACCGCTTTCAACCTATTATCAGAAAATTGAAAGGAGAAAATACATTTCGAAAGGATGTGAAAAAACTCCTGTTCTGAAAAGTATATTATGATTTGAATGAATACTTCATGGACAACCTCACAGCTCACTCCGAAATATACTAAAAACTTTATTATATATTATAAACTATTTTATTGTACCTGAATTGTTTTGTGCTTTGTCACAAGCAGTACTGTGATCATTTATTTTAAATATAACTATAT
Source organism: Gonioctena quinquepunctata (assembly GCA_018342105.1). NCBI lineage: Eukaryota > Metazoa > Arthropoda > Insecta > Coleoptera > Chrysomelidae > Gonioctena > Gonioctena quinquepunctata. Next base: position 370,723 of record JAFIRS010001096.1, read on the forward strand.
TTTAAATAAAACTTTGACCTTGACATTACATATTTACTGCATAAAATTTTATCTTATTTTCATGTATCTTAGTTTTAGGGAAGCTTTGTCAACATAGTTAATATTATATGACAAAAAAGCATTTCTGATGAACTTGTCTAGAGTTGTCTCTTTAGAAGGTCATTACTACAAGTTAATATGAACTGTCTACACAAAATGATAAATCTACAAGAGATACTTCGTTTTTATTTAGAAATATAAGATTTTCAGATCATTTATTGAGACAGTAAGGAAGGTTAGTAAAACCACACCAACCTTCTTGTATAGTGATCTCCATCTGCTGGCTGGGATTAGCAAGCAATTCAGAATACCTTCGAACAGCCTGATCAAAGAGCTGCACTAAGAGCATACACGTTTTCTGGTACTCGCATCTTCCGATCACCGACAACTGCTCCAGCTGTTGTTGCACCATGCCAAGATCGTCTAACGGATCTTCCAAACCTTCCCTCACCACCACCGTGACAGATTCAAGGCGAGAAGTTATGTAGGCGTTGGTCACTTCCGGTGTGTAGGTTTCAAGCAAGTGAGGTTCGGTAGCTTTAACGTAGGGTACGGAAGCCACCATACGCTGCCAGAGGCTCAGTAGATAGTGCACGCTGTTCGGAGCAAACTGCCACAACTGAAATTGAATGTGTTTATTGAAATAGGCAACCAATACACACATTCTACATGTTACAATTCAGATCAGATAGTTCTGACACATATTACACCATCAAATAATATGAAGCATAAGTATTATACATAAAATAATTTTGGTTGAATTATTCTTGAATAAATCAACTTTTTCATGAAATATCGTAACTTAACATCTTTATCATTTTAATTGATCCCATTTATATCCAGATATACATTGATTTTTAATTTAACCGACTAAAAAAGAAGGAGGTTTTCTAGTGCACACGTATTGCACACGGATGATTGATTGTTTACCCACTGAATTTTTAGCGATTGTATCATGCATAACTTTGTACTGGGTTATCCGATTTAGATTATTCTTTTTTTATTGAATAGGGTATACCTCAAAGTTGGTCCCATTTAAATTTGAGAAAAAATGCCCCCACTAATTTACTTTCATTTAACATTGAACAAAACAAATTTACTTTCATTCCACTGTAACATACCAGATATCCCCTTAGGAACCGACATTATCACTCTGAACTTAAACAATAAATTTCTAGAAATTCATCTAGACTGTGATCTCAGTTTTGAAAATCACGTTGTCAAGTTGAGTAAAAAGCTATCAGGGTGCTATGCCTTGGGGTGATTTCAAATGAACTGGGGATGGCAACTGCTAAAATAGTGTACCACGCCATATTCGAGTCACATGCCAGGTATGGCATTCCTTTCTGGGGAACTTGCAATAGACAACGCCTCAACATGATTTTCATTCTTCAAAAGCGTGCTATTCGCTACCTTTGTAAAGTTGGGCCTAGGGTTTCTTGTAAAGAATTATTCAAAGAACAGAAAATTCTTACAATTCCGTCTCTTTTTATCCTCGAAACGGTATGTCTGGTACATAAAAACAAAACATCATACGACATCGTTCTAGGAGCCACCCGCCAAAATAACCACTTAAGGCTACCCATTCCATCCACAAATTTGATAAAGAACTCAATTGTTTATAATGCCGCTAAACTATAAACCATCCCGGCCAGTTTAAAATAATTGAATCCACCCATTCATTAGGAAATTGTAAAAATATTCTTACAGAAGAGGTATTTTATGATGTTCAATAAAAACATAAGGTGCTAAAACTTTATATTTTAACTGCACTTTGTGCATGTGAATGTATTTTTATTTAATTTAATTTATTTATTCTCAACTATTTATTAATTACTGTGACATGTATTTATATATATATATATATATATATATATGTATATATATATATATACATATACCATATATTTTTTTGTACAAGACTTTGTCAATAAGATGCTAATCTTCAGACAATAAAGTATATTTGATTTGATTAAGGGTAGAAAAATAGATGATTTATTTTTCACCTGTGAACCGATTCTGTTGAAACACATATGTAGTTCTGATGATGGAGACCTGGAATTGTTCTAATGATTTAGACGGAAGACTGTCGAGGAAACTCCTCAACAGTTTAGAAAAAAAACTGTTTATTAAAACTTATAACAACTGTGAACAAGAATTATAAACTAAATAAAGTGTTATGATAATCTCATCAAGTCATTTTAGAAAGTAGTAATAATGGAGAAAAAAATGGGGAGAATGAAAAAAAGTGGTGAAAAAATGGAAAAAATTTAAAAAATATAGGTAATAGTCATATAAAGAAAAATTACAAGTGGAAAGAATCATAGTAACACGTATGAATAAATATACGAGTAGGCAGGGACATTTTCATAAACATCACACATTAGAAAAAATATGTTTTTTTATTTCCTTTTTGAATAGCCCAATGGGTGTTGAGGATAGATCAGTGTTATTGCACATCTGATTAAACTTTCTGCACATCGAATGAACTGGAGATTTCAGTAGTATATTCGTTCTTGGAGTGTGTAAATAAAAGCAAGTGGTACTTTCTAACAAAACTGAGGGTTTTTGGTACATATAGGTCAAGTATGGAACAGATCGTTTTGTAGAATTCGGACACAGCTTCGTTGACATCGAAATAGGTTTCCAAGTCCCAGTTCATATCGAGAAAGAGGGGCAAATTAGCTTTTTTTAAAATTGTAATTGACTGATTCGACATTATATTGAATTACTGATGACTTATTCCAGTGATATTCGAAGGGTGGGATGATGGTTATCCTCAAAAATCAAGCTGTTTATGGGTGATATGATTTTCCATATTCGAAAATACTAGATCAGATGTGTTTACTATGGAATTGAGTTGTTTTAGTTTTATGGTTTACATCAACTACCTCGTGTTTGGGCTTTTTGCTTCCAACCTTTTTTTTCTCATTATTAGATTCTTCTAAAATCGTTTTCTCATTCCAGCAGCATTTTTGCAGGCCTACCATGTTGGTATAAAAAGATTGTTGTTTTATTAAAGAAAAAATCGACACAAAACATAAAAATGCAACATGAAATATCCAGCTAAAAACAATAACATTCCAAAAATGCGCCCTCCGCATAACCACTCACAACAAAGTGTTGTTTGTTTGGCGCCGACTCAAAATAAGTTACTTACATTAGTTTAGGAGCTTAGTTATTAAGACTAAAAAGGTTTATTTTATTTTTCGCTTTTCAGTTAAAAAGTTTTTACCAAACTATATTTTTTATTCATATTGAAAATATGAACAGGTTGTTCATAAAATCAGATGTTATACTTTGTCAACACGAACTTTTTTTTTCAAATAATTAAGTATTTTCTGATTTGACTAGATCATTGTCAAAAAGATTGAGGAATCCACAGTCTTTGATATAATTCACATCGTTTGAATTTAAAATAAATAGGGGTAGTCACAGAACACTTCCCTAAGGTACTCTAAATTTTAAAATTTTAAACATGCATATATAAAAGCTGTTTTTGTCCGTGCTAGTCGAAGGTTTAGGATACCCTCCTTGTATTGAAATTATGTTCAACTCCGTATTTTCTCTTATTTTGAAGAGAAACACCATGCATTCATACATACCCTGCAGTGCTAATATGTTTAATTCTTTCAAGTTCCCCTCAAGTGTTTCATTATATTCAAATGTTATTTAAATTAGGATTCAAATTAGAAAAATTAACTTTGTATGAACTTACTAGGTGATTCTAATTCGATTTTATATATCTTGAAAACTTTTGGAGACAAGGGAACGTTAAATTGAGGCAAAGTTGCTTAGTACTTTCCCTCAATATGTCATATAAAAATAATAATATGCCTTTATTCATACAGTTGAATCACGATAATACAAAGATCTGAGATAATTATCTCTAATAAAAATGTACATGCAAGATTTGCTTACCATCTAGCCTCAAAGACTTACAATTTATAAGCTTTAAGTATTAGGAATATTAGCAACTACAAAAAAATTTCATTGCATTGTTTATAAATTATAAATACAACTACTTTTCATTTATAGAACTAATTGATTAATTTACTTTATTTTGTATTTTCAATTGTAAAATTATTTAATATAGTATAGGAATGATATTATCAAATTGTTGAATTAAAAAAAACTATGTTAATTTCGTTCTGCACAAAACAAGTGTTAAATCACTTATGTGCATATTTATAGGAAACAATATAGTATAGGTATATCACCAGCGACGTGGTTTTTCAACAGTATGTAATATTTTGCAAAACCGATTCTTAGAATATTAAGTTTATTTTATATTAGGTATATTAAGAAACATATGTGAATTTCATGTTAAATATAGTAAGAACTGTCGCTGATATACAATGAATATGGTATGATAGAATTAGGCATTTGTATAATTTTTTTTAATAAATAGCATAGAAATAAATAAATAAAAACAGTAAGAAAGGACAAATTCAGACATTGGCAACTGCTAATAGTATGTTGTAACTTAACAAAGAATAATTGTAGAATGTAGGAGAGCATACAAAAGTATTAGATACTAACTGACCCGACATACATTGTCCTGTCCAAATTTCTAAATTCCCTAATTTTTTTTCCTGAAAACTCTCGTCAGCGTAGAATTTCTTTTTTCCTATGTTTTTTTTGTGTTGTTCCATCTAGGTTATGCTTTTGACTCTGCCCGCTCCCTGTTATCCTGTTTTCCCTTTATCCTGTTTTTCCGTTATCCCGTTACCAAGTTATCCAATTTTCTCGTTATCCCATTTTCCAGTTATCCCATTACCTCGTTATGCCATTTTTTCGTTATCCCGTTTTTTCGTTATCCCGTTTTTTCGTTATCCCATTTTTTCGTTTGTTATCCCGTTTTCCCGAATAAAAATAGCCAAATCGGTCCAGCCGTTCTCAAGTTATGAGCTTACCAACAGACATTCATTATTATTATATATATCTGAAAACTTTTCCAGGACAAAGTAATTTCAAATAACTTTTTCAAAATCCTTTCTTTTCCTATAATAATTAGCCAAATCAGACCAGCCATTGTTTTTATAAAATCAAAAAAATATTACCCTGATCGGGATTCGTTCCTGTGACCTTCTGCTTGGTAGGCAATAGTGTAACCACTGAGCTAATTCCTCTTTGGTAATAAATGACTCGATAGTCTTTTTCTTCGCCAAATTTATTATATACCCAAATTTTTCAATTTCCGGGCAACTTTCCTAATTTTTTTTTTCTGAATCAACCATCCTCAGGCTATTACGAACATTAAAAAAAATAGCCAAATCGGTGCGACCGTTCTCACATTTTGCGCTTACAAAGAATCGAGATTCATTTTTATTATATAGATAAATATTAACAACTTAATAAAATGAATGCGAAAAGAGATAAATGACTGAAAAGAGGGAAAAAACAATACATTGATGAGAAAAAAAAGAAATGGAGGAAACCAGGAAGCTTACACAAATTAAAAATAATCTCTAAATACTTATAACTATTTATGGCTATTCTTCAATTTCTCTCATTTGGTGCCAAGATAGTTATTGGACATTGAATCTACCTTCAAATATGAGTTTTCTGATTATTTTTTTTGTAAGTTCAGCAAGTCACTGAGAGCATTGTAGATTTAAGAAGACATGTGAGTTAATGAGTGTTCAAAAAGGGATATATCGTGTTTTGATATGATTAGGCAAGATCGATATCTGGTGTTGATTGATTGAACGTTCTCTCTGAATAGTTTGTTGAATAAGTAGATGGGTAGATATCCATTCAGCACTGTAAATTGAAAATTATGCTTGTGGCATATGATATTTTTCAGCATAAAAATTTAACCTTAAAACTGGTATCAAATATTTTTTCATGTATTTACGAAAATGCCTTTTTTCCATATATGTATCTAGTAGTTATATCATCAAATATATTGAAAAGAAAAACAACTATTGTAAATTTTATTTCACCATTCATTCAGCAAGGAACCTTCTCTGTATCTCTGACAGTTTTCGAGATCCCCAAACTCATTAAACAAATACTATTCACTTTATATTTTATCAGAAGTTAGAACATTATATGCATTTCTGAAAGGAAATTATAGACAAAAAGCCTGCATTGAATCAGATATGGAATCATCATGTCCTCATGGTTAATTTTTCCAATTCTTAGAATTTTGGCCTGCTTGAAACCAATAGGAAAGATAATATCATCCTTCTGAATTATATATGATTAATTGGAATCATTTCATAAATGACATATATTTTCCTATTTGTCCTGGGACAATTAATTACATTTTATTTATTCATTTACGTATTTAAGAATACGCAAAGTTTTAGATAACATTAAGAAGGTTTTACATTGCATATGAATATAATCAATAAACTAAGTTACACAATAACTCAATGTGTTTAAATGGATTTTTGAAAGAATAAGTCAAGGAATCAAATAAATTAATTCTTGTTTGCCAATTGAACTATTCTTGTAATTTTTCCACTCAATACAAAAGCTTCAAATCAATTTCAGCTCGTCAATGTTCTAGACTCAATAAATTCCAAATAGCCTTTTCTAAAGTGGCTGAAAAGTAAAATCAACTTACCCGCAAACTCTGCACCGTAAACTTTGCTATCAACTGTATAGCCTCGGGATAATTGTCCACCATAACCAATTCCCCTAACTGATAATTAGATTTGAGTCTCGCCAGAAGTCTGCAGAACTCATGATAATTTGTAGAATCGCTCAATCCCTGTGGGTTTTGCAGTATATGTTTGACACCGTTGACTAAATGTGTCAAAAACTTGGCTCTCTCTGTGTTGCTGAACAACGATCTCCTCACAGAAGCAATTTGAACTAAACATGACAGAGCCAAAGAGGACAAAGTGTTAGGTAGAGAATGGTACAAATCAAAGAACAGCTTGAGAGTGGTGAAGTCTAGAAAGGCAGGTCTCCAGCTCGTAGGTATCTGAACAGTACATAAATCGTCGGAAGATTCATCGGTAGAAGTCCCTATGAAATCAAATGTAAGACAGTTTTGCGCCAAACGCAATAATTGGGTCATTAATCCATGCTGGCTCTCATCACTGAAGTTCAAATTTTTGCAATTTTCTCTGGCGTTTCCTAAAAGGGTGCAAGATAGTCGAAATATTTCAAAGAGTTGAGTGTCACGAAACGAAGAAGCTATTTTGCGGTGCTTTGCAAGAGATCTGTTGGCTTCTACCTCTGATATTTGGTTCATTTCGCAGGTAAGTTGGGAAAGCAGTTGGACTCCTATCATACAGTGTTCTACCGAACCCTGAAAACAAAGACCAATTTCTTGAAAACGCTGAATAAAAATACCCAAATAAAATATATTTGTTTATAGAATTAGATCTATAAGCAAATGAATTAACAAAACATTAAACGGTAAAAATGCAGTTTAGGGAGAATTCACGTATCACCAACATTTTTGGATAATGTGATAGTTCATTTCTCTAGAAGCTTGAAAATAAAAAAAATCTTGACTGTCACGTATTTTGAAGAAATCATTCAATTTTATGGATGTGCCAATCATGAGGTTTCAATTAGGTGGGTGTTGCATGTACTTGCATCTAGCAACTGATTGTCACTATTGTGCCTCAGTAATAATTGGAAAAAAAACGAGAAAAGTCACCGCTAAGGAAGTGTCTGCAACATGCCTATGTCTGGGCATAGACTAGAAATTGAGGGGTCAACAAAATGGAGCTATTGTAGCATTCGACTTTCCAACATTGTGTTAAGGCAATCCAAATATAAAAATTACTATACTTCTGATGGGTGAAAGTAAGAATCATTGTATGTATTTACAATCTGAAGAAAAGTTAATATTTTAGAAAATGGCAGTTTTTTTTACAAAAAGGTACTAAAAACACGTGAATAAGGGTGTGTGTGTGTGTGTGGTGTTTTTGTTAAAAGAAAGACGAATGGTGAGTGCTTTCAGTGGCCGAAAATATCGCTGAAAAATAGGCCTTTTGTACTTCTGGAAGCTCGTATCTCGGAAAGTATTTGAGAATGCCACGTTTTGACTTCGGGTTTCAATCAATCAATCAATCAATTTATTAGTTAAAAAAGTGTTAAATTACAACACAGGAACCTACATTGTAACATACTAACTTAGGTAACACGTCAGATGAGCTTAAAAAAGACAGACACCAATCTACATAACATTAAAACTAGGCTGTCAGAAGCAAAGAGCAGTATTTGTACACAGAAAAATAGTATTTGTAAACGGAACAGTATGCACAAGTTACAATTAATAACACACACTATACTTAACAAGACATGTTAAAAGCAACTATTTTTAAAACAATCGGTGAGAAAATTTCATTTCTGTAGAAATTCGTCAACGGAGTAGTGTGCTTTCAGCACAAGATGGTTTTTCAGCTTAGCTTTAAAGGAATGTAAGCTAGAGGCAGATTTGATATTGTCGTCAAGAGCATTATAGAGTCTGACACCAATCGATCCCGGATGATTCTGCGACACTGATAGTCTAGCGAATGGTTGTTGTAGTTTATATTTATTTCTAGTACTATAGTCATGAGAGTGTCCACAAGTAGGAATATTAGTAATATTCCTTCTCACATAGACAATGCAGTGGTATATAAACAAACATGGTAGAGTCATTATACCAATTTTAACAAAAAGTGGTTTGCAATGTTCTCTCGGGCGTACCGCCATCATTAACCTTACTGCTTTTTTTTGAATGGCGAATATTTCTTGTGCCTTGAATGTAGCACCCCAATGAATTATTTCATAGCACATAAATGACTGAATAAGACTAAAATATACCAGTTTCCAGACTTCAAGAGAGAGTGTGTTTTTCAATTGACGGAGTAGAAATATGTGTTTACTAAGCTTGAGTTTTATATACTCAATATGATTGCTCCAGGTGAGTTTAGAATCAATATTGATTCCTAGAAATTTTGTGTCAGAGACTTGTCGAATTGATGTATTGTTCAGCTTCACTAGGTGGCTGCTATCTATTGAAAAAATTTTCGTAACAAAATTAATCATTTGAGTTTTGGTTATATTGAGAACTAGTCCATTCAAATCACACCACTCGGAGAGTTGATTTGTAGCATTCTGCGCATTACAAAGCATAGTGGGAATACTATCAGCTGATATAACGAGATTGGTATCATCTGCATATACAATCGATAGAGGAGCAGCAGAGCAATAAGTCGGAAGGTCATTAATAAAACAAATAAACATCAGGGGCCCGAGTACTGATCCCTGTGGTACGCCTGTCGAGATATATCGAATATCTGAGAAGGTATCGTTCAGATATACTCTTTGGCTACGACCTTCAAGGTAAGTTACGATCCAACTCAGTGCTGGTCCCCTTACACCATTAAGTTCCAATTTATATAATAACAGATCATGGTCAACAAGATCAAAAGCCTTACTCATATAAAAAAACAGTGCCAACGTGTTGTGTTTGCTGTCAAGAGCATCAGTTACATGCTTTAATAGCACATCAATGGCAGTGCCAGTGGATTTGTTTTGTCGAAATCCGTTCTGACTTGAGCTAAATAGGTTGAGATTTTAAAAATATTTGTATAGTCGTACATATCAATCAATCAATCAATCAATCAATTTATTAGTTAAAAAAGTGTTCAATTACAACACAGGAACCTACATTGTAACATACTAACTTAGGTAACACGTCAGATGAGCTTAAAAAAGACAGACACCAATCTACATAACATTAAAAGCAGAAGCAAAAAGCAGTATTTGTACACAGAAAAATAGTATTTGTAAAGGGAACAGTATGCACAAGTTACAATTAATAACACACACTATACTTAACAAGACATGTTAAAAGCAACTATTTTAAAACAATCGGTGAGAAAATTTCATTTCTGTAGAAATTCGTCAACGGAGTAGTGTGCTTTCAGCACAAGATGGTTTTTCAGCTTAGCTTTAAAGGAATGTAAGCTAGAGGCAGATTTGATATTGTCGTCAAGAGCATTATAGAGTCTGACACCAATCGATCCCGGATGATTCTGCGACACTGATAGTCTAGCGAATGGTTGTTGTAGTTTATATTTATTTCTAGTACTATAGTCGTGAGAGTAGCAGTAGCAGTACTCACCTACCGTTGCAAACTGACTCAGAAGGGCAATAGGACGGTAATTACCACAGTCTTGACGAGAACCCTTGCCTTTATAAATTGGTAGAATTTTTGATATTTTTAAGACATCAGGGAACACGCCTACCTGAAAGCTGTGGTTGACAATGTGACTCAGCGGTTCTGAGATAATATCAGCAATAGTCGATAGTATATGCCCTGGTATCTCATCGACACCTGCAGATCTTTTTCGACTGACTTTTTTTATGGTTTCTTCAATTTCATACTTTGTTGTTGGTGAAAGGTATATGCTGTTGGCCTTGGATTTCATATGTTTGATGTTGCTTGATGAGGGTTTAATGCGACCAGAACTAATACTAGAGAAATGATTGCTAAATAGGTTACACAATTCATGACTGTTGCTAATGCATACTATCAGTTAAACTGATAGCATCACCTGCAGATCTGTTCTGATGTTTCTTAATTATATTCCAACATTCCTTTACTTTGTTGTCCGCCACAGCTATTCTACGGTCATTTGAGGTTCGTTTGGCAAGGTTTAATTTTATTTGATAAATTTGCTTAAGCTCTAAAAAAATTTTATGGTAAAATTCACTTTGATTTAATTTATCTAAAATTGACATTTCATTTAGCATTCTACTTAATTCTTTTACTTCCTCAGGCACCCATTTTGATTTATTTTTCTTATTACTGCATGACACTTTTCGTTTAGGAAACACCGCATTGAAAAGTGACATAAATTGGTCATAAAAATACCCAAACTTCATATTAACATCAGATATGCGAAAAAGCTCAGACCAATCGACTGCTGAGAGTGAGACTCTAAATCTTTCAACATTATTCTTACTAAAGCACCTTTTCATTAGATTTGCATTCTTGTTGTAAAAAGAGTAATGGAAGGTAGCTATCTGAAATGTGTGGTCCGACAGGAAGGTATGTTTGATCTCAGTGTGTAATGAAGCTACATTAGAAAAAATATTATCAATACAAGTCGCAGAATCACCCGCAATACGAGTAGGTTTATTTATTTGTGGTTTCAAATTGAACTGTTCTAGCAGGTTCAAGAAATTCGAAAGAAGGTTACTGGGCTTCAACAGGTCTATGTTGAAATCTCTGCAGACAATTTTTATATTCAGAAGGCGAAAATACAATAGTTTCACCAAACGGCATATCTCAATTCGTTCGAGTCTAATTACTGTGGTAAAAATAATGGATTTAAAAAAATATATATTTTTGTTATGACTGACCGTTGAATTTTTTTGTTTATTTCCAAAAAAATATTTTTACAGATCCGTGGATTCTCCCTAAACTGCATTTTTTCCCATTAAAGAAGCATGCTAGAAAAATTATTCCTGTGGATATTTTTGGGAGAAAAAAGTAAAAATCATATTGAATAGAAGACATCCGAATTATGTCAACTTACTTGTAAGAATTTTCCAATATCAGCCACAACATTTCTGAACACAAAATCATCCTTATGCGAATCGAACCATCCGAGCTTTGTGATTCTTGCAAATAGAGTAACTAGGGCCTGCAGCACAAAATTGGGTAATTTTGGCCTAGTTGCCAGATAATTCAAAATGTAGTTCCTTATATCGACCCTTTGCTGCAAACTCAGCCCTTGTGCACTGCGAGACACTAGTTTAGTAAGAGTGGTAGCTGCCAGTAACTGAGCATAGCAAGAATCCCCCCTATCAAGCAGAACTTGACATTTGGTAAGGGCATCTGGACCATTTTGAAATACCACTAAAGCTTTCTCTGCATCTGCCCTAGCAGAAGTATCTTGCGATTCGTATAACTGCTTGCAGAGAAGCTCTAGTTGTCTTATCTCCTGGAACAAATTGAATAATTCAAATATTTATTTATTCATTTATTAATTACAACCCAATTTACAAATAATAGAATAATACATACATTGCAAACTTACTTTAAATAATGTTACTTACATCTAATACATACATAAAAATTAAACATACATAAAAAAAACATTTAGAACTTTCCTGATTCTATTCATATAGAATAAGTCAAGCTCCTGTGAAAACTTGTTTGAAGATATTTAATTCTGTTTAAAGGGGAATGATAGGCAGGAGTACAGGTACAAGGGGGTACAGGCAGTTTCAATGCAATAGTCTCAAGAATTTGTGGGCAGTTGACATTGACACATTATATCATTGACACATCTGTGTGACAGTGGTTGAATATTCAGAATTTCTTCCCCTTCGACATACTCATATTGCTCTTGGAGTGAACCCAATTTATAAGTGCAACATCTCAGAATTTTTTTTAGCACTCTTACAATTTGTTTGATATAGCAGTCATAGTGTGGGGACCAGACAATAGTCCCATATTCTAGAATGGATCTGACAAGTGAGCAGTAGAGTATTTTCAGTGTGTTATGACTGAATCTCTGCATGTTCTGAAGGTGAAGCCAAACATTTTATAAGCTTTCGCCGTGTGTTCGTTGATGTGTTCGGTAAAAGTGAGTTTGGAATAAAATTTTATTCCTAGGTCCTTTATCTCGTTGACATGTGCTAATTGATAACCTAGGACTTCGAACTGAAAGTTGGTAGATGTTTTCTTCCGGGAGAACATTTCCTAACATTTAAATTCATTTTATTGTTTTGACACCAGTGAGTTAAGTTCTCAATATCGTCTTGCGAGAGGTTGGCATTATGGAATGAGTTCACAGGGCAGAACAATTTCAGATCTTCAGAAAATAAAAAAAATTGGAAATTCATAATTGGTAGAGATATATCATTTATGAACAAGTTAGAGAGAAGAGGACCAGGATGAGACCCTTGTGGTACTCCGGAAGATACTTAAATGTGAAATACATCCAGCCACTTTTACACATTGTGTGCGCCCTTTCAAGAAGCTCTTGAACCAACTCAACAACTGTCTGTTGAGACCGAGAGAAATCACCTTGAGTGTAAGGATATCATGGTTGACCCTATCATAAGCCTTAGAAAAATCTGTATAAATAGAGTCAACCTGAGAATTCTTTTCAAAATTCGATAGAATATAATTTTGATAGAGTAATAAATTGGTGTTTGTTGATCTTCCCTGTACAAAGCCATGTTGCTGATAGTTGATTCTATTTTTGCATATCCACGAGACATTTTTGGTTACAAAATAATCCAACATCTTAGGAATCTCTGATTGCATGCAAATTACTCTGTAGTTTTCAAAATCCCTGGCTTCAAGACATACTGAATATTGTGAGAATATGGTTTGTGATAGAGAAAATGCAGTTTATGATAAAGTACAAAGGGATGCCATCTGGGCCAAAAGATAGTTTATAGGGCAGGCTTAAAATTCGATAAAGAATTCCTGGTACACTGATTCTGATTTCAGACATATTAACCGTTCTAACGTAAGTATTCCTATGGTCAATGTCTGAGTAGAGTGTTGAAAAGAAGTCAGCAAAAAGATTTGATATATCATTACCATTGGAACTAGCACACTTATACAATATTCCCTATTATCAATCTTTTATATGAAAGCAACAAAACGGAAAATAGTAAATTTATATTCAAATATTATTGTATGTACCTATGTATGATAAGTTATATAGCTATATTCTAAATCTAAATTAAATTACTTCCGTTCAAATCAATTTCAAGCCATGATTTATGCATTTCGGGCTGAAATAATCTGATAAATGATGTTGATGAGTACGTCTGAAACTGACAATTAAACATTGTTTTCAGGGGTTCGTCAGAGACATTTTCGATTCCGGAAAATAAGATCGTATATTATGAAAATCCAACACACCTGCTCATCAGCCATTTTCAGCTGGGTTCATTTGTTTTTTTCGAAATTTTGATGTTTACAAAATGCAGAAAGTCTGCAGAGGCCAATGAAGCCGGATATTTGTCCAATCACCTCACTCACACGACACAGCACTCAACTTCGACAATCAGTCAGTCAACTCAAAAAATACAAAATTAACATTATTGAATCTCGGTGACATTGACTTTTACACGTCAATTTCGCTTGAAAAAAATATGTCTATAGCCACATCCGAATGCGAAGTTCTCACAGCTCAACTTCCCTGGAAGTTCCCAAGGACATTCAACAGTGTCTATAAGAGATGGCCTACTAAGGGTCAGTTTTACAGGTTCGATTTGAGCTCAGATAAATTAAAACAGTGTGTTTAGAATTTGCATTCATGAGATTAGACTTCCGGCCATTATGGAAAACGAGGTCAGGAAGTCAAGTTAATGTGAGTTATTGTACAGCCGTTCCACGTGCATTGCGAAGTTAATCAATTGTTGTTTTGGGCATTCGTAGTATCACTTACCTCGGGTTGTAACCATACAATATGATATATAAGTAAGTATATATATATTATTATATCTATGGTTGTAACACAGCTGACCATCCTTTGGTGGAGTTTAACTACAGGTTTTCTCACAATTCAAACTTTTACCTCTGATTGCTTCGAACTGTCAACTATAATTTCATGTGTCTTCGTTTATATGTTGTACCATTATGTTGTACTAATATCTTTATTATAAAAGTTTTTTTAATTGTTACTGAAACATCACATTAAAAGTGAGGTTAAATTTATGTTTGGATTGTTAGAAATAATATTGTCCATCAAGATTCCTGAAACAACAAGAGGAAATTATTCAAGTGAAGGAAAAATCCAGTTTGAATTGAGAGGCACCTTTAAATTTGAAAATTTCGAAATTTTGGGATTTGAGAAATAATTTTCATAAAATGTAATTTTTGAAGACCGAACTGGGGCAACGAAACATTAAAATAAAATCATGCGTGTTCCCTATTATCTATGTCACATCGCATGTGGTGTCTAGACTCCAGACCGCTAATAATATCGATAATACGAGATCGAAATTCGGATTGATACTTATGGAGCATGCGCATTAAGCGTATGTCCCGTATCAAAAGCATCATTATTTTATCGATAGTCCTTCATTATTTTCCACTCCTTAACAAATATGATATCAACAGTTGGTTCAACAACAATGTTCTTTCACAAAAATATCATATTTTCATTTGTTTTTATCGCCAAACAACATTTAATTCAATTACAGTCCATTGACAAAACACCACCTTTTGTTGTTCACACATCGGGTGGTTCGGGCTCTCCTGGTAGATGTCATTCTCGTCGAGATTTTCTTCCATTTCTTCTTCTACTGAAATTGTGACCTTTTTCTATGAGGAATTTATCCAGCTCAACATGTTTTTACTTTGTGCAGGGCTTACTATGAAGGTAAGTACCAAAACAAATGAAGCATGACGATCGCTCGGTCTCTCTCTCTCTGATGCGCAGGCGCGAAAATGAAGGCGGGACATTTATGGTTGATGTTTGGTTGCTCTAACTACACGCTACCAATATGACAAGGAAAGACATCAAGTAAATAAATACATGGGATATAAAACATATTTTTATTAACTACGAATATTGATAACTAACCATAAGAGCAATGCAATGGAAGTGAAGTATTTCCTTGTCATATTGGTAGCGCGTAGTTATGGCAACCGAACATCAACCAATACATGTCACGCCTCCATTTTTGCACATGCGCATCAATTTAACGTTGCCGATTAGAAAGAGTCCGAGCGATGGTAATTTCCATTTGTTTTGGCTTCACATTTGCTGTCCATATTGGTACTTAATACATATATGGTATACACATACATAAGTCTAGATAACCCATGTCGGTGATAATAATAACCTTGGGCAGAGTGCCCCTAATGAGCAGAGCTATAAAACTAGAAAGCAAGCAAGTTAGAAGCATTGCCTAAAATCTATAGACAATGTTAGAAGCAAACATGAATACCGCAGCCATCTTTGGGCAAGCAGATCGAACTATCAAATTTTGAATTTTATTTGCCTCCAATTTATCAATCTCATTATTGATTACTGAAGAATGGAAGAAAGGACCAATAAAATGTTTGAGTTTTAAGACGTGTTTTTGGATTTTTCTTTCTTTTTCGATAGATCTTTATCACTGTTTAAAGTTTATTCAGTTATTTATTCATTGCTTTATTATAAAGTGTGATCACCCGAAATCATTTTGAAAAGAGTCATTCATGGCATGGTCAGTCAATGGTCGAAGTTTATTTTTATTTCGAAACTTTTTGCACCTCCTGCACATGCTCCAGGGTGTCCAGCAGCATCCATTCTGATGACGCACATCAGAGATGGGATGAAAATCAATACAGAAAGATGTAGTCAAGATCACAAAACACTTATACACTATATATATATATATATATATATATATATATATAATATATATATAAATATATATATAAAAATAATGTAATACTAATAGAATATTTATTAATCCCATAATGTCTTTAATATTTTCATTTTAAATGATGTCGGTCAAATGTTCAGTAAAATCATTGTTTAAACAATGGTAAAATCAAGGATTTCAATATTCTTGAAATATAATGACTTTTAACCATTGTTATTGTTTTGTGATTCACTCACCACATAACACAAGTTTGACTACTGAAAACGTCAATCGACCATTTTTAGTCCAAACAATCCAACAAATTTTCAAGTATCTGCCATCAGTGAACAGTTCCGTGAACTAAAATGCATTTCCAGAGCGGCTCATTAAAGATTATCTCTATATATATATATATATATGTGTTTTGTGTGTATATCTGTTCATTCTGTTCTGTGGTCAAGATTGAATAGTATTATATAGTATATAAGTGGGGGTGAGATGTGAGATAATTATAGTAAAATGCTTAAACTTAGAATTAGCGAGTGATATAGATTGCTACAAGTAACGGATATGCTGAATACAAATCGCAATTTATTATTTAAAGCCATTATACTAGCATTATGTGTGATATCATTCGTGCATGTTTTTTTATTTCCCTTGTATGATATGGATATGGAAAGGAGCACTGCAAGAACTTACGGGGATTTCGAACAATCACTTTGCCTGAACAACATCAGAAAGAAAAAGTCATGGAGAGTAGGACATTGTCCGCAGTATGGCATAGTAACAATAATGCAGGGCGGAAGATTGGGCAATCAGATGTGGGAGTACGCTTCCGTTTGGGCATTAGCTAGAAGGACGGGCTTAGAACCGTATATTCCGAGATGCATTAAAGTAAAGCTAGACCTAGTATTCGAACAACTATCAGTACCAACGTTCGAAGAAATAGCCCACTGTCCCGTGCAATTTGAACATTTCGTCAAGTCCTTAGAGACTTGGAATTTCACGAATCAGAGCATCATTCTTCCACAATATTCCATTCAACCTGATTTAGTATCAACATGGGTCCAAGATATCGTTCAAGAGTTTACTATAAAGAACAAACTGTTAGAAAAAAGTCAACAGATACTACACACAGCTGTTCGAAATACAAATAGATTGAATCATATTTTTGTAGGTGTCCACATAAGAAGGACTGATTATATTGGGTATTTGAAAAGAAAATACGATACCCATCCAGCTGACCTGAACTTTTTCATATCTGCAATGAAGGCTTTCGAGGGCAAGTACAGCAATGTTGTTTTCATCATAGTAAGCGATGATCCTCAGTGGTGCTGGAAAAAGTTTGCATTTAAACCTAACGTGTATGTTTGTGGAAGACGCCACAGAAATTCGCCAGCATTGGATATGGCGATTCTTGCTTCTTGTAACCACACAATCTACGACTATGGTACATTCGGTGAATGGGGGGCCATTCTAGCTGGGGGAGAGACTATCTACTACAATCTCAGCCATCACTCTTCGGCTAGGCTAGGACAACTTATGAAAAACTGGCATACCATATAAACCAACGAAATCATTCAAAAAGGCTGACTTTCTTCTACAAATGATGATTTATTTATTTTTTTATGAAACAAAACTTCTGGTACCTAATGACTAAAGAATTATTTTTGCATGAAATTCATCTGAAAATATATATCTATCTGCCAAAGTATTTATGCTGAAAACGTAAGCTGTTGATAAGTGCCAAATCAACAATGACTGGATTTATTTTCATATAAAGATAGTGTTATGTATATACTATAGCATTATATTTATGGAAGTGTGTTATTGGAGGCACGCACATTGAAGATGCCAAATATTAAATGGGATTTTTTATTGTTCAATTTCCAACATTTTTATCAATGTATTTCTTAGGAGATATACAGATTCAGAAATAAAATTGCGGAGTATAAGCTTTACAATATGACAAAAATACATGATGGATAATCAAGTAATCAACTAGACCACTGAGGAATGTTTCCCCTTCCTATGCGTTCACCGGTCTCCGTCTCTTTTCAATCGTTATGGGCCTCACCTCACATTCGCAACTTTGAATATTGTAAATGTGCTATCGTTCGAGGTGAAAAGAGACGGAGACATCGCTAGAGACAAAACAGTAGGAAGGGGAAATATTCTAGAGTGGTCTAGTTGAATACTTGATTATCCATCGCGTATATCTGTTATATTTTGTGCTGGTCCACTGGCTCGAGTACATTTCGTTTAACCCATTGTAAATCCTATACCCCGCAATTTTATTTCTAAATCTGTAAATTTAAGATACCAAAATTTCAAGAGATACTAATGCTGGATGATAATTAATATTTTATGAACTATAGGTACGATGAGTCGGAAATAATAGTCAGTGATGTCAGTCACTAGTTTAGAAACACAATAAGAGCGGCAAAATAATATAATATTTTACAATAAAAATCTATTGTATCCCGATATTCCGCTTGTTTTAGATGCGATATGCCGCTTGTTTTAAAATGCGGACACAGCGCACCAGTGCCAAATGTATTTTGGCTCGTGCAATAGATCTTATGGAGCATTTGAAGCAACCTCTATTTTAACGAAAGTTCGTGGTCGAGGTTAGCAATTGTACTGATATTTATCGACGGGGGCGCGGAGGTTGCAACACTGAAAGTTCGAGCTAAGATGAGTCACTGACTATTATTTCCGTCTTATGGTATAGTTAACCAATCTCATTGAAAAAATCACCAACACTTATTTTGTAGTCTACCTATGAAACTCTGTTTATATCTGTACATATGTAAACTATGAATACCTTGCATAACCTTGTTATTTTTTATATGACCTTTGGAGTTTTAATTTCAATTGAAAATTCAATTTACAAAAGATATTTATCTTGTTAAATTTATATCTAAACTATGTGCCAAATATAGTATTATCCAAACTTCTTAACTGTGATCTGTTTTTCTTTCATTGTCAATTTTGTGTTCATTACAATATTATGATAGGTAATGTGTTTCACTTTTTACCTATGTGAATGATGAATTGATAAAAATAAGATACCCCATGTAAACAGTTTTATTTGTCTTTGATACCATCTGCTTGAGTAACAATGGATAGTCGAAGGCTTATACATTTTTTTCCAGATGAGACATTACTATGTATTTTATTGAAAGTAAAGGTTAATTCAAAATGCACCAAAAATCTGTTTAAAGTATTTTTGGGATTTCAGTTGACCAAAAATTCCTTCTTCAAATAAAGTACAACACAATATGAGAAACAGTTCAATAAATTAAAGCAACAAGTGAGGTTTGCTTTCTAATGAATTGGAAAGGGCAATTCAAGAGATTATCTTATAAAAATTACTTTCCATTTTTTGGGGTTTTTCTGCCCCTAGAATAAGGTCAGATATCTGTTCAAGAAGATCAAATCGACAAATTCGCCCCACATGTTAATTCATTTTGGAATTCCAAATTAAAAAAGATATATTTTCAATTTGTTAGTTAACATTGCAGTTGAAAATTATTAATACATAAAAACTTTTTAACAAAAAATTAAACCGACGAAAAAATCAACTGAAAAGCAAAAAATTAAATAAACCTTCTTAGTCTAAATGATAATTGAGCTCCTAAACTAATGTAAGTAACTGATTTTGAGTCGGCGCCAAACAAACAATTATCGAAGATCATTATCTATGAAAGAAGTCATCAAAACGCAGCCGTGCATCTCGCTGCCATCATTTTACGCTTCACCTAATTCAATTGCTAGTTTGTTTGGCGCCGACTCAAAATCAGTTACTTACATTAGTTTAGGAGCTCAATTATCATTTAGACTAAGAAGTTTTATTTTTTGCTTTTCAGTTGATTTTTTCGTCGGTTTAATTTTTTGTTAAAAAGTTTTTATGTATTAATAATTTTCAACTGCAATGTTAACTAACAAATTGAAAATATATCTTTTTTAATTTGGAATTCCAAAAAATTAAGGGGTTTTTTTTTTTTTTTTTTTTTTTTTTTAAAAGTTTTTATTTTTCAATTTTTTGTGGCTAAAATCTACCAATTACTACCTACTTGTTTTTTGATTACTTCCAAAATACTTACCCACCTTACTTCAACTATTACCAGTTAAATAATATGATTATCTACTTTTACTATTTGTTGTAATATAAATTATTTTCGTTGTTCTGGTTAGTTTATTTCATTACTTTGTATATCATTCTATCCTCTCATAAAATATACTGATTTTGACGGATGTGAAACAAGAATAATGTCAGTAGCGATCTGTCATTGTCAACTACGTATGTGTGTGCCAATGTTCACTAGTAAAAAATCAATTATCCCCTATTTTTCTACCCGTAAGAGTGGCTAATTCCTTTCGAAATCCAAAAATAAGGTATACCCTATCTATTAATATCCTTCATTGTGCTACCCTTAGGGGTGGATTTCTACTTTTAAATTCAAATGGGACCAACTTCGAACTACACCCTATCCACTGAAAAAAGAATTATCGGAATCGGACGACTCAGTAAAAAGTTATGCTTGGTCATACGTACAAAAAATATATATATACGCGTCGACTAGAGAACCTCCTCCTTTTTGGTTTCGTCTGTTAAAAATTTACTTACTATGATGTCGTTTCAGCAATCACTTCTGAAATTTAATGGGGTCTATTTGAAGCCAAATTTCTCTAGTTACAGCAAGGGCATCCATTTCATATCATTGTGATCAGATTTTGTTAGTCTTCAAAGTCTTGATGTTTCTCCCGTGTAAGTTTTACCACAAACACTATTTTTTGTTCATTGGTTTTGTCTGGATTAATACCAATCTAAAGGTATTGAGTTTAACACAATGAATATTAATAACACACTAGATATGTTAGATGTATGTTTACACAACTTTTGAATTTGTGATTTTCTCCTATTGACAAAACTTTGGAATGGCAATGGTTTCCCTACTATTCATGGAAATTTCGAAGAAAGGTTTATAGATATCCACTAAAAAGGTCCTAAAATTTGGTGGAAATATGCCAATCAAATTTATCAAAGAAATGGAAGAAAACCACAATTTTTTTCTAGATGTATCAATTGAAGTGTATCAATTTCATTTTAAAACTACTGCTTACAGGTAAAAAACACACTAACAGATCAAATCACCAAATGAGAATAAAAAAGGGTGTCATCAAAGCTCTTTTACGAGAGCCGAATTGATTTTATTATTTTTCATTAAATCAATTCTGAAAATAATGCATAATGTCATTGGATTTTTCTTGAATTCGAAGTTTAATTACATAAATAATTATTAGTTATCATTTTTTGAAGCGATATTGAGATTGATACCCAAGTAATAATATTTATTTTCATTTTTGACAATTACAATGTACAGGAGTATATAGTAATGGTCAAGAAGTAGGTAATATTTATTTACATACAGTGCTCGTCTAAAGTCCGGTTCCCCCCTACTAATTTTTTAACCCCTGGTATATCGCAACGAAATTTGGAGTGCTTAAATAAGAAATAAAAACCTACTTTTTCATGAAAAAATCACAGGTGAAAGTTTTTAAGATGGCGGCTGAGCGCCATCTTCAATATTTTTTTTAAATAGAACACCCCGAATATTGTTCCATTTTCGAAATCTGCTCATAATTGTCAACAGTTTTCTCTAATACACTTTACTCCTAAATTCAATTGTTTTCGAAATATTAACGTTTGAAAAGTGACATTCCGGTTTAAAATGAAGTATGGATTTTGGTCACTTCCGGTAAAACATTTTGCTAACTAAACGTTTTTATTGATTTGTGGTTAAATTTCTTAATGAATTCGACTAATAAGAGGCGTAAAGAGAGTTTATTAAGGATAAACAGTACCGCTTACCGGAAAATCTCGAAGCCTACGAATGTGTTCTGTAAATTCACAATCAAAACAAATTAGTTAGCTGAAAAATTAAAATTTATTTTTGAATAACACTTTTATTTAACCCAACAATTATTTAATCAAGTGTTCAATGTGGCCCCCTCACAAATCTTGACAATAAAGTGCCCTATTATAAATAGCTTCTCTCAGGTTGATGAAAGTCTGTTCATCTATTTCTTTTATTCTGCGTTCCAATTCTTCTATTGTTTGGCATTAAGAGATTGTTTTGCTAACAACGTTTAGTTAGCAAAATGTTTTATCGGAAGTGACCAAAATCCATACTTCATTTTAAACCGGAATGTCGCTTTTCAAACGTTAATATTTCGAAAACAATTGAATTTAGGAGTATTAGAGAAAACTGTTAAGAATTATGAGCAGATTTCTAAAATAGAATAATATGCGGGGTGTTCTATTTAAAAAATTATTGAAGATGGCGCTCAGCCGCCATTTTAAAACTTTTAGCTGTGATTTTTTCAGGAACAAGTAGGTTTTTATTTCCTATGTAAGCCCTCCAAATTTTGTTGCGATATACCAGGTGGTTCAAAAATTAGTAGGAGGGGAACGGACTTTAGACGAGCACTCTGTATATACAAACATACATAAAATATAAAGTTATACGTACATATTGAAATATATAACTATCATTGAAATAAAAAGGCATCAATGGAATGAACACAATATCTAATGAGGCTATGTTTTGAAATATATAACGGAACAATCACTGTCTAATATATATGAGAAATGAGAACATGACAAAATCATTAATAGAATAGAAACATTTATTCATCAGGAACAATTTTAATTTTCTCTGAAAGTTTGGGAGGGTAGAACATAATTTCAAATCTTTGGGCAATTTATTGAAGAAAATCAAATAAGCCCTATATGATGATTGGTATGAAACTGTATACTTTGTGATTTGAAAATTATATATATATATATATAAATATATATATATAAATATATATATATATATATATATATATATATATATAATATATATATATATATATATATATATATATATATATATATATATATATATATATATATATAAACAGTGGGGAATAACGGGGATCTTCAGTCAGCACAAGTGTTGAATTATGAAAACCTCTTTAATACGTTGGACCAAGCTTTCGTTTCAATTTTGAAACTTCTTC
Source organism: Gonioctena quinquepunctata (assembly GCA_018342105.1). Classification (NCBI taxonomy): domain Eukaryota; kingdom Metazoa; phylum Arthropoda; class Insecta; order Coleoptera; family Chrysomelidae; genus Gonioctena; species Gonioctena quinquepunctata. Next base: position 394,132 of record JAFIRS010001096.1, read on the forward strand.
AGTCGTCATATCTAAATTTATATATATATTTGAACTTTATCATGTGTTTCTGATGTTTTGGAAAATTTATCTTTGTTTTAAAAAATGCAGATGCACATTTCAAATATATAAAGTGAAGGTGAGATTGAGATATTCAATTTCACGGAAAGATCCCTTACATATTGTCTTGATACCGGAGATAGTTCTAATTGAAGCCAATAAATGGTTTACAGCCAATAAATTGAATTTGAATCAAGCCAAGACACAATCTTTAACCATCTCCTCACCTATAGAGAAGTCACACTGGGTTTGGCAGTGAAATTATTAGGTGTACATATTGATGACAATTTGTCTTGGGTCAGTCACATACATTATTTATGTAATAAATTATCAAGTATAATGTTCATGCTCCGAAGACTGAAACCAATACTAAGTTTCACAGCTCTAAAAATGGCTTGTTTTTCACTCGCATATTTGCTACTCGATAATTTTATGGGGGGGCTTTGTCCCATTCTGCTAAAGCTTTCATTCTACAAAAAAAGCCATAAGGATTTTAACAGGAGCTTATAGGCGTGATTCGTGCCGACCTCTTTTTACAAAACTGGAAATTATGACTATTCCATCGGTTTACACTTATAATTCCGTATTGGAAATCCACAACAAGAAAGATTCATTAACCAAAACTTCAGACCACCATAATTACCCAACATGATCTGGAAATCTTCTTAGATGTCAACGATATAGGTTGAATAAATCTAGGGAGAATTCGATCGACATTGACCTTTATAACAAACTTCTAGATTACTTTTAAGATCTTCCACAGAATCTTTTCAAGAGTAGAACGAAATCTTTTTTTCAAACTCACAGTTTTTACTCCACTTCAGAGTATCTCAATTTCCCCGCAACTCTGAATTCGTTGAATGAAACAAACCGATCTTACTCCTACGAGTACAAGTGCAATTGATTTCCGCTAACACACCTTAGATATTAAACTGGTGGATGTATATGTGTTTAATTGTATTGTATTTTACTCTATATATGTCATGTATTAGTATGGACTTTTGTTCTTATCTTATTTTAATGTGACATTGTTCAACATATTTTAATGTGACATGTTCAACATATTTTAATCTGTTTTTATACTTACGTTTTCTTTCTGACTTGCTATAATTATACAGAAATGTATGAAAAATAGTTAAATAAATACTACTATTATTCTTTTTGTCCCCATTATTTGCTCGTGTGGACCAACCCCAAAAACATACACATACCTCAGTCGAGATTCTACTTGTCCATAGTTGAGTATTTGTTTTTCATTCAAGATCTTAAATGGGTTTTTAAATAGGTAGTTTTGACAATTTAGATTTTGAATTAACGTTTCACAGTGTGTTTTCCAACAAAATGTACTGCCAAAATGGACACCGAGTGTGACGTTGAGGTTTAGGGGTGCACATGCGCAGAGCTTAATTAACGACAGTAACCCAAGCAAGGGAATGCCTCTCTTCTGCCTGGACCACCAAACAAGTAACATGTCTGTGATAGATAGATAGATAGATAAGTTTATTGTGTTAAAAAAATACAATTATTTTTATTCACAAGGGCTCGGCTAGTAAGCGAGCGTAATTCCACATGGATCCTAAGTATAATAAAGAGTTGTACAAATTTCTACGTTGTAGCTAATAGCCACATTTACACAGTCATTCATTCATAATGAACGAACGTAGCTTCATTATATTCATCAGGGACTTCGCTAGGTTTGCTAACAGTAACATGTTTTGTGTATTGAGTACAAGTACTAGACCATCAATATTTTAAGATTTAATACATAATCCCATTTGTGATTTAAGAAAAAAGTAATGATCCATTCCTAGTCTTTTTAAATTAAACGTAACTACCAATATGTTACACCGAGGAATTTAATGGTTAAGTTTGTGTCACTCGATTATTTGTAGTTTCAATATTTAGTTCAGGACTTCTGATAATTCTGGAATCTAAGAAAGTGGGTTTTTTCATTATTGATTTTGTAATATTTCGTTTTTGTGTGATTCGATTACAGAGGTATCATCAGCATAATAAGAGAAATATCACATATTAAACTGTTTGTTATTGATATATAAAATAAATAATACAGAGCCCAATAACGAACCCTGTGGTACTCCAATGGAGATGACAACTGTTGTTACTGATATTTTGGATATTGGTGGCGGTTTCTAAAAAAAAATATCCATTTGTTTGCTAAACTATGTATTCCATAATTTTGTAGTTTGAGCAACAGTCTATCATGATCAACACAGTCAAATGCTCTACTTAGGTCACAAAAAACCCAACAGATCATTCTCCTGCATCTAGTAACTTGATAATATTGTAATAGAATGAATTGCTATTTTGAAATCCATGCTGATTTTAAGTTTTTTTTTCATTTTGTAGATATGTATTCAGTCTATTCAAATAAGCATATTCAAAATAAACTTTTGAAAATACTGATGGCATTGTGATGGGCGAGCACAAAAACATCTCAAGAGATGTTAAAAGTACGAGATTTTGAGACATTGAACATCCACTGCGATGTTCTCAAATCAAATCATTTATTGGTGTTTCCAATTTACACTTACGTGCTTACACAAGTCAATAAAAAGAGTATATACATGTAGGTATGATACAACGCACATGATACACACACATACATATATTGGTTTAGATAAAATTTACAAACAATGATAATATTGGTGATTACCCATTCTTAATTAAGTTTAAAATCTTTGACATCACAAGAATACTCTAGAAACTCTTTTACAGAATAAAAACACTTCCTAATTAAAAACTTCTTCATCACACGTTTGAATACAGTGACCTCCAGGTTTCTGACCTGTTTATACATTAATAGAATTTTTATAGAACGGCCAATGTCCGCCGCAGGTAACGATTTTCAGGATGATTACTCTCGTTTCGGACGTCCATCGTCTTAATGGATTTAAAAGGTTTTCAAGAAGTTTCGAATGCTTGTATCTGCAATCGTATTCAGGTGAATACTGTATTCACCTGAAGACGATTGCAGATACAAGCATTTGAAACGTCGTGAAAACCTTTTAAATCCATTAAGACGATGGACGTCCGAAACGAGAGTAATCAAGTTACCACATCGTCTACAACCTTCAAACAAACGATTTTCAGGATGTCACAAAAAGAACTTATCATAAGTTTTTTTGATAGCCTTTTCATATGACACAACAGAACATTCCCAAAACGTTTTGCGCACATTAAATCGCTGTAAATAAAACATTTTTAGAGATCACTTTCTGAAGTCTTTTGTTATTTATTTGGATATTTAAAGGTGTCTGTCACATTCTATTTGAAAAGGAGGTTTTTTTTTCAATTTTTATACCACCCGGAATGCATCCCTCTTTTAGGATGTTCGTCATGTAATCTAAATGGATATTCTTCTTGAAAAAACGAACTTGACACATTCTGAGTGAATCTTTTCCATTAGTTTATTCTGTTGGGTGATAGTGTTGGTGTTGAAAACTGAAAATAAAGTTTTTTCATAACTCCACAAAGGCTTTTATATTTCTTAGGGTACTGAAATTAAGATTTCATCTCATGAAACAGATTTGATGTGAAAAATACTAACAACCAATTTTGAAGATAATTGCAATATGATTAGATATTTTCTTAGATATAATTTCAATTGTATCTCTAGGAAGGAAGATTTAGTTGAAATTATAATTATAAAAATATTAATTTTCGCAGTGATTTCAGTTTTATAACAAACCGAATTCTTCTATTTGAAGAGTCAGTTCGCATACCTAAATCTGTTGGAAAACATAAGGAGTTGTTTTTTATTTTCTAACTCCCCATAATCTGAAAACTAACAAAGTTCCCAATTTAAAATGTATAAAGAAAACAGGTCGTTTTTTCAAGAAACTTCAATGATACAGTTTTAATGTCATTACAGATTCGAACACACCCTATCAAAAAATACTCATTGTATGCTTTTGAGGTTATATTATGTTTATGGACTATGCTAATACATTTACTTCATGTAATACTTACTTTATTTACTTAATGAGTGATATAAAAAACGTCTACTATATATTTGGTAATCCTCACTACACTTCAAACTCTCATCACTTTCCACGTTTTTCTCAGTTGAATATTTAAAAAAAACTTCACCAACGCTTCACACTATTCCATGTGCCATACAATGGCCATACATTCCAGTGTTGTTCTGCGAGGTTTATCAGGTTTAATGGACAAATTGTAACATGGCGAGAATTTTAAAATGAAAGCAGAAAATGAGTGGAATAGGTCATTTGGACATTGATTTTTATTATAATGAATAAATAATATTGGTTTAATTTGCTTGTGAAAATCTAAGAATGTTGTTTCTGTCCTGTGTAAAATAGGAGGTGTATTGGTATTAAAATGAAATAATTAGTTGAAAGTGAGGGTTCGAAAAATATAAATATAATTTTTTTAATTTTCGTTATGTAAAATGATCGTTATTAAAAAAAAAATCAGAGCCACATGATCTACTACTTTTCAGCTTTATTTTCAGTAAAAGGTAGAAATCTTCTACTGTATATGGACAAAGAGTGCCATTTCAAGAAGATGATTAAGAACGATTTTTATTAACAAATATCTTATCCACTGAATACTAAATGCAAGGGTGTTTGTTGAAAGCATTTTCTACTGCTGAAGGGTCAGTTAGTATTTTATTTAATTGTTTGATGTGGATATTGGTAGTTCTGGGTGTTTTAGCAGAATATTTCAGAAACAATCTGAAATCATGCTTTATTCTTATTAGAAGATCTGAAGATTCTAATCTGGATCTCCCGATTGCGAGCGGTAAAAATTCATTATAATAGTTTTTATATTTTTTGTTTTGTAGGATACAGCACATACTTCAATATTTTTGTTAATGTAGTACTTAGATCTATGTTTTTAGCTGATATAGTGTTTTTTGTCTATATAGCTGCTCCTTCCACCTTATAAAGTGTTCTGCAGTAACTACTTAGATTATCAATTTTATTCGAATGGAGACTGAATATTCAGTAGCAATAACTTTGGATCACACAGTTTGTTTTTTGGTTTAATTTATACTCTACTAGCTGACCCGATAGATGTTGTTCTGTCCAAATTTCTATATTTCCTAAAATTTTTTCCTGAAAATTGTCAACAGCGTAGAATTTATTGTTTCCTTTATTTTTCTTTGTGTTGTTCCATGCTTTTGACTCAGCCCGCTTCCCGTTTTCCCCTTATCCTGTTTTATTATGTATATATATATATGTATATATATATATATATATATATATAAGAAGAGAGTTTTGTTTCAATTTCAAGCGAGCCCACCATCCGCCTATCGGCTTGTGGTCTCCCTTGAATTCGAAATAAAACTTCTCAGAGTGCTAATACCTACCGGCAAGGACAAAAAAGTGAAATGCACAAAATTATGATGCGTCATCTATAATTTGCGGAGTGAAACTCAACGATAGTGCTGTGAAATTCGAAGGCCGGAAATTTCGTGCAACATCGATACGTCACCAACACTTGTCAGCACAGGCCAATCCACAGATTTTTTTTTTTTTTTTAGATAATGCTTTTTTATTTAATTAATATACAAAAGTCTACAATACAAAAAAAAATCTTAACCTATACCACATATTTCAGACTATAAAGAATAACAATTTCAGCAGATGTATACGTGCATATATCCACATACATCTCACATATATATCCATACACACATATACATAGAAAATGTAAATAAAAAACAATTCAGATATTCAGGACAAGCTCAATTAATAAAACTAGCGAACATATCACAACAAACCTGTTCCCGAAACAATGAAGATATATATGTATCTTTACCTAAAAACCTCATTCGGACTATTACAAACAACAAAAAATGTTTTGTGTTTGATTTCAGTGTTAAAATAAAATAAAAAAAGATTTTTGTGTGGACACACCCGGGATTGAACCTGGGCCAGGCGATTATACAAAGCACACGCTCTAATCACTGAGCTACTCGCACATTAACTGAGAGCTTAGTTAGTGAAATTTCTTGAATTTTCCAATTTTTTTCCATATTAACCATCCTATTACAAACATTAAAAAAAAACTAGCCAAATTGGTCCAGCCGTTCTCACGTTTTGCGCTTACAAAGAATCGAGATTCATTTTTATTATATAGATTATTGTTGTGTCATTGGATTTCTCCAGAGATATAAAAAACACTGCATGAAAGCTCCACTGCTGGGCCATTTAGATGGGTCCATTACTTTTCATAATTGTTAGCATAGACACTGACTGACCTTCAATGATGAACTCTGGATTGTTTTGTTCTAACCTCTGGGAAATTAGTTGTATCTAACCATCTCTATTAGATCTATTGCTGTTGGATTAACTCTGAAAATATGTTGGTTTGTGAATTTTGGAACACCGAAAATTTCTTTGCCATTTACTTTTATTGAGTCATGGTCTACATCCCTCTTCTTTCTATGACTACATCCCTATTCTTTCTTCTATCAACCACTATTTGATTTGTTTTCATTGGCCATGTTAATGTAATCATCACAGCTCTGGTCTTTGTTTGTAAAATGACATATGATTATTTTATTTTAGGAAATTCTTGACTAGCATTTGGTTTTTTATTGATACCTGTGTCTGTTTTTATACCACTCTCAGTTTTATGGGAGACTTTTCGCACGAATCTGACTGCAGATTGAACCCTGAAAGATGTGCTCTGGCAGAACATGTGCTCTGCCAGAACATGTGAATAATTTTGACCATCAGTTAAATTATGATTCAGTGAAAGTGCTAGCAACAGAGTCACATACAACTAAGAGAACATTCTTAGAAATGGCTTTCATTTCCCAAGAAAACAATTGCATCAATAAAAAAACAGATAACTATTTGAGTGAGATCTACTCCTACTTATTGTCTTTAGATATCAATCCAAATAGTGGCAACAATGTAATATCAAATAACAGTACTCAATCAATCAATCAAACTTTTATTGAATAAGTGTTTTTTCACAATAAATATCAGAACAAAAGAAGAAAATTCATAACATCGTTGCAAAATACTGACTAATTCAACAGGTCAAACATCGGGATATACACACATATATATATAATAAAACACATTGTATTCGCACACTTAAGAGTAAGTTGCAAATTAAAATTGAATATGATTCGCGATTACACTGAACAAACAATTGACAAGTAAGTATTAAAAGAAATTCCTCAAAAACACATTAGGGTGTTTGGAGATACTCATCAACGGAGTAGTATGCATGCTGAAGTAGAAATACCTTAAGTTGCCTTTTAAACAGAAAGATATTTGAGGTCAATTTCATGTCTTCACTAAGATGGTTATACAGCTTGACCCCATAGCACATGGGATGATTATGAGATACTGCCAATCTGCTGTAAGGCTGATGGAGTTGTGAAGAATCTCTGGTAAAATGATCATGAATTTGTTCATTTTTGGGTATGCTTGAAATATTTTTCTTGATATATATTAAAGTATGATAAATATACAAACTAGGCATTGTCAGTATATTAAACTGTATGAATAATGGCCTGCAATGATCCCTTGAGGATGCACCTGCCATAATTCTGATTGCCTTTTTGTACAACAAATACTTCATGGGCTTTGGCAGCTAATCCCCATTGTTCTAGTCCGTAGAGCTATAACAGCCTGGAACAAACTGTGGTATAGGAGTTTGAGAACATCGAATGATACCGTATGCTTTAACTGTCGAAGTAAATATATATGTTTACTTAGCTTTAATTTAACACTTATGATATGATCCTTCCAGGTTAGCTTATTATCAATGGTGACCCCTAAAAATTTTGTGGAATTCATTTGATGTATCGTCTCCTTATTTATTTTAATCAGATAACTTATATCTACTGGAGTGTTTTTTGCAACAAAATTAAGCATTTGAGATTTAAAACCACCAGAGGTCGGTAATAATAGTTGGTACTAATGCAACAGTTGGTACCACTGAAACCACTTCCAAGAGACACCTGTCATGTGTCTTTGAACTAAATTAACTTTTTAGAATTATTCCTAACCTGTCAGTTTCACTAGTTATACCACATAGAGTAGACAGTTATATTCATATAATTTTATTGTGTTCCTTTTTTTTAATTACCTTTGAACTTCGTTTAATTCTTTCTATTGTATCACTATGTTAGATGAATATGTTTAACATCATCAAAAGAATATGTTTTACATCATCAAAACCAACCTCAACAAAGTTGTAAGTAGCATAATATTACGTACCGTAATATGCATTAATATTGGTTTTTATCTATTATAGTTTCCCTGATGATCGAAATAAACATTTCCGAAAGCTTGGATAAACTTTAAAGAGTTTTCTTTTTCATTGCTACTTACCCCAATATCCCTAGTTTTGTATATACAGTCAAACTCGGCTATAATAAACACTTGTTTATTATGAACCATTTGAAAAGTCCCGTCAAAAACGTCTATATACACTATGCATTTTTGTTTGAGTATAACGAACTCGGCTATTGCGAACAATCAGACATAACGGTCTACAAATTGAGTCCGTGAAATAAATAAATGCGGTTATAACGAACTACCGAGGAAAGATTATTCAATCAAGCGCCGATAATTTGCGAAATTTAACAACCGCGGTTGACCGGTGGGATTCCCCTATTTTTCTGTTAGGGATTTGTTAGATACATGGCGTAGTGTTAGTACGTGTTCAATTGCATTGTACCAACATGCCTAATCCAAAAGCATGCAGGAAGGCTATTACATTGTCGGTTAAGCTGGAAATAATTAGAAAATTAGACAGTGGGTGCACAAATTTGTCGGGATTATGGTCACAAAAAATCAAGTGTTGCCAATTTACAGGAAAAAAAAACTACTTGGATGCATGTACTACATATTTTCTTTATAGCAAACAACCTTTATAACGAACCATTTCTAAAGTCATTAAGATGTTCGTTTTAGCCCAGTTTGTTTGACTGTATATATATATATATATATATATATATATATAAAAAAAAGAATGTCCTTTGTGCCAAAAGGCACAATTTCTCTGAGAGGTTTGGTTCATATTCGAGAAAGGCCACGAGCCTTCCTGATGATTGGGAAACCTACAGCTGTAGGAGGGTGGTGGCTTTCTTGGAATTGAAACAAATCTCTCTTTCTTTTGTTATTTGTTTGCATTACTCTGAAAGCACTAAAAGCTTGACTTTTGGATTCGTGGATTGGCCTATACTGACGCCTGTTGGTGACCTTTCAATGTTGCACGAAATTTCCCACCTTTGAATTCCTCTTCACTAGGTTTGGGCTTCACTCCACAAATTATAGATGTCACATCTATAATTTCTGCATTTCATATATACATGTATATATATAATAGATGAAACTGGAGAAAATAAGAACACAAAAGAATTATCACCCCGTATAAAGTGTATTGATGATAAAATTATAGGATCATTCACGAAATAGGGGAGGGTGGGTGTACAAATAAAAATCCCCAATCCCATGGGAAAAATGTATTCATAGCATTATAAAAAGAAACATTAAAATCACAATATATATCATTTAGAATTAAAATTAAACATATTTCTTCAACAAACCACACCAATTAAATTAACAATTATTTATAAAAAAACTTCAAAATTTATATCACATTTTCAATTTTTCTGAATCTTATTCTCAGATTTTTTAGTCTTAATAGGAATAAAGGTAATAATGACAATAAATAAGGTGAAAACTATGAAAACAAAATCATCACGTTTTACACCGTCATGTATGAATTATACACACAATTATTTACATAAATGAACACATTATTTTTTGCAAGATTTTTTCAAAAATACCTGAACAAATCCGCTACCCAGTCAGTGCTTATTCAATAATTGGTTGAACTAGTTTCAAAGGAGTACTTTTCAATGTTTCAATAATCGACCCAGATGTACGTTTGTAATGTAGTAAATTACCAAAATCAAGTTTTGATACAAAATATATTTTTATTCAAATAGGTAACTTACACATTATGATACAATGTTTTTGAAGCTTGCTATAAAATAACGACTTTGCTTTATTTTTCATCTCATAAAAATAATCAAGTCCTCTGAAGGTTCTACAATTTGACGATATTTCAACCAGTATTTTTAAAATGACACTTGAGGATTTCATAAATTATAAAGTCCCTAATGTAGTAATAAGTGATTGTGAAAAAGATGGATTTTTCAACAAAATATAAAAAGTTGAAGTGATTTGTTTTTCTACATGTATTTCAATTGAAAAACACTTTTATATACTTCTTGGCAAAAAATGCACCTCGAAGTTTTTGGCACATTTTTGAGAAATGTCATGAAGGCGTATGAAAGGAAAATGTCGGTCTGCAAACTGATATGATTCTGTAATAGTGAAGCTAATTAATTCATTATCGATTGCTTCATGTGATTTTTTTACAGCAAAACAAAATAACGATTTTGATTATAAAATAACTGTTAGGTTCCTATTACAGTGCCATACAAGCACAGAACAAAAACTTCATACACTACCGGGCTAATTTTGTATACAAATGAAAACATTTTTATTTTAAATTTCTCAGAAAATTTCCAAACTGAAAATGACCTATACAAATTCTAAAAAAAAAAAAAATGTATACAGTGCATGCTACTTAACTTCGTTATTATTTCTTGTTTTTCAAAATGAAAGAAACCATCTTGTATAGCTAACTGAAATATATTAGGAAAACATTCCAATTTAAAAAAATTACCCCAAAATTTCTATTTGAATACTTTTTTCTGTGTCTTGAAAAACACCGATGTTTACATCTGAATCGAAAGGTTGATAACGTGGATTAAAACGTTCTTACATATAGAATGCTACAGATACTGATCTTATATTCACTGATTATTATTATCAATTATAATTGAACAATTAACAAAACGGCATAATTTGTACCTTCTCACTGTCACTTCTCAATTTTGTTTATCGGCAATCATAATTAATAATAGTTTGTTTGGTTCCTTTTGTTTATTATGAAGGCGTTCTTAATTCAGACTTACTAATTCGGAATTCCGAGATATTAAGTCAGAATTCTGACTTACTAAGTCGGAATTAGCTAATTCCGAAATATTAAGTTGGAATTTTGTCTTACTAAGTCAGAATGAGCTAATTCCGAATTATTAAGTCGGAATTCCATCTTACTAAGTCAGAATTAGCTAATTCCGAAATATTAAGTTGGAATTTCGTCTTACTAAGTCAGAATTAGCTAATTCCAAATATTAAGTCGGAATTCGACTTACTAAGTCGAATTAGCTAGTTTCGAGATATTGAGTTGGAACTACGTCTTACTAAGTCAGAATTAGCTAATTCCAAAATATTAAGTCGGAATTTCATCTTACTAAGTCGTAATTAGCTAATTCTAAAATATTAAGTCGGAATTTCATCTTACTAAGTCAGAATGTGCTAACTCCGAAATATTAAGTCGGAATTCAGAATTAGCTAATTTCGTGACATGAATTTCTATTTTTGAAATACATCAACTAAAAAAATTAGAAACTAAAGTCACCTCAATACGCCATGCTCAACAAGATACTCAATAATTCCTTGGATTTCTACTGGAAGGTCTTCATGAAGACTTGGATTGAATAACGAAGAAACCTGAACTATTTCTGACTGACATTGAATCACAATGAGAAGGTAAATTAATCTTGGTCCAGGTATAAAAGAGTAGACGGACAATCCAAACTAACAGATTAATTTGATGGCCAACTGATTCGATTATTACGAAGGCGTAGAAGGGCCAACAACAAAATATTTTTAAAAACATTTGGAATTGCCACTTTGAACTGACAATTGTCACTTTGAAGTGACAATTGTCACTTTGAAGTGACAATTGTCACTTTGAAGTGACAATTGTCAGTTCGAAGTGACAATTGTCAGTTCGAAGTGACAATTGTCACTTCAAAGTGACAATTGTCAGTTCAAAGTGACAATTCCAAATATTTTGAAAAATATTCTGTTGTTGGCCCTTCTACGCCTTCGTAGATTCTGACTGGAATCTTTTGCTTCCAATTCCATAGAAAACCTACCAAGTCAAGCTGTCGCATTGCTTGGATCTGTACACTAGAGAGGAAATCTGAGGACCTGCCAAAATGCAAAAAAGGAGGAAATGCACAAAATCATTATCAATACAAAAATTTCCGAAAGTATTAGTGTTTCACATTCGGAAAGAAATGCTGGAAAATTGAATGGCTCCATAAAATAATTAAACACGCCCTAGATAATATTATTCCGTTCCTGTATGCTTGTATGGTAGTGGACATTTCAAGGCTTTTTGTAGACATTACAGGCACATGGCACGAGTATAATGGTTCTCGAGTGTCACTATTATTTCCTTCATTTATTATTAATTTTATGTTTATCTATTGTAAAACTATGGAGGCTATAAATAAATACTGAACTTCTACTACCCATTGTATACGAGATGATTTCATTTCAATACTGATGAATAAATTAACCTTAATTTATTTAGTATATTTAGAAAAAAGACATGATATTTTTATACTCTTGTTGAATAATGAAAATCAGCTATTTAAAGGAAAAATAATTTTACCTTGTATCAAAATTTTATGAACCTTTATCATTCCTTTTGTATATTTTATTTTGCAAACTGTATTGTATTATGGAACAAAGTATTACATTAATGAAGGGACTCAGTTCTCGTTCACAAGATTTCAGTTAACAAGTTTACTTTGGCATGTACAATTATCTGTATTGTAATACAGGGAATCTAAAGAAAACTAATAGTAATGAATCGGTCGGGTATTTTGCCATGTACTTCATTAGACAACATATTTGTAGGGTTCCAACGCCAGTTTCATATATTCAGATAGATAAAAAAATATTTCTCGTTTCAAAAGAAATCAGAAAAGCTAGGTGAGTAAGATTAAGATGACGCCGAGAATGCTGCAAGTAAACAGTGTTCTGAGAGCAACCACTACAATATTGATTACGCTCCTTGCGGACGTCCATCGTCTTAATGGGTTTGAAAGGTTTTCACGACGGTTCGAATGCTTGTATCTGCAATCGTCTTCGGATGAATACTGTACTCATTAAGATGATGGACGTCCGAAACGAGAGTAATCAAGTTACCACATCATCTACAACCTTCAAAGAGAAATATTAAACGCGGTGATTAAGAAAATATTATTATATATTTAATAGTAAACCTGATTTTTTATATCCTGCTGAATGTTTTTTTATATGCTTTTTCATATTTTCAAGATAACCATTGTCAACTCAGCATCTGTATCATAAACCCATCACAGGTTTCCAGGCAAACCCGAATTTTGGTAAAGAACGTTTTCCGAGATATTTGCTATTGAATAAGTTTTCTATTTGTTGTAGACTTAAGTATCACAAGCTTGAAACATTTTTAAAAAGTCCCCCTGTTGAAAATTCGATCTTTCCCACTCACTGCTTCTGCTCCTGACAACTGCACTGCTCTCTAGCAGGCGCGAGACATTTCAACGCGTGGCACAACAAGTCGCAAAAGTACTCCCTGAACGATCTGCTGGGCCGGAGCAACAACCACTGCTCCGGGAATCACCTGACTTCGGAATCGGTGCTGCTGGGAAATTCCTCAGATTTGACGATCTGGTACGTGATGAAATATTCGGGGTAGGCCTGCTCCCCCCTGTAGATGACATACTCGGGAAAGTTAAGGCCTCCGGCGGACGGTCGGCCAACCACGGAATGGTGGCCGGGGGGCGCGTGCGCTATCTTCATGGCACTGAACTGCAGGAAGGATTTGCCCAAGGTTACTCGGCAGAGGAGGAGATGCCTGAAAAGTAAGAGGAAGTGTCTCAGGAATAGAATCGTTCTGTTTACTCATTTATGGTCTATCTTATTTCAACTTGTATATTAGGGATTCCTATTTCATTAGATTATACATTTACAAGATAAGGTACAAGTATACTATATACATCTTTTTGAAGGTAATGCATGCATAAACCACAATTCCTGTATGTGATAAAAAATAGTTTGAGTTAAATAATTTAGAAAATTAAAACCATGGATCACTTGTTCCATCATTACATCTATTAGAAAAAGAGATACTTTAACCCTTTCCGTACGGCAGCTACACGAATTTTTTTTTCCGTACAGACGGGACTTTTGAGCGTGCCGAACAGACGGCTGTCGACTATGTGCGACACTATACAGACCGTGCCGAACAGACGGCTGTCGACTATGTGCGACACTATACTTACAGACCGTGCTGAACAGACGGCTGTCGACTATGTGCGACACTATATTTGATACTATACTTCAGCCTCAGATAATCCACAGTGGCTATCGTGATTTTTTTTTGTCTTTTAACCCGCGACGAGATCCCCGAGGGACCAGCAGCATTCTCCGACGACATTTCAAGGCATACTGGCGCGAAAAAACAAAAACACTGCACTCGACTTAGCACTGGCCATGCCAGGTTGCCGGATGTGGCATATGATCGACGGTGTCGACCACATGCGTCAGCCGCCTGAGCGGTTAGCATGCAGTGAACTCAAACGTTGCGACAACAGTCTGTATGCCAAATCTAAAAATTGTATGCGTCGCATCCCAACCGGCAGTCGTCCAGGAGGCAGTATACATGTCGTCAACCATATGCGACAGCCGTCTGTGCGGCACATATCCTCGGTGTCGCATAAGCTGCGTCAGCCGTACGGAAAGGGTTAAAGAAACTTGCTATAAATAAAATAATTAATAGAAAAACTTTTTAAAGACAAGCTTTTATTCAAATGCACTAAAAAGTAAACAATTATTTCTTTGGATGTGTGACGTAGGTTATTCTGTGAGTTATAGATTCAAAAGCTTGCCGCCCAAAGTTTTCAGTTTGAATACAAAAGCGACAAGCAACGTCGCACAACCAAGCAATAATTTTTTACTTTTTAGTGCATTGGAATAAAAGATGGTCTTCAAAAAGTTTTTTATTAATTATTTTATTTTGTGATTTTTAGTACCTCTTAATCTATGCATTTTTCTTAAAGCATCGTTATTATGAGGCCATTTTTTCCTGTAAGTTCTGAGGTAATAATAATAATAATAATATTCTTTATTTCATGTAAACATTTCTATATACAACACAATATATACATATGTATGGTACATACAAACATTGAAAGAAAAGACGTCTAATAAAAAACAATAATTTTAGTGATTTGTTTCAAAATATTCTTTCAAATCATATGGTTCCAGATTCAACAGAAGTTGTTTCACTTTATTCTTGAAGATACTATGTGTCGTGATAGACTTAAGACTGTTCGGTAATTTATTAAATTTCTATGCACATATATGAGGGATTTTTTTCTGTGAGTGTTAGTCTGTGTATAGGGAAGTTAATATTAAGTGTTCGTGTATTATAGTTGGGATTCATGTAATTTTCTGTGAAAACCTCCTTGTGCTTATGTAAAAATGTTAGACATTCGAATAAATATAGTGCAGAGACTGTTAAAATTTGTTTTTCTTTGAATAAACTTCTACAGGATTGTCTGAAGGGCATTTTATAGATAGTTATCAAAACTCTTTTTTGTGCAATGAATATTTTTTGTAGATTAGGTTCTGTTCCCCAGAACATAATTCCGTATCTCAACACTGACTCAAAATTTGCATGGTACAGAATTTTTACAGTTTTTTCATTCATGTATTTTGATGTCATTCTGATTGCATAAATGACCTTGTTCAGTTTTTGATAAACGGAATCGGTCTGCCTATTCCATTTCAGGAAATTATCTATATATACTCCTAAAAATTTTGTGTATTCATTGATTTTTGTTTCATCGCCCTGACAGCTTATACTCAACGGTTTCTCTTTTCTACACCTGTCGGTACTAAAAATCATCAAATTTGTTTTATTTGCATTCAACAGTAATTTATTTTTATCGAACCAATTCTTCGGTCTTGAGAAAAAAACATCTCCCTGGCTTATAAGGTCATCGCTTTCTTCAGCACCAATTATTAAATTTGTGTCATCTGGTAATTTACTACAGTTTCCTACGTTCTGGGCAATGGTGCATAAATCATTCAAGTAAATTATGAATAAAATCGGCCCTATTACACTCCCCTGTGCAATTCCTGTTGTGTTAATCAATAAATCTGATATTTTTGAAACCCCACCCTTTGTGATTGTTACCCTTTGGGCTCTTGAAGATAGGTACGATCGAAACCAGTTGTGTGCTTTTCCTCGGATTCCATAAGTTTCAAGTTTTTCCAACAGATACTCTTGATTCAACGAGTCATATGCCTTCGATAAATCTAGGAAAATGGCTAGTGCTAGGTTGTTATTCTCAATTAAATCTAAAATACTTTTGGTGAACTGGAAAATGGCGGTTTGGGTCGACCTACCCTTCAAATATGCATGCTGGGTATTTGTAAAGAAATTTGTAACATTCAAAAAGTCAGTCTAGAGCACATCGCTAACTCAAATAATTTTGAGAAGCCTGGTAGCAGATTGATGGGCCTGTAGTTTTCTATTAGCTGAGGATCCCCTCTTTTGAGGAGAGGTTTAATAAGAGCTTGTTTCAATTTTTTGGGAAATACACCTTGTCTGAATGAGCTGTTGATGAGAAATGAGAGAATTTCACAAATTTCTGACACCGCCAACTTAACAATACTCAATGGGATCTCGTCATCTCCACTGCTGTGTTTGTTCCTGAGAGATCTGGCGAGTTCAATGATCTCTTCAGGTGTTGTCGGTCTGAGAAGCATTGACCTGTCATTTCTCACCAGCAAACTCACATCAAATGGGACGTTTTCCAGGTTTTCAAGCATTTCTGAAACTATTTCATTAAAATATATATTAAATTCATTAGCTATAGTTTCAGGTTCTCCATCAATTTGACATTCATTCCTTTTTGAATTTTTTCCGTTTATTTCATTACAGATGGCCCACATGGTTTTATTCTTATTATCAGATTTATTTACCCTTTCTGTATAGTGCTGGGACTTGAGTTGTCTGAGAAGTTCATCGTATTCTTTTTTGCAGTTTTTATATTGATCACGAAACATAGGATTCTGTTTACTGAGTGACAAAAATATATCCAAACGCTTTTTACAGTCTGTTACTTCTTGATTTTGTGGAAAGTGTTTATGTTTTTTATTTTGTACCAGCTTTAAAGGAAAGCATTCACAGAAAATGCCATGAAAAGGTATCTAGTCTTTTAATGAGAAAACCATCTAAAGATTAACTCATCTGCCATCCTGCAGTAGTTGCCATCTTCAATTTATGAATTTCAACTAAAATCAATAATCTTCGACTAAATTCATAATCTCCGACCCCAAAAACCCCCACTTACCAATTTTGAATCGAATTGGAGCATAATTACAAAACTTGTCCGCCATCTTAAATTTTTTTATTTTGACAAAAAATTCACAATCTTCTTTCTCAAAAACCCCCACATATAGTTATTCTAATCCCAATTGGAACGGCAATAAAAATAAGAGCACTACGAGGAGTGTTCATATGCACTGCCCGGCAAATGGGAAATTTATATACTACCAGTGTTTTTGCTTTCAAAGCGTTCCTGGTACAATCATAAAAATGTTCAGTCGTGTGGAAGAGAATACCTTCTCGAAACTTTTTATGTCGGTCCAATTGGGATTAGAAATACTATACCAATTTTGAATCGAATCGTACCATAATCACAGAACTTGTCAGCTATCTTGGAGCCGTCATCTTGAAATTATGAATTTTGACAAAAAATTCATAATCTCCGACCCCAAATACCCCCACATAACAATTTTGAATCAAATCGGACCATAATCACAAAACTCGTCCGCCATCTTGGAGCCGCCATCTTGAATTCATGAATATTGACAATAAATTCATAATCTCCGACCCTGAAAACCCCTATATACCAATTTTGAATCAAATCGGACCATAATTACAAATTTTATAATGCATTGTCACTGGAATTATGAACACCTGCCAAATTTCAGCTCAATCGGATGTCGGCAAGTTCTCCAAAAATGGATTACAAATTTTGAACCGGAAAGAATGACAGAACGAACGAATGACATACAAACGAAGCAAGTTGAATAAAAGCTTGTAAAAACAAAGACAACCCTGCATTTTTTTTTAATTACAAAGCCTATAGAAATAAACCGAATAAAATATTTTTTAAGATATAAAACAACTACTACACAACAAATAAATAATAAAAAAAATATTACCAATATTAAAAATATGAATTTTGATATGGATGAACATGGAAGACCCTTTCTGACAGATACATTTTTCCAATGACTATTACATAAACATGGTATTTATGAGGTGAAAAATTGGTTTGATCATCATCAGCTGTCTCTAAACATTAATAAAACCAAATATATTGCCTTCTCCTTAACTAATGTCAACAGACCGTCTACAGTACTCTTAAGTTTACCGTCTACAGTACTCTTAAGTTTACCGTCTACAGTACTCTTAAGTTTACCGTCTACAGTACTCTTAAGTTTTCTTTTCAGGCAAGCGAAATTAATAGGTGCAGATAATGATTGGAATTAATACAAAAAGACAAGAAATGCAGTAACTAGTGATGTAAGACTAGAAACAAGAGAATGTTATGATCAAAAAATTTATGAGAATGTGGAAATCGCTAAAAGAATTGCTCAATGATAAGAAAAGTCAAGATCTATCCTATATCCAATTTTAAAACGCATTCAATGCATATTTCATCAAGAGTGTAAATGAAATAAGAAAAGAATAAAACCAATGAATGACAGTCAATACACTATAAGCTTCATTCCAGAATTTCCACCAAATTTTAGTGAACAAATCTTATCATCATTAAAAAATTAAAATACTGCAGACAGGAATGGAATAAACTTGGACATAATCAAACTAGCTATAGCTGGTAACTGGTTTCTGAATATTATCAATTTATCACTGAGCAAAGGAATATTTCTGAACGCCCGGAAAATATGTATAATCAATCCCATTGAAAAAATTAGTAACACTGTAATATGTTCGGAATTTAGACCAATCAATACATTGCCAGTATATGAAAAACTATTGGAACTAGCAGTCAAAGAACAATTAGTGATGTATATCAACAACAACAAAATTCTAATTACACAGCAGTCAGGATTCAGACAGACACATTCATGTGAAACTGCTTTACAACTATTGATTTCTTCATGGAAAGTAGATATTGCTGAAAAGAAACTAATATGTGTTGTATTCTTAGATTTTCAACGAGCCTTTGAAACAATCAAAGTGGAGCTACTATTACAGAAATTAGAAAAATATTGTATCACTGGAAATGTATTGAAATGATTCACTAGTTACATGAAAGGTAGGGAACAAGTCGTAAAATATAATAATCAATTCTCAGAAATAATCGAAATAAAAATGGAGTGCCATTCTTGGCCCAATATTATCATTCTCTTCATTAATGACATAGCTAAACAAATGAAGAAATGTAAAATAAAACTTTTCGCAGATGACACAATGCTATATTACTCAGGAACAGCTGCTGACATAGAGAACAACCTTAATATTGATCTTTCAAATATAAGTACTTGGTTATGTAATAATGGATTGAAGCTCAATGTAAATAAAAAGTAAATTTATGTTAATAGGTAATAGATGTCTCAAGTTAAAGTAATAAATGAAAATTTCAACTTTCATATAAACAACGAAAATGAGAAAATTGAACAAGTCAAGGAATGTAAATATCTGGGGTTAATGTTGGATCAAGAATTGAATAGGAAAGCAAATGAGAACTACATAAAAAAGAAAGTTGCAAGAAAAATACACTACCTCTATAGATTAAATAATAAAGTATCTGAATTTTCAAAACTAAGGATATATAAATGTGTCATAGCACCTCCTTTCGATTATTGTAGCACCATCCTATTTTTTTTAAATAATGAACAAATTAATAACTTTAAAAAATTACAAAATATGGCTATGAGGGCAATATTAAACTGTACTAGGCGAACACCAATTAAGGAAATGTTGGATACCCTATCATTGATGTCAATTAGACAAAGAATAAATTACAACATGTTAATGTTAATATATAAATTGAAAAATAATATGTTACCAATCTATCATTCAGATCAGCTGACCTATATAAGCAACCTACATATATATATATATATATATATATATATATATATATATATATATATAATACAAGTAGGAATGAAACTAATGATTTCTATATCAACCCTAATTTAGCAAAGGATTGATCTTGTTTGACAATCTACCAACGGAATTTAAAATAAAATCATCAATATATTCATTTAATTAACAACAAATTAAACCGACGAAAAAATCAACTGAAAAGCAAAAAATAAAATAAACCTTCTTAGTCTTAATGATAATTGAGCTCCTAAACTAATGTGAGTAACTAATTTTGATTCGGCGCCAAACAAACAATTATCGAAGATCATTATATTACTTTAAAGAAGTAATCAAAAAGCCGCTATGCATCTCGGTGCCATCATTTTACGCTTCACCTAATTCCCTAATTTAATTCCTAGTTTGTTTGGCGCCGACTCAAAATTAGTTACTTACTTTCAGTTTAGGAGCTCAATTATCATTAAGACTAAGAAGGTTTATTTTATTTTTTGCTTTTCAGTTGATTTTTTCGTTGGTTTAATTTTTTGTTAAAAAGTTTTTATTTTTCAATTTTTTGTGATTGAAATCTACTAATTACTACCTACTTAATTTTTGATTATATCCAAAATATTTACTTACTTCAACTTAACTGTTAAATAATATGATTATCTACTTTAACTATTTATTGTTATATAATATAATATTTTTTTGAAAGTTCTGGTTAGTAGAATGTAATTATTGTGACGGATGTAGGAGGATCTGTAAATGTAAACTACATATGTGCCAATGTTCACAAGTGAAAAATCAATCATTCCCTATTTTTCTACCCATAGGGGTGGATTATTTCACTCCAAATAATTTAATAAAAAAAGAATCATCCTAATCGGAAAACCCACTACAAAGTTATTCCTGATAGAATCGGTTAACGGACCAAAATTCAGAGGGTGAACGATCAATATCCTCCATTTTGCTACCCTTAGGGATGGATTTTTTGTTCAAATTCAAATGGGACCAACTTTGAAGTACAGCCTATCTAATGAAAAAAGAATCATCAGAATCGAACTGCTCTGTGACAAGTTATGCGTGATCATACATAAAAAAAAAATACGCTTCGACTAGAGAACCTCCTCCTTTTTGGTTTCGTCGTTTAAAAAGGAACGCTGCAAATATGTCAAAACCCATATTCCTATTTGAAAACATGAATGTGTTGCTTTCATGCAAGTTTAATTGTTATGTTACTAATTTTACGATTTAAATTACTAGATTGTGATAGTTTTTTTAGTGTGGTAATTGTGTACTTAGTATTTAGTCATTGTAAAGAGCTTACTGCTATTAAAGAGTTATATATATATACAGTAAAAACCGAATATAACGACATCGTTTATAACGACAGATCGGTTATAACAACTGAATGGCAAGGTCCCGGCCGAATCTATATAAACTAATAAGTACACATACCGCCTATAACGACATCGGATACAGCAACATATCGCTTAAAACGACGAAACTTTATCGATATTCATCGGCTATAACAACCAACCGTTTACCTATTCCAGCAAAATAAAACATTACGAACAATTTTCACCTTTATACTAATAATATGAAGGAATATTTTGCTATAGAACCTCTTTCCCGCTCTTTGCCATTTGACCTTGCATGTTTTACAACTTATTCAGTGCGATAGTTGACCACGTGAATTACAGGTTGATTTCAAAACTTTTGGTTTAGATCGTGCGTTTACGCGTTACTATGTCGCAAAAAAGAAATAGACAAGTTTTTAATATTGAAGAAAAATCACATATTATATGGAGATTCAGATATTCGATATATCTCGACAGGCGTACCACAGGGATCAGTACTCGGGCCCCTGCTGTTTATTTGTTTTATTAATGACCTTCCGACTTATTGCTCTGCTGCTTCTCTATCGATTGTATATGCAGATGATACCAATCTCGTTATATCAGCTGATAGTATTCCCACTATGCTTTGTAATGCGCAGAATGCTACAAATCAACTCTCCGAGTGGTGTGATTTGAATGGACTAGTTCTCAATATAAACAAAACTCAAATGATTAATTTTGTTACAAAAAATTCTTCAATAGATAGCAGCCACCTAGTGAAGCTGAACAATACATCAATTCGACAAGTCTCTGACACAAGATTTCTAGGAATCAATATTGATTCTAAACTTACCTGGAGCAATCATATTGAGTATATAAAACTCAAGCTTAGTAAACACATATTTCTGCTCCGTCAATTGAAAAACACACTCTCTCTTGAAGTCTCGAAACTGGTATATTTTAGTCTTATACAGTCATTTATGTGCTATGAAATAATTCATTGGGGTGCTACATCCAAGGCACAAGAAATATTCGCCATTCAAAAAAAGCAGTAAGGTTAATGATGGCGGTACGTCCGAGAGAACATTGCAAACCACTTTTTGTTAAAATTGGTATAATGACTCTACCATGTTTGTTTATATACCACTGCATTGTCTATGTGAGAAGGAATTTTACTAATATTCCTACTTGTGGACACTCTCACGACTATAGTACTAGAAATAAATATAAACTACAACAACCATTCGCTAGACTATCAGTGTCGCAGAATCATCCGGGATCGATTGGTGTCAGACTCTATAATGCTCTTGACGACAATATCAAATCTGCCTCTAGCTTACATTCCTTTAAAGCTAAGCTGAAAAACCATCTTGTGCTGAAAGCACACTACTCCGTTGTCTATAATGCTCTAAACTTGTGTTTCTACAAAATGAAATTTTCTCACCGATTGTTTTAAAAATAGTTGCTTTTAACATGTCTTGTTAAGTATAGTGTGTGTTATTAATTGTAACTTGTGCATACTGTTCCGTTTACAAATACTATTTTTCTGTGTACAAATACTGCTTTTTGCTTCTGACAGCCTAGTTTTAATGTTATGTAGATTGGTGTCTGTCTTTTTTAAGCTCATCTGACGTGTTACCTAAGTTAGTATGTTACAATGTAGGTTCCTGTGTTGTAATTGAACACTTTTTTAACTAATAAATTGATTGATTGATTGATTAGAAAATGGCGAGTCAAATAGTGAAATTGCAAAGGAATGTGGAGTCTCACACTCTACGATATCAACGATTTGGAAGGATAGAGATAAAATAAAGGCTCTTTTCGAAAACAACTCTTTGAAAATTAAACGATCGAGGACATCTGCACATAAAGTTATTTGAAAACAAGTTCATATGCATAACCTATCCCCATACTACAAACAGACATAATATATACCTACATACTTGTGTATATTGCTTATAACACAGACTGACACCAAAATAGATGTGTTAAAGGACTCCAATATTGATCTGGTGTCACTTTTGACAAACAAAGATAACTTGATCAGAGATATTTCCCATTCGTGTTACAATAAACCTAGGATACCATCGACCATCCAGCATACTATTAGTAATGAAGAATGTATGATGACCAACAATAAAAAAAACTCTGAGGCAGAAATAGAGCTCAGACCAACTCAGTTTTTTCGTGACAACACACAACACAAAAAAAACAACCATCACCACTCAAGAAACAACAAACAATACAATGTTAACTCAAAACGCCACTACTCACCACAACTATACACAAAAGAAAACACAAATTCTGCATACAACACCCACGAAATTGGACACCCTAGAAACTACAACAGAGCTCCTTTAAGAACATACCGGCATCCTGGACCACATTACTCAACCAGAATCTTCCACAACAGCAGGTACAATCACAATGTTTCCGTCAACTACTCTTACACATCAGACTCATACTATGAAACGCAAAACCACAACCAACCTTAAATCAATATCCTTCATGTTATTAAATATTCAGTCAGCCAGAAACAAAGTTAACGAATTATCTGTTTTCCTAGAGGATTTAAATCGTCCAGATCTGATTTTATTGACTGAACATTGGCTTGCTCATAATGAACCTTTTTACTTACCTCATTATACAGAAATGTCAAGATACAGCAGAATTAAGAGCACCCATGGAGGAACCATGATTCTTCAGAATAACTCACTAAATGTAAAATTCGTTAACGTGGAAAAATTCAACAATTATTTGGAAGAAAAATCATTTGAATTTTGCTTGTTACATTCACAAATAATGAACATGTATGTAATATGTGTTTATAGAACACCCACATCTGATGTAAATATTTTCATACAAAAGTTAGAACAGCTTCTCAATGAACTTCCTTTAAATGCATCTATTCTGGTAGCAGGAGATTTAAATATTAATTTCGCTGACAAGAAATCTCTAGCCACCCAGTCTCTAAATAATCTTTTAAACTCATTTAACTTGACTATGCATATAGAGTCCCCTACACGAATCTCTCAGTATTCTGCCACAACGATAGATTATATATGTACGAATTTGGACAAACAATATATTACTTGTGATATCACTCCAGCTGGTATGTCCGACCATGAAGCTATAATATGCTGCTGTAATGTGAATTTTATAGTGAACCGCAATAAATTTAGATTTGGTAGATTATACAGTAAAAAAAACTATAAAAGATTTTATAATATATGCCTGAATACCAATTGGGATATTGTGAACAATGACCAGGATTCATTCTCAAATTTTTACAATTATTTGGTGACTATTTTCAATAGTTCATTTCCGATTCAAAAGATAAAAATCAAGCACAGAAAACAGTGGATTACTCGAGGCATAAAAATTTCAGCAAATAATATGCGATCGCTGCATTATATTTGGAAGTTTAATGATGATATTTTTTTTCATCGGTACTTCAGTAGATACCGCAGTATTTATAGGCAGGTTGTCAGACAAGCAAAAGAAAGTTACTATAAAAATAGATTCGAGCAAGCTGAAAACAAATCGAAAGAGACTTGGCAAGTAATTAATGACCTAAGAGGTAAATCTAATAAAGTACATGAAGTTTCACTTTCACCAAACGTTCTTAACGAATATTACTGTTCTGTTGCAGAAAAATTGACTGAAAAATTGACTACTCATAACGACCCTATGGAACAATTCAAAAACCCCTTTATTTCTGAAACTTGCATTCTTTATGACACTGATATTTATGAGTTGAAACAGGTGATTGTTTCCATTGGAAAAAGTCGTCATCTGGTTACGACATTACAGCAAACATTTTGAAAAATCTCCCAGATAACACATTACAACTGTTAACCAATATTATTAATGAATCATTTCAATCAAGAATGTTTCCTGATTTCCTGAAGGTATCATTGGTAATACCGCTACATAAAGGTGGAAATCAGGACGACCCTCGCATTATCGGCCTATTTCCCTAATTCCACATTAGGAAAGCTTATAGAAAAACTAGTCAAGATAAGGATAACTGCATTTCTGACAAAACATAAAATCGTTAATAAAGAACAGTTTGGCTTTCAAAGTAGCAAAGGCACTAATGATGCAATTTTCTCACTCATGGAAAAAGTTTATACTGGAATCAATAGTGGCGAGGTTGCTGCTGCAGTATTTTGCGATTTTTCGAAGGCTTTCGACTGTGTGGATCACGAAATACTGTTGCTCATATTTGTCAGGTCGTAGTCAGATGGTGAAAACAAACCATCGCTCAGAAATTGGGAAAATACATAATGGTGTGCCTCAAGGTTCAATACTAGGGCCAACATTGTTCCTCCCTCGCAACGATTTGACAAGTATAAATATCGCAGGAAAATTCACACTATTTGCAGACGATACTACCATTTTTGGCAATCAGACAATGCAAATGATTTAACTAAAATCATATCCAATGATATGAAGACAGTAAAGAATTGGTGTGATTCAAATCGTCTTTCTCTAAATATTTCGAAAACTAATATAGTAACTTTCAGATGTGAACTTGACAATATACCCATGGGGAATGACATAATTGAGAACAGAAGTAGCTTGAAATTTTTAGGAGTACATATCGATAGAAAACTAAAATTTGAAGACCATGTTTATGCCTTGTGTAACAAAGTGTCTTCTGGTTGTTATGCAGTCAGAGTAGTCAAATGAAATTGGTTTAACAGTAGCTAAGACTGTTTATTTTCTCTGGTGGAATCTCACCTGAGATATGGAATTTCATTTTGGGGCTATGTAGTGGTTATCTACTACAAAATATTTTAATTTTGCAAAAACGAGCGTAAGATATATGTGCAAATCAAACGTAGAGACTCTTGTAGATTACTCTTTACCACTCATGGAATTCTAACAGTGATTTCTATCTTTATAATGGAAACAGTGTGTTTAATTAAAAAATATTTGAACAAATTTCAATCCTTACCAACCCATTATGTGACAAGGCAATCCAACAACATTAAGTTGCCAATACCAATGACATCAGTCATAAAGGATTCCATTATCTATAATGGTTGTAAAATGTTCAACCATTTGCCAAAGAATGTAACAGAAATAAAATCTTTACAATGCTTCAGGAAGGCTGTGAAATGTTTTTTAAGTGATAGACCATACTATAATATACAAGAATTTTATAATGATAATTTTTAAATAACCAATCAATACTGTGATTTTAAATTTTATTTGGGGTATATTTCATTGTGACTTATATATTTTATTTATTTTTATATTTATATGAATTTATGTTATGGGTTAAGACAAACTTGTTTATTTTTTACTAGTATTTTGTACGACTTATATGTTTTTATATATACAAACTGACTTCATGTATTAAGTGAAAATTGATTGTTTTAAATGCATTTTATTTTTACATATAAAGTGCCTTATAGATTAAGATTAAGTGAAACTTTGTCCACAAGATTACTCTTATGACAATAAAGTATATTCTCTCTCTCTCTAACAACTATCGGACATAACGTCCGAAGTATACGGTCCCTTCAATGTCGTTATATCCGGTTTTTACTGTATATATATATATATATATATATATTGTTATCTAAAAATCCGAGAAAAAAATGTCTTACCTGTGACACACATAACAACTACGATCCTTATGCGTAGGACATCCCGTTCCTCCACCAATTCCATAGACATATTGATTGCTCTTGGAAGAATGCTCCGCGAAATAAATACCAGCTCCAAACATGCCGCCTATATAGGCGTGCCTCTCGTCGAAACCTTTTTGCACGATAGCATTGATGAAGGGAGAGCCGTGAAAGAGCATACGTTCACTCGACTGGTGACTGTTTTCTTCGGCAACTTCTTGCCTGCGGTGGTTGTAGCGTTCCCATAGTTTTCTGTTCTGCACCTTCTGAATCTGTAATTCAGAGATGTAACTTGAAAACGACAAAATTATTTTGCTGCCATATTTGAACATTATTATTAGCTATATTGCCCAACAATCACACAGCATTAAAGAGTTCTTTAATTATATATGAAAAAAATCAAAACTCTTCTACAATAATCATTGCCTAACCTGATATGTATCGAAAATACATATTAATAAATTGATGGAAATTGAAACAAAATCGCAAAAAATAACTCAAACCTTACCCGAACAATGTTATATCTTGCAAAAATACCGCCAGCATGGCCGTTGTCTCTGTGCTCTCTAATACTGTTCTGCATTTCCTCTTCTACTGTAACGAATTCTTTGTCGTCTGCCAACAGATCCACCAGAAGTGTTCCAGGATTGGAAGGAGTCGACCACAGGCCTCCACAACTTGCTACAAGACGTTCCATACCTACCAAGAAAATAAAATAGCAAAAAAATCATATGATTGCTGTATCTTTAAAACTATGTAATGGGAATTTTCAAATTTGGTGCTATACAATTTTGCACAATACACAGGTTTCTAACTTTTGAGACAATATTTCAGCGCCAGAAATTTTTCACTTTTAAAAAATTTTTTGAAAATCATTCAGTTTAGTTTGCTTTTCTTTGTAATTTATCCATTTGAAATAAGAGTGGGTTTCCCTGAACGATATTTATATCTGTACTCGACAGACACAATGTGCGTATGTAAATAAAAACTAATAATAATCAGAGCTTTGTCGTGACGAAAATTTCAACTGACCCCTTATCGTTACAAAACTTACCTTTGATCAGTTTGTGCCTGAATCCATACGCAGTAATACCAATCTGCTTGAGATCTTCATGTGACATCTCTGCCAATATATCCAAAGTTATTTGTTCCCTCTCGAAAATATCTAGTAAATGTTCTAGATTGAGAGTACCCAGGAAGTTTGCGACAGAACAAATTCCGCCCGGCTCTCCATCAGCACTTCCTTCTAATTTGATGGAAGACGAACAACAGCCATCGGCAGAACTCATGGAAACGCTATTTCTACTTCCTAATCGAATTAAATCAGGGGTATTTGTAAGTAAAGTCAACAAAAATAGATAACAATTATTGGACAAATCGTATAAAGGGTTATAAATAGATTATGATATATTCATTATTCGCAGTTTCAATTGCATGTCCCCTCCAATATGTCGCCCCTATGGAAACTAATATTGACTTATTTTCAAGATACACTATATGCAGACAGGCTAACATTTGCTGATTTATTAGGATTATGGGTTACTCAGGTTAAAAAATAGTAATGACCCCAAGGCACTAGTCTAGGTGCCTTCTAGTTTTTAATATGAGTCAACGACATATTCTAATAAAATCTAACAAATTATATTTGAAAATAAACAGTATGCTAAACAATGAAGTTGGATAACATAAATATTTAGGATTAATCATTGACAAAAATCTAAATTTTGAGGGATTTTCTTCATAGTTATTATTCAAAATATACAAAGGTTTAATGAACCCATTACACATGCATTTTCATAAAAAAAATATCTGAAATTGCAACACAATCATAGAACAAGATCCGATAATAATAAGGAAGTTTATTCACAATTTATAAAAATAAATACATTTTATCAAACTTCGGAAAATAAACTAAGTTTATAGTCCCATGAAAATAAACTGATATTGGGATATTTGTCAGTTTCTTATGATTTGTTTCTACCAGTAATTGTTGAAAAACATTTTAGTAAAATGATCTTGATGTGGTACTTACTAAATAATGAATATAAGAACAAATGAATCCATTTTTGTTGTTACATTTTATATCTTGAATTGTAAATAATTGATTATAGCAGTATAGCAGTAAAGTTATCTCATGTTATTTTTTTTATATTCTACCAGAGAGGTGAAAAATATTTTTTGTATATTATTTTGAGCATCCATTTTTCAAAAATTGCTAATTCAACTCTTGCCATCTAAGAATTCCATAATTCTTATAAAATCTATTTGCATACTCCATTCTATATTTTTGTCAATAGTTACCCCTAAACACCCGTTTGGTGTAGTTTCCTGGATTTTGTTAATAATGTCAATTTTTTTGTCCTAAATTTGGATTTGGATGTGAACTTCTCTCAGTTATCAAAGGTATGTATTTTGACCTAAATGGAAATTTGAGACAAAGAAAACATGGAGTCATTACTGGAAAAAGGAAAGACCACAAATGCGATGGTCAGATGATTTAAAGAAACACGCTAAACCAAGATGGATGAAAATCACCACGATAGAGAAGCATACAAGAGGGAAGGGGAGGCCTATGTCCAAAGATGGATGTTTGAGGCTGTTTAGGAGGATAGAAAGAGTTTGCATCGAACCAATTTTTCATTAACTTAAGATCTTTTTCAATGGAGCTTTTGAGATGGTTCCAGTTTTCTACAATATTTTTCAAATATAAGATCATTTAATATGGATTAGAAGTGGTCCTAAAATTATTTATTGGGGAACACCATAATAACTATATAATAATAATAACCTTTATTAACCCCAAGAAACATGAATGTTTAAGTAGGGATTGAAAATGATTGCATCAGAGTAAAGCATTAAGTAATAAATATTTTTTCAAGTTTGATTCGAAATGATTTTTTTCTATAATATTTTTTAAATTATTAGGTATCCAGCGAATGTTTTTTATTATTGATAGCAGAATGTATAAAATATACATATTTTCAATTTATATAAACAAGCAATATCAAAAAGATTTGGAGCATATTAATGGGATGTAGATTCAAGAAATGGTTATTTTAAAATACCTTTGTTTTGTAAAGATATAGGTGGACACAAGATTGAAGAATTTGCATTTCCCCATACTGAAATTGAATACTGTAATTTTGAATAAATTAAACTGAAATATATTATTTTTAGATATTTTAAATGAATGTAATTTAGAAATTTAAAGAAAATACCAATTATAGGATATATTTTTTTCTAAGATTTTCAATATGGTTTTTCCATCAATGTATAATCCTAAAAATATTTAATATTTTTCTCATTAAAAACTAAAGTTTTTCCAATATGTTTTGTTTTTCTTTTCGATAAAAACATGAAGGAGGATTTATTAATATTTATTGTTAGTTTATGATTATATAACCAAATTGTTTTTTTTTAAATCTGCTTGAATATTTTCAATTATTTTATTGTCATAATTTCCAAAATAAATTAATGTGTGT
This sequence comes from Gonioctena quinquepunctata, assembly GCA_018342105.1. Lineage (NCBI taxonomy): Eukaryota > Metazoa > Arthropoda > Insecta > Coleoptera > Chrysomelidae > Gonioctena > Gonioctena quinquepunctata. The sequence goes on from JAFIRS010001096.1 coordinate 424,705, forward strand.
CATCTGCGAATAATTTGATCTCACCATGTAAATTAAGATTTTATATTGAATTGAAGTATATGAGAAACAATACAAGTCCAAGAATTGAACCTTGTGGTACACCACATGTTATGTTTTCTATTGGACTTTTTTTATTCCCCATGCAGACATATTGTTTTCTTTTATATAAATAATTTTGAAATCATTTATGTATATGACCTCTAATCCCGATATGAATTAATTTACGCAATAAAATTTTATGATCTACCGTTTCAAATGCTTTTGATAGATCCAGCGACACTAAACCTCATTGGAGGTTTTTATCTAGGTTTATTTGAATTTTTGTATTCAAATCCAGTACAGCAGACTCGGTGTCGCTTGATCTTCTAAAACCATATTGTCCATTCCAATCCATCACTCTTTGATTCATGATTTTTCCAATGATTTTGGCAGGGTTCGGAGGATATATATATCATGATATATATCATAATATTTACAGGGTTCGGGGGATATATATCAAGTGATATATCCACCAATTACGTGGTGGAAATCAGTTCCTGTATTGGACTCAGACTGGCCAGACAATAACGTTTTTTTAGAATTGTGTGAACAGTTACACACTGCAGTGGCATCTACAGCAGGGATTGAAAGGACCTTTTCTTCTTTCGGTTTGGTTCAATCGGATTTATGGAATCTCTTAGGAAACCAAAAAACCAGTAGACTGTTTTTTATGTTTAAGTGTATGAATCAAAATATAGACAAAATAAAACCAACCTTGACTGGGCATGAAACCAGCCATATCTGAAGATTCTGAAGTTATTGTCACTAATAGGAATAACATTACTGATATTAATAATTCAAATTCATCAGGTGAGGATATACCAATATCAATGTTAACAAAATAATGTTAAAATCTGTTTTTTTATTTTTTAATTAAAGTTATAAATGTTTGAATAAAAGGTTTTATTGTTTAGAATATAGGTTTTTATTATGTGTTTGTGTTAAAATATTAATGTTAATAAAATAAAAAAATAATGATAAAATATGTTTATTTTATTAATTATTTTTGTTTTATTTAAATTAGAATTAGAATAATCGGTTTCGTTGTTTAGAATATAGGTTTTGTTAATGTGTTTGTGTTAAAATATAGTTTGTGCAAGAAACAATGCTGTTTTTTAATTAAATAATGATATATATCATGTGATATGATATTTATATAAATATCATGATATTTTGGATAAAACTGGTAATACTGATATAGGTCGATAATTACTTAAAATGTCTTTTTTACCACTTTTAAAGATAGGTGGTGCGACTAGCAATTTTCATGTTATCGGGAACATTGTCAGTGTCAAACGATTTATTGATCAATGTGCTCATACAAATTGATAATTCTGTTGCAACTATTTTTACAATTCTGACACTAATATTATCGAAAACAGTCGGTTTTTTATCAAGATTTTTTATAGTATCCTGTATTTCTTCACAAAGTGTTTCTTTTAAAAACATTGAATCAATTAATGATACATTGTCACAAATATATGATTGGTCAAATAAAATAGTAGAAGCTAATTGTGGTCCAAAATAAATTCTCATATATTTTTATTGGATCCTCGATGTGTTCATTATTCTGAGTTATAATTGAATTTGAAATTTCGGTTTACTGAGAGTTTTATTAGTTTCATCATGCTATGTTCTACAGTGAGGATACATTTTATAATTCTCATATTTATTCGTGAAATCCTGTATTTGCTGAGAAGCAATTAATGTGAAATTGTGTCAAAGGCTTTGGATAAATTGAGTAATATAGATAGGTCTTTGATCAGGAACTCAATTATATACAATGGAATAAAAATATATAATAATTTGCCGAGTAACATAAAAAATATCTCTTGCACTCAAAAGTTCTGCACTAAGGTGAAAGCATTACTCATCCTAAATCCCCTATATAACAACCTGGATAAATACTTTTCTCATGAATTTGAATCTGTAAAAGTTTCATCTATGGCTTATATAAGCACTTGTCATGCTAACTTATAGCACCTTCTAGGTTTATAATTAATTGCTTTAATTGTTTTTATATTCTATAGTCTATTTGTTATATGCCTGTCTGTCTGTATATTTATATTTATTAACAAGCTTTGTCAAGTGTATCTATACTTATGATAATAAAGCATATTTTGAATTGAATTGAAAAAGGTATAGAAAACCCTCCATTCAATGTTTTTAATACTTTTGCTAAACTAGAAACCAATGGGATTGGTCTGTAATTTTAATTTTTTTAGGCCTTTAATAAATATATTAAATTCGACTAGGAAGTCCAGAGAAAGTACCTTGGAATTCAGTAGATTGGTGGATTTTAAATGTAACAGATGAAAAATAAAAAGAATTGTAGGGTATCCACCCAAACCGATGCTGACGATGGGAACAATGGAAGAAGTGGTAAACCATCTCTTTCCCCTTCATCAGCAAGTGATATTTGACTGTGATAATAGGAATAGATTTTTAAATTTTACAATAGAAGAGCTGCAAACGGCATGTAAAAAGCTCAAAAACAACAAAGCACCGGGACCTGGGTGTGTATACCACCCGAAATCATCAAACTAGTAGGTGGTGAAAGACCGGAGTATACACTGGCAATATACAATGACCTAGCAGCTAGAGCCAACTTCCCAAAAGCATGGAAGTGCGCGAAATTAGTTCTACTAAGAAAAGACAAGAAACATCTGGACAACCCCTATTCCTATAGACCAATATGTCTACTAGACGTGGAGGGGAAATTGTACGAACATCTTATACTCATAAGGTTGAAGGAAGAGCTACAGCGCACTGATGGTCTGTCAGAGAAGCAGTTTGGCTTCAGGGAAGGCCGCCAGACAGTAGATGCCATAAAAGAAGTATTAGAAATAGCCAGAGAAGCAGCAGCATACACGGCATCACATAGGAGGCTCGTGCGGCCATAACATTAGATGTTAAAAATGCATTCAACAGTGCCTCATGGCAAATAATTCTAGACGAGTTGAGGAGAAGAGGTATAGAGGAGAACCTGATAGGCATCATAGCCTCCTATCTGTCGGAAAGAACAATTATTCTGGAAGCAGAGGGCACATCAAAGACCATAGAAATAAGTAGTGGCGTCCCGCAGGGATCAGTACTAGGACCGACTCTGTGGAACATCATGTACGATGGACTACTGAGAATGGAACAACCGGAGGGTATAAGGTTGATCGGATTTGCTGATGATGTCATAATGTTGGTGACGGCCAGAAATGAAGAGACTCTAGTGAATATAGCAAACACGGGTCTGCAAAGGGTGTCAAATTGGATGGATAGGCATCAACTGCAGTAAGCTCCACAGAAAACTAAGGCTGTCCTCCTCACAACGAGAAGAAAAATAGGTCCGATCATTTTCAATGTCCAAGGAAAAGAGGTCAAACCTTGCAGGGCTATAACATATCTGGGGGTCTGGCTGGATACGAAACTGAGTTTTGCGGAACATATAAACAAAACGATCGATAAAGTCGAAAAGACAGCATCAGCTCTCGGCAGTCTCATGCCAAATATTGGAGGCCCCAGAGCGTCAAAGAGACTTCTTCTTGCCAGCGTTGTCCATTCGCAGCTGCTCTATGCTGCGCCAGTATGGCATACAGTCACAGCAAATAAAAAATTAACACAGAGACTAATAAGAGTTCAACGGCAGATGTGCCTACGGGTGTGCAGTGCTTATCGAACCGTATCAAACGAGGGAGTGGGAGTAATCGCTGGAATACCACCTATAGAACTCCAAATCCAAGAGAGAAATGAAAAATACAACGGAGTACCGGAGACACGGCTAGAGTTAATTTAATGACACACTGGCAAGAAAAGTGGAATCAGGGAAAGTATGGGCGCTGGACCTGGAGCCTCATCCAGGACATACAAAGATGGCTTGACAGACCATTTGGAGAAGTTGACTACTTCCTCACACAAGCATTGACAGGTCACGGATGCTTTAGGAAATACCTTTTTGAACGGAGGAGAGCAGAGTCGAGTGATTGTGTATACTGCCAAGCAGTTGACGATGCATCACATACCTTGTTCCTATGCCCCAGATGGGCTGACACAAGGAGACAGTACGAAGACTCAAACAATAGGATATTCGACGCCCAAAACATGATGGAGGGATTGATGGAATCTGAGGAAACGTGGAAACAAACATATAGAGCTGTAAGAGCAATAATAGAAACCAAGGAAAGAGAAAGCAGAATTCCCTGAAGGAAAGGACAGCCCTTACACTGAAGTAATGCGAAAGCGGATTCCGGTGTGGGGGGCAGGACGAAAAGAGGGGAGGGGAAATTTTTTAGTCGGTAAGCGGTTCCTTAGGGACCGAATCCGACACTGGCCAGCCGATAGAACAACAGGCTGGTGCGTCTTCAGAAGATTTTTTACCCCTTCGAAAAAAAAAAAAAAGATGAAAAATAAAAACTTGCTCATCTCTTTGGGGAAATACATAATGCAGGAACAAATTCTAAATATATAAAAATCACTGATATACTGAATTCAACTTTGAATTACTTATTGTTTTTAGTTATAAAAGTGGTTTTGTACTGATTTTCCACATCATGTCCCATACTAATTAGCCATTACTTCATCAATGAATTTCGAACCTTGTAGATATCAACTTTGAATTAATTTTGAAACCTACATTTCATATCTAGCCTGTGTGTTAGACTGATTGTGCAATTCATTCATCATCAATATTATCAACTTCTAAAAGCAGTATTCATAGACTCCATTAGGGAAACTCACCTATGGGTACCAACAGCTGAACCGAAGTACCGGACGGCATTATGACTGTTTCGGTGTTTATGGAAGGTACTGGAGGACTAGGAGTGTGAGATAGAGCAATGGAAGGAGGCCTTGAAGGTGGCGCTGAAGCGGTAGGGACGCATTGCTGCGATGCCATTGCATCTTGGAGCAGGCATCGGACATCGTCGGCTGTGGACAAGTCGACGGGCGTTTGACCTTCTTGGTTCTTCAGGAAGGGATCAGCTCCATGTGCCAGCTGAAATTTTCATTATCATGATTACAAAGTACAAGACACCAGGAACAACCTAAATACCAAGAGAAAATATGGTGATTTCAATATAAACACTTTAACAACGAACATAGAATCCAGTGCTTTTATGGACATATATAAATCCAATAACTTTTTTCTATGCAACACATTTATTCCAACAAGAGAATCGTCCGGGAGTGCTTCTTTGATTGATCATGTTCTAAGTAACTTTAATGGACAAATCGATATATCAATTATAAACTCGTCTCTTAGTGATCACAAATTTATAATAACAAATACGAAATCAAAATTGCAATACCTCATATCTATTTGGGGCTCAGCCAAAATTTCTATTTTGAAACCACTACAAACTTTGCAAAATAAAGCTATAAAATGCATATACAAATTGCCATTTTTAGAACCCTCAAAAAAATTATATAAACCTAATAATTTACTAAATCTTCGTTCTTTATATGAATTTAAAATTTCAATTTTCATCCACTATGTTGATACAGGAAAAAAACATTCGGATCTTACTTTTGATCATATTTCAAATATCCATGATCATAAAACAAGAAATGTAAATAAAATAAACACATTACGTTTTAAATCAAACTTTGGAAAAACATCTATTTTTTACGAGGGAATTGAGATATATAATAAAATACCACAGCCTTTAAAAGAAATAAAGACTAAAACTAAGTTCAAAAAAGAACTTAAAAAATTTATACTCGACAAGTAACAATTCCTATAATATTTCACCTTTGACTGCTTTCCTTTTCTTTCTATTAATCGTTTGATGTATTCATTAATTTATGTTTCATATGTATTGCCGTTATTCAATTTATGTAAAAAGTAATCCCTCTATAAACAGCAATGTTTCTTGGGATCAATAAATAAATACAAAAAAAAACAATAAAAAAATATTGTTAATTTTGAACATCTTACATATAGCATTAAAGTTTTAACACGTTAGCCGTCATGAGACACGTATGGCGTGTCTCAGATTTCCGTGCATCTAGGCTGTGAGACACGGGAGCCGTGTCCCAAGCACCCCAGTATTACTAGTAATATTAGCTGAAAAAGCAACTTGGCCCAGGAGGACATTTTTTTTTCAACATTGTGGCGGCTAACGTGTTAATAAAACTGATACATACAGCAAAAAACAGGAATAATCCACAACTAATGTAATTTTTCTTGATTGGCACCCATAGAGGTCAAGTAATGTAATCGTGCGAAAAAAAAAAACAGAATTAAGTCTGTCTGTGTGTTTGTAATCTTCCACGATAACTGCCGAACCGCTTGACCAATTGTTCTGAAATTTGGTAAGAAGATACAGTTTCTGCCCCAAATGCAACCATTAGTGTTTTTGGCTTTCATCTGTCAAACGAAAGTGTCACTATTAAAAAATTACTATAGTGAACGGAACTTGATTTACAATATGTCATTTGAAAGCCCTTGATAAACTGTTTCCAGAACAATCAAAGTTATTTCTCCAACTGCCATCTGTCAAAAATTAAAAAATGGCAAAGTTCAAAACTTTGTCATTCATTTATTCAAAATCTTTCCGATGGATTAGAACTAAATTCGGCAGGGAGCAACACAACAAAAAAATCAAATTAATTCTGCAGTTGTAGCTTTCCACCGTTTCCCAGTCTGGCGCTACGAATATTTAATTTTTCTTCTGGACGTTACTGTCTGAGACAACCGCTCACCTGGAGTTTGACTAGGACAACCTGCGTTTGGTGCAGGACCGCTCAATTGACTGGAGTCAAATATCTCACTTGGTCAATTGACTGTTGAATTGACCGATCAAATTGACTTCGTACAGCCCTAAAAATGTTTTATCAATGTTTCATTTCAATATTTCCCACAGCTGATTCTTTTTCATATCTGTCTATTTAATATGTATTGTATAAATTGTAGTTCTCCGTTAAAATAAATATATTTTGAAATTCTCCTTAAAAAAAAAAGAGTCAAATAGGCATAAGAGGAAATATGTATTCTTGGTTTAGAAACTATTTATTCACAGTAGAAACCATTTACTTTATATGAGAGACTCTAAATCTTCCACAGGACACGCAGATACGTCCGAAGTAAGGTTATACATTGTAAAAAAAATTATTTTTTTTGTTATTTATTGATCCCAAGAAACATTGCTGTTTATAGAGGGATTACTTTTTACATAAATTGAATAACGGCAATACATATGAAACATAAATTAATGAATACATCAAACAATTAATAGAATATTATTTCGAAAGTATACAGCCTACAGTAGTGAGAAAACAACTGCTTTGATTTTAATTTGCAGAAATTGTAGACAACGGCAGTTTTACTTGTGATAAACACATAAATGCCAATTTTCAGTGTTGTCAGTAGTCGATAGTGCTGATAAATGATATTTGTTCATCCTCTGAAAGTATTTGGTGGCCCCTTTTGCCTTCGGTCCTGAGTATAACTCTGAGTTGGCGCGGCACGGGAGGTGTGCTTTAGCGGTCATCTTGGAAAACACGTTTGGTTATATATCTCCTAAACGGTTTGTCGGACGCAAAAAATACAAGAAATCTTCATTTAGATAATTAATAATAATATAATAATAATAATAACAACTTTATTCATTCCAAGAAATAATACAATTGAATGTTTTTTCATTATGTCTGGATAATTTTTTCTGTAAAATCAATATTTATACGAGTTTTTTAATCAAAGTTGGAACACATGCTTTTTCTGCGAATAACTCAAAAACAATTGATCCAACGTGAAAAATATGAATATTGAAAGTTGTAGAGCGGAAAATTGTCTACAAATTTTGTTCTAAACTTTTTCTCCCATCTATAATAGTACACAGTAGATAACTAAAAGAAAATTAATTAGATACAATGAGTCTGAGGTAAGGAAGAAGAACAGTGACAAGGTAAACGTGGAGCAGAGAGATGATTTCCGAAGGAATTTGTTGTAAAATGAAAAGTCATTGGCAGGGATAAAAATTGAGGCACGATGAACTGGGGCCAGGAGAAGGTTGAATATAGGCAAAGGTAATAAAGGGATGAAGGATAATTGTCAGGGTGAATTCGGGAAAACAGTGGTGTGATTTACAGAGGGAATTTGGGAGGAAAATGTTCAAGAACAACTGGGGGTTTAAAGCCTGAAGGAAGGCTAGAAATGATTTGGAAAAACATGTAATAATTTTTTTTAAGAATAATAAATGTTATTGCTATTTTCATTTAAATATTTTTTTACAAAATTGATATTTATTTTAATTTTTTTATATAATATACATTGTAATAGGTTAAAGTACATTAGTAATTCACATTATTTATTTTATTCTTCTTATTTTTGATGGGCCTTGTTCTAATATTTCATTAAATACCTCTACACAATCCAGTGTTTCGCTCTCACATCCAATTTCTTCTGTTTCATCTTCTAAAAAGATGTCAACAGCTCTGATATCATCATCATCATAAATATTGTTTATTTATCATGGCACTTTTTCGCACGTTTGGCCACTGCAAATACAATATATAATGGAACATTTTGGTCCAGCTTTTCGACAACCACATGAAGCCCGCATTTTCCTTTGCATTTACATTCAATAAGTTCAAAGAGTGTGTAGTCTGGCTGTGGCGTGCATTAGTGGTAGAGAAGATAAATTTTCTGTAGTCTTGGTTGCTGATTTTGCGAATTTTTTGTAGCGAAGATAATTCAATGATATTTCGTTTTTCATGTCTCCATATAAAGCAATTAGAAAACGTTCTTCCGTATCAATAACAATATTGGAGTCACTTTTTTCTTTGAGAAGTTCTACAGGCGTCACTATCCCACCAGAACGTCAATTTACCTGTTCCATGCATATGTAAAGAATTTTCGTTTGGCTATCACCTATGCGAAAACTACTGTAGATAAGAAAAAAAATTCAACACCAAATTTGTAAAAAAAATTCTTTCCTGCTGACGAACTAAGAATGCATATGGGGAATCCAATACCGTTTATTTCATTTTGAACAACTATTGAGAAATGAGTAAAGATAAGTGTAGTGGATTTTTTCAAGTAGAGAAAAACCATTTCGTGGTATTTATGCATTTTTCTATACTGATCACGAATCCGAAGTCAAAACACGGCGCTCTGAAATACTTCTGTGAACCCCTACAAATTTGGTGTGTTCCGAGGCAGTTATAATGTTTCCAGTCATATTAATGTCGGCAAGTCTCTCTACTCTGGAATTTTTCGTCCTGAAACAGACTATATTTGTTTTTTCTTTGTTGAGAATAAGTTTGTTTCCAAGAGACCACTTTTGTCTACTGCACTTTTTGTGCACGACATTATAGAAAATGGGCGAATAAGTGTATGTAAATTGTCGATTAAAAAAGACATTTATTGTGATATGTGACTAAGAAATTAGTGTTGTCTCATTTTCAAACTTGGAACTCAGAAAATATTCAAGAGCGCTGCATTTTAACTTTGGATTTGCGTCTAGGAGAGGAAGTTTTTTCCTACTTCAATGTGTCCACTATGTTATTGAACAACAGTACTTACCAGTAGGGCACAAAGTTGTGTCCGTCCCTTCTGAGCAGCTTCATGCAGAGGCGTGAAACCCCATTTGTCGGTCGCATTCACAACAGTGTTATACTTTATCAATAATGCCGCTATATCCAAGTGACCATAACTAGAAGCGTTATGGAGGGGTATCAATCCACCTTTGTCCTGAGCATTGACATCCGCCCCATTTTCGAGGAGGAATTCGGCTACTTCTACGTTATTATAACCAGCTGGAAATTAGACAACAATTGAGGATTGTTTTTAAGCAATAGCATAAAATGTGATTTTATTGAGAAAACCAGCAAGGAAATTAGTTCATGAAGTTATATGAAAAAATATTCATAGATATTCAATGAATTCTGAACGCCTCAAGTTTTTCCCTCAACCTTTCATCATTTTCTCTATGTACTTCCAATCCAGATTTGATATTATTTATGGATATAAACCTTCAGTTCATAAAATAAATATGATATATATTTCAAAAATGTTCTGCACACTCTAAGAAACACTTGATTTACAAATAACATTCCTGACAACACCATAAAGAAGATTTATTCTCCAATTGTTTAATAAAATGAATAATAGTTCAAAAACTAAAGAACACGCTTTTATAGAAACTAAACTAAAAAGTAGAAAATAATTTTAAATGAGTTTGAAATAAGAATACAGTGATTAACAACAAATTTATTTCATCGTAAAAAAGCGTAGGGTGCTTGATGTCAATTGTTGTTAATATTTCATGGACAGATATTGGTAAAAGTAGAATCATTATGAAAATATCTGAAAAAGCACCCCACGCTTTTTACGATGAAATAAATTTCTTGTTAATCACTGTATTCTTATTTCAAACTCATTTAAAATTATTTTCTACTTTTTAGTTTAGTTTTCTATTAAAGCGTGTTTTTCATACTATTATTATTATTATTTAATTTTTTAACTTTTATTCTCCAATTTTGAATAGAATCGGACCATAATCACAAAACTCGTCCGCCATTTTGGAACCGCCATCTGGAATTTTTCAATTTTTACAAAAGAATCATAATATTGGACCCCAAAAACCCCCACATACCAATTTTGAATAGAATCGGACCATAATCACAAAACTCGTCTATCATTTTGGAGCCGCCATCTTGAATTTTTCAGTTTTGTCAAAATAATCATAATCTCCAACCCCAAAAACCCCCACATACCAATTTTGAATAGAATCGGACCATAATCACAAAACTCGTCTACCATTTTGGAGCCACCATCTTCCAATTTTTACAAAAGAATCATTATATTGGACCCCAAAAACCCCCACATACCAATTTTGAATAGAATCGGACCATAATCACAAAACTCGTCTACCATTTTGGAGCCACCATCTTGAATCCTTCAATTTTGACAAAATAATCATAATATCCGACCCCAAAATCCCCCACATACCAATTTTGAATAGAATTGGACCATAATCACAAAACTCGTCCACCATTTTGGAGCCGCCATCTTGAATCCTTCAATTTTGACAAAATAATCATAATCTCCGACCCCAAAAACCCCCACAACCAATTTTGAATAGAATTGGACCATAATCACAAAACTCGTCCCCATTTTGGAGCCGCCATCTTAATCCTTCAATTTTGACAAAATAATCATAATTCCGACCCCAAAACCCCCACATACCAATTTTGAATAGAATTGGACCATAATCACAAAACTCGTCCACCATTTTGGAGCCGCCATCTTCAATCCTTCAATTTTGACAAAATAATCATAATCTCCGACCCCAAAAACCCCCACATACCAATTTTGAATAAAATTGGACCATAATCACAAAACTCGTCCGCCATCTTGAATCCTTCAATTTTGACAAAATAATCATAATCTCCGACCCCAAAAACCTCCACATACCTTTTAAATAGAATCGGACCATAATCACAAAACTCGTCCGCCATATTGGAGCCGCCATTTTGTTTTTTTTCACACAAAAATTTCTTAATGTATTGTCACCTGAATTATGTACTCCTGCCAAATTTCAAATCATTCGGACATCTGGAAATGGGTGAAAATCAAGTCCAAAGGAGTCGGTTACAAACAAACATACAAGTGAAGCTAATATAAAGCGTGTAAAAAATTAATTTCTTATCCTTCTAGAGCGAATCAAAGGTTGGAAAAAGGGCACCGAGGTACTTTCACGAAATAAAGAATATTTTTATATATTCTTTTTATTCTTCTGATGAAATATCTCAATTAATAATATTATTGAACTTTATTAGGCAATCAATTATCCAAACAATACTTTAACAACAAAGTATTTTTATGAAGCCTCATAACCTTAAGTCAAAATTGCACATACTGAAGAAAATTTACTAAGCTGCCTTGAAAGAACAGATATAACTGCTGTTCTTACTCCCAGGGGATAAAAAACACAAAAAAATGTAAAGGAATGTATTGATACCTCCCCAAAAAACTTTACGACAATATAAAGCTATTAAAAACCTTACCTGCCAAATGCAAGGGAGTTGAATTTCTTCCCTGTGCATCCCTGCAATTGATGTTTTCTACAGATACCAGTCTTTGAACTCTCGCTAAATTGCCTTTTTTCGCCGCATCCAACAGAGCGGCGTTACCTCTCAATAAATCGGCTACGTCTTGATCTCCCTCCCTAACTAAATCCAATGGGGTGGCCCCATCTCGGTTCTTCTTGCTTGGATCGGCTCCGTGCTGAAAACGTGTTCAAAATACACGTATTGAATAAAATCCCACAATATTAGGCCAAGGACTGCCACCCCGTGGGAAATATCCCGTTTTCGAAATACGTAAATGATATTCACCTTGAGCAATAATTTTACAATTTCATATTTTCCTTTTGCCGCTGCTTCATGTAGTGGGGTGAATTTCCATAAATCTGCCACGTTGACTGTCGCACCGTGTTTCACTAGTAGTTCGGTAACTTCATAGTGCCCGTAGGAACATGCATTGTGTAAAGGAACTAAACCCCTACAACAAATAATGTAACATCTTCAATTCGAAAGTTCCAAAAATAAATTCACATAAAATTATATATATGCCATTATACAAATCAATAGGAGAAATAATTTTCCAAAAAGCGTAAATAGCAGCTTAAGAACAGTACTTTCACAGAGTTCGAAGCTGGCGGATACTGAAAAGCAATGTAAAAATGTTTTGTGCAAAGTTATTGAAGATATCGTCAAAGAAAAGCAATTTAAATGTTGTCAATCTAAATATAATAAGAACATTGTGTGAATATATTTTATTTATATTTATCATGTTCTTATTTACATAAATCACAGAATTTAAAAAATTTCTTTGATTATCAGTATTCTACCAGATCGAACACAAAAAACTATTGAAAATTCGCCAAAGCAATACAACCCTTAACCTAAAATTCATTGACTACTTAGCTCCTAAATTTTATTGCCCATAAATATTAGAAATATAAACAAATTGAACATTTTTAAGAAACAATGTAAAACATACATTGTCACCAACCTCGAAACATTCAGAAATATCCTCTAATACCTCTAACAACAAGCAGTAATAAAATATTTCAAATTTTAATTTATATTAGCTATAAATTTAATATTTTCATCACATATTTATTTTATGGAAAATTAAGTTTATGATTGCAATTCAATTAACTAACTACAGTAAAAACCAAATATAACGACAGATCGGTTATAACAACCGAATGGCAAGGTCCCGGCCGAATCTATATAAACTAATAAGTACACATACCGCTTATAACGACATCAGATACAGCGACATATCGCTTAAAACGACGAAACTTTATCGATATTTATCGGCTATAACGACCAACCGTTCAACCGTTTACCTAAACATTACGAACAATTTTCACCTTTATACTAATACATAATATGAAGGAATATTTTGCTATAGGTTTATTATTAAGCCTAAGAAGGATTATTATTCTCCTACCTTATCCGAACCTCTTTCCCGCTCTTTGCCATTTGACCTTGCATGTTTTACGACTTATTCAGTGCGATAGTTGACCGCATGAATTACAGGTTGATTTTAAAACTTTTGGTTTAGATCGTGTGTTTACGTGTTACTATGTCGCAAAAAAGAAATAGGAAAGTGTTTGATATTGAAGAAAAATCACATATTATATGGAGATTAGAAAATGGCGAGTCAAATAGTGAAATTGCAAAGGAATGTGGAGTCTCACAATATCAACGATTTGGAAGAATAGAGATAAAATAAAAGCTCTTTTCAAGGACAACTCTTTGAAAATTAAACGATCGAGGACATCTGAACATAAAGTTATGGAAGAGGCTTTATTAACTTGGTTTAAACATCAGAGGGCAAACAACGAATTTATTGGAATAGATGACAATGTTGCCGTGTGCGCCTTAGCTACTGAGGAAGAGATTCTTGCAGAAGCTGAAAGTAACAATCGTAACACTGACGCAGAAAACGAAGACCAGCAAGACCATCAAGAGCAGTTTCAACCAACAACAATATGCGAGGCTCTTAACGCTATAACAATTTTACAAAAATTTGTTGCCTTTAACGACCAGTTTAATACTGATGATACCTTGACGACAATGAAACGTAAAATCCAAAATATATTTGAGACTCAACTTAGCTTACAAAAAAACAGACTAAAAAGACCGATTACTTTAAAAACTAAGTGTAGTCTGTGAACTGTATTGTAGGTACATACTTTATTTTTTTCATAATAAACTTTTTTATTTCTTTTATTTACATTACAAGTTCATATGCATAACCTATCCCCATACTATAAACAGACAATAATATATATATATATATATATATATATATATATATATATACATACTTGAGTATATT